>JASEVX010000002.1:83104979-83319847 GCA_031761405.1 Serripes groenlandicus | reverse complement strand
ATACCACCTTGGATCGATTTCTGAATAAAAGCTGTATCCAATAACTGGATTTAAGTATTTCACTGACAAATTGACTTGCACATATATTCTTAACCCTTTTCAATAGAAAAATTCTGCAATGTCTCTTTTTGAAATAACTCTCAGTTACCACCCGGACATACAACAAATCAGACAATATGCAAATTTATCAGAAAATTTCTCTAAATATGAGTAATCTTTAAATAGGATTGAAAACAAATTTGCAAAAGGAGAAATGCTCATCATGAGCGACTACTCCTTTTGCTACAATGTTTTCATACCTCATTTCCTGCTGATGTCCAAAAATGCTAGATTGCACTTAATATTATCTTTCCCAATTTGATGCTTGCGAGTTTCACATATAAAACGATTCATGAAATATTTTTTACTATGTACATGATCATAGAGGCAGAACTCTGTTAGATTAGAACTGGTTTTCTGTCTATATTTTCCTAACAGATGATAAAACCTGGTGGGTGTCAATCGGTATGACGTCCAAAATAGTATATTATAAACTGCACATTTTTTACTCCTATTTTTGAAAGGGCTATCTATGACTGTTGTATACAATGTTGGCGATTTATTATTTTGGAAATAAAAATCAAAGTGAAAAGAAATTGGTATAGATATTCAGAAAACCAATGTTAAAGCTGAAGATTAAAACAAAAATAAATATTTCCTCTTTTTAAAGCACTTAAATAATTTTATGTTCTTTTCAACACCGAATTCTTACAGATTTTAGATATTTTGTATTCACTGGAATAAAACATATAATTTGGATATAGAGTTCATAGGAGTGCAGAGAGATCTAGATGAGGAGAATTGTTCATGTTCTAAAATCCTTATTTGACATTCAAACCCTATGTTGTGGGTACTCAAAAGAATTGTCTCGAGACAATTCTTTTGAGTACCCACAACATAGGATTCGGTTGAGTGTATACATGTACATTATCATATAATAAGAGAAATATTGTTGTGAAAAGACCTGTTCACTCCTTATTATCTAGTCCTCGTAGTGCGTAGATCTATATCGATGATCATAAAAGTCTCCCAAAACTGTAAGAATGAAAGGGTCACTGATTCATATAAGTACATGTAATTTCCAGTCCCAGTCTTTTCAGAAATAAATATTTGCAGACCAGTAATTATTGAAGCATGCGAAAGTTCAATATTGATCATTAAAGTTGTGACCCATACAACTTATCAAATTATTGTAGAATCGGCTGATTGAATTTGCTGGAGCCATACAAAAAACAGGTGATATTGAAAAAAATGAAACATAGTGGTAGTTTTGGAGTTATACCGGTAATGCATTATAGTTACAGGGAAATCGGCATGCTCATACGTTCAGAAATTTAAGTATTCGTTCAGCGATCAGTCAAGGAATTGCTCCTTGGAATTTTGATGGAAATTTATGGATTCTTATTTATTAGGAGTGCATGGAAATTATCATCATGACTCTTTTGTAAAATAAGCTTAAAGATCTAAGCACCCTCTCCCACATGTATACAAAACATCTACAGCAGACAACTTTGAAAAAGGTAAAAATATTGTAAACCAAATTGAAATGAAATCAGAGCTAGTGAATAGATCGAGAAAAGTCTTCAACATCAGAGAAAAAGGAGAAATTGTTCATTATTAGCAGATTCTACTTTTGCCACATTGCATTCAAAGGTCTGCTACATATGTGTCATAATCCCTGTGCATATATGGTAAAGATTGATTAACCCACCCAGATATTGGACTAACTACAGTAGCCTTATATCAGATGACACCTTAGTTATATGAGGCCCCTTATTAAGTGACATGGTTTCAATTTACACATGTAATTGAATAGGTCTTTCCTAAAAGGATTAAATTTACCAAAGAAATATGTTTGTATTGCTTTAAGTTATCATGTGTGGTGTTCCTTACAGTATATTATGTGCTATAATACAAACAGATGACCCATGCTTAACATAATCACAGATCTTTTGCAAACTGTGACGATCAAGATTCATACGCCTACATATTCCTTAGATATTGTGACCTTATCTCCTTACTGAAATAATTTCAGTCTTAGAAACATAGTAGGCAAAGGAGCTCTGATTTTGACAGATATATCAAGTTGTGGGTGCTGTTTGTAGTGAAAAATCTTTCTTTGATTCCTTAGTGTTAGGGAATCTGCCATGGTTGTGTGGTTAAGAGTCGGGGATTTGGAACTGGGAGTCCGGGGTCTGATCCTAGATCACAGTGACCATGGTGGAATACCCTAGGGCAAGGCACATTGCCTAGCCTAGTATTTGTTTGTTTACCATTTGTTTACCATGGGATCAGTCTGTGTTGTATAACTGAAATAATGTTGGAAATGGCGTATTATAAACCCGCAATAATGAAGGGAACAAAAAAAAGAATCCTTGTTGCTATAATTGACAATAGTTTTGACATATGATATTTCATGTCATGTTTATTCTCATGATTTGTAGAGTATTAAGAAACCTAATACATTGTAGGTACATTGAATTTAGTATTTATAATCTTTAACCATTAATCCTTTTCAACATGTAGAAACAATTTAACTCATCTACAGAAAAAAGATTTGGAAAAAACATTGTTATACTTTTTATAAAGACAGAGTTTGCCTCAACACTTTCTTGATGAGCAATTTTTCCGTTTGACAAAATGCTTTCAAAAGTCATCTGCTGGACATTTGATAGTTGTGGGATAGTTTCACATTTAATAAAATACTTTTGGTGCCATATTTACAGTAAACATCAGAAAGTATTGTTGGTTTCCCATTATTTTACAGTCATCAAATGACTCTTCTGTATCAGAGAAAGGGTTTGAGAACTCCAAAGACAATGGTATTGAAACTATAGCTTTAAATGAGAGATACTCCAGACAAGACAATACAACCTAAGGGTGTCTATTTGAGAAACACCTAGATAGATAAGGTCTTCCTGCACATCCATGTAATCTGATCCAATGCATTTTAAAAAGGTGTGACTGATTGGCAAACAGTGCCATTTAATCCAGATCAATTAACTGCATTGATACATAGGATGGTCTGGATCTACATTGGTTGCAAATGCATTATGGTTGGTTTTAAATAGAGCACAACTCAAATTATACAAATAACTTTATAGACGACATTTATATTTTTCAGCTGGACCAGTTTCCAACCAAGGAGAACGGAGAGCCCGGGATGTTTTATGGGTCACAGCCCCAGATGAGCCCCATTAGGGGCTCCATGAACTCACTCAAGGGACATAACATTAACACACAGGACTCGGTACTCTCCCTGTTCCCAGATGATGACAGTGGTTTTAAGTAAGTTTTTCTATTTATACATTTCATCATAAAAATTTATCACTGCAGATAAAGTAACTTAACCCTTTCCCCCATATAGATGCTTTTTGACGCCTCTGCAGCAGACAGCTTTTTGAAAACATAGTGACAAAAGAAGAAATTGCACAAAACGTGCAATTTCTCCTTTTGCCACAATGTTTTCCACTTTTAGTCATAGGTTATCCATTCAATTATATAGAGATTTTCCATTTTTTGACAAAATATGTTCAAAGTCGTCTGCTGCAGAATTGTCGTATGAGGGAAAGGGCTAACACTTTACCATATCCTAGGGATCATTGCAGTAAGTATAATTATGGAATCATTATGAGTAATTTCTCCTCTTGCTTTTGTTTTCAAAAGTCATCTGCTGCCAAGGGGTTATTATGTATGTATGTGGGAAAGTGTTTGTGTCTAAGCATCTATAGACAAGATGTCTCGCTGTATATCATTTTGAGCAGTTTTTCATTTCACATTTTTATTTTCAAGATTTGTAAGCTACAGAAGCATCACAAGTTGTTGGCTTATCAGGTAAAGGGATTTTGCCAAATGTCCCCAAATATGACTGGACTGGACTGGAGAATGTGATCGGATTTGTAGTGGTATGGGAGAATTATTGTGGATTTATACATTGTTTACTGATGTAATGAATGATGAAATAGCTGTAATATTTGTTGGTTGTTATTTGCTTAAAATTGCCATTGTCTTATAGTTTACCCTTTCGCAAATACAATAAATCTGCAACAGACGACATTGAAATTATCAAGTCCAAATACAGAAAATCTCTATAAATGATAGTACGATTATTGTATTGAGTTAAAACATATTGTGGCAAACCACAAAGGCTACCAGCCGAGCCGCGGTAGCTCAGTCGGTAGCGACGCAGGCTGTCAATCCAGGGGTTGTGAGTTTGAATCCCGGCTCGGCCAACTTTCTTTCCGACGATTGACAAAAGTCAATGCGACATGCGTCATTCGTCTTCCACCAATGGGCTTAGTCTATTTGGAAAAGCAGCCAGTTGCTTGGGAAGATTGTTGTGTGGAGTACTGGTGCGAGAAAACCAGGAAATGCATGAATAGGTGAACTGGCCACCTTGATATAACTGAGAAATTATTAAAAACGGCGTTATTTATTAAAACCCCATTCAATCAATTCTTAGGCCACCATGATTTCAAAATTCTTCTGCTGCAGAGGCATCAGAAATTGTCTATATTAACCCTTTCCTAAATACAACAAATCTGCAGCAGACGACTTTGAAAACACCCTGGCAAAATGGATCATTTTCTCCTTTTGTCACAACATTTTCACAAGTCTTCTGCTGCAGATGCGTCAAATTGTGTCTGCATGTGGTAAAAGGTTGACCCATGCCAGGCTGACTAACATCGTTCCTCTTTCACCAATGATCTCCTGTACAACTTGGAAAGTTTAAGCTGAAAAATGTCACAGGGAAGACGATTTTCGTTAGAAAGCTGTTAACCCTTTCCCACATATAGACGCCTCTAGAGCAGACGGCTTTTTGAAAACATGGCGACAAAAGAAGAAATTGCTCAAAATGAGCAATTTCTCCTTTTGTCACCATGTTTTCAACTCTATTTAGTTATTGCACTTTTATTTTCAGAGATTTTCCATATTTTTTTCTAGATGTTTTCAAAGTCGTCTGCTGCATATTTGTTGTATGTGGGAAAGAGTTAAACAGTATATGTTGCAAGGTAGCTCATTGCCATTGACAAATATAATGACTGAAAAATGTTACAAAACTGGCATTTTTTATAAACCTAGTCAACCCTTTCTCACATACAACTAATCTGAAGTAGCAGACTACTTTAAAAACATGTAAGTAATAATTATCGACAACTCAAATTACTGAAAGTATAATAATTAAATAAAGTTAAAAACTTAGTGTCAAAAGTAGAAATTGCTTTACTATGAGCAATTTCTTCCTTAGTCACAATGTTTTCAAAAGTCATCTGCTGCAGATGCTTCAAAAGGCTTCTTTAAGGGGAAAAGGATTAACTTAATAAATTTTAACACAGTTGGTTTTATATGAAAAATCTGTCCGAGTCCCGGCTAAGTCCTAGGTCTAATTCAATAGTTGATCCAATATGATCTATATGAAATCCAAGAAAATGTTATAACAAACATTCTGTCTTATTTATTATCCATTTGTCAACTTCTTATCTTGCAAACAGCTACAAGAATGCTTTAACCCTTTCCCTCATATGAACGCTTCCGGACGCCACTTCAGCAGACAGCTTTTTGAAAACATAGTGACAAAAGAAGAAATTGCACAAAACGTGCAATTTCTTCTTTTGCCACAATGTTTTCAACTTTTAGTCATAGGTTATACATTCAATTATGGAGATTTTCTATATTTTGACGAAATACGTCCAAAGTCGTCTGCTTCAGAATTGTTGTATGAGGGAAAGGGTTAACTTAATCCTTTTCCCACATGCAGAGGCATTTTGAAGTATCTGCAGTTGGCAAGTTTTACACAAAAAAATTGTGGCAAAAGGATGTACAGTTTCTCATAATGAGCAGTTACTGCTTTTTACAAAATGTATTCTTCTACATTCAATAGTTATACTTCTCATTTATTAAAAGTTTCAATCTCCTCTCCGTTCTCCTTGCGTAAATATTTACAAAGTCCTCTACTGGTGATTTGTTCTATGTGTTCTATGTGTTCTATGTGTTCTATGTGAATAAGGTTAATTGAATGGATAACCTATGACTAAAAGTTTGAAAACATTGTGGGAAAAGGAGAAATTGCTCGTTTTGAGCAATTTCTTCTTTTGTCACACTGTTTTCAAAAGGCTGTCTGCTGCAGAGGCGTCAGAGAGCGTCTATATGAGGAAAAAGGGTTAACTCATTAATTTTAACTACCTTGTATATATATATCTCTTTACCGTCTTTTATTTATAAGAACTTTGGTTACACTTACTAAGCTTCAGATAATGTTTGTATTTCATAGTCTTATTCCCCTTATTAGATCCTATTATAAACTCTATTAAGTAAGTACCTTCACATAAGAATCTATGTGGAAAAGCAGCCAGTTGCTTGGAAAGTATGCTGTGTGGTGTACTGGTGCGGGAAAACCAGGAAATGCATGAGTAGGTGAACTGGTCGCCGTAATATGACCGAAAAGTGTTGAAAACATCGTTAAAGCCTTATCAATCAATCTCATAAGAAGTGTCCCTTTGAGGCCGAGATGTGAAGAAGTAAACAGGTCTTTTTCCCTGCAAAATTTTGCATATTAAATAAAATAAAAATTGTCAACTGGATGACTCTTTTTGAGTACCCACAGCTCAGGATTTGAAAGCCAAATAAGGAATAAGCCACTTATGATATCTTTAGCTCTGGTCAACATTCCTAGAAAGACATTAAAAATCATTATAAATATTGAAGTGGAAAAAAGCACAAGTGTTGGATTTTTATTCTGAAATGACTTTATAAGTTAACAATTCATTAAATTTAGACTAGTTGTTACAATAAAAAAAAAATTGAAGATTAAAAATATGCCGTTGTCTCTGTATTTTCAGTTCGACACTCCGATCCAGAAGTAGATCAGGCCTGTACATTTCTGACGAATACAACCAAAGTTCTCCGAGCATGAATCGCTCAAGATCAATGTCACGCCTCCACCTTAACCAATCACAAGAACTTCCTGTAGACCCAACACTCCTGGCTCTGCGACAGAGACCGTTTGAACATTCCCTACGGAACCTTAAAGACAATCTAGAGGACAGTGAAAATCGTAGAGTTGTTCTGTGTCACAAGTTGAAGGAGGCTCAAGAAACTCTAGAGGTAAGCATCTCTTAACACTTTTCCACATGCAGACGATTGTAATGCC
This sequence comes from Serripes groenlandicus, assembly GCA_031761405.1. Classification (NCBI taxonomy): domain Eukaryota; kingdom Metazoa; phylum Mollusca; class Bivalvia; order Cardiida; family Cardiidae; genus Serripes; species Serripes groenlandicus. Next base: position 83,312,658 of record JASEVX010000002.1, on the reverse strand, counting down.
TTTCCAGCAGACATTTTTTAAAACATTACGGTTAAAGGAAAAAAAGTCGAGATTATTGTGATACCCTTTGCATCGTCGTCATCTGCAACTGCGTCATCGACACAAAACTTTAACCTTACCTCATAACTCAAAAAATATTCAACATTTTCAAAGGAAACTTGGTACACATGTTGCTAGGACCAATATGCGTGTCTATACCAAGTCATTCTGGCTTTAATTATTCAGTAATGCCCCTTTTTAGCTCGGCTATTATCATGACCCTGGCGGCATGGTCGTCCGGTTAAGGTTTTTAATTTAGCTCATTTTTTTTTTTTCTGTTTTCTCCCTATCAGTCGAGCGTCTGTGCCGTACGCGGTGCTTTTGTTTGACTTAGACTTTTTCATACCTTGGCATATGCTCCGATGCAATCTGGTTATTTATAGTAATTGTCCAGGTTATGCTGGGATGTTTTCAAAGTAGTCTGCTGCAGATTTGTTGTATACTGGAAAGGAACTTCAATAGGGTTCCTACTCTTCCTGTGAATCTGAGAAATTGGTTGAATTTTAGAAAAAAATTGAAGGCCTTGAAAGGTTCTTGAAATAAAAATGGATATGCAAATAACCAAGACATCTACTGTGGTTAAAGTGCTTCAATCATTCACACATACGACAAAACTGCAGCAGACAATTTTCAAAACAGCTTGGCGAAATATTGAAAATTTGTATAAACGAAATAAAAATTAATAAATAGAGTTGGAAACATTGTAGCAAGTGGAAAGGGATAAAAAATTGCATCTGCATACAGTGAAGACTCAGGTGAGGCTGTTTATAGACAGAGTGTTACCTGAGTCACTGCTGTCCACTTTTGCGATAACTAGACCTAAATGCATCTTCTGGACAAAAAGTAAGTAGTGTTATCCAACAAGTTTGACCCAAATGCTGCTTTATAACATGCCTAACTGGTAACTCTTTAACTCTTTTTCCACATACAACCAATCTGCAGCAGACGACTTTGAAAATATATAGGCAAGAAATATCTCTGTTAATGAAGTTTAATTATTGAAAACATTAGCGCAAATGGAGAAATTGCTCATTGTTAAAATGTTTTCAGAGGTCATCTGCTGCAGATGCATCAAAATGCGACTATAAGCGGGAAAGGGTTAAGATGGGTAATCTACATTGAAAACATCTACATGTTATATCTTTAAAGCAGGAGGTATAAAGAAGTGACACAAGGGAGGGGAAAACATTGTGGGAAAAGGATACATCTTGCTCATCTTGAGCCAGAATGTTTTATGAATTTGTCTTTTCCAAAGGCATCAATAACCATCTATTCCAAGGAAGTGTAAATCATAAAAAATCATGCTATACATTTCTGAATGTTTTTGTTTTTCAGCTTCAAAATGATAGACTGAACAGAATAGAAGGAACTGCCAAAACTAATTCGGTGCTAGTAGATGATTTGAAATATAAGGAACATGTAAGGACATTTGTGGAATATTTTTTCATCTTAGCAATACTGTAACCTTTAAGACTGTTTTAAATGCAGCAATTATGCAGCAAATGACTTTGAAAACATCGATGGATGAACCTATATGAATAAAAGTATAATTATCAAATAGCGTTGAAATCTTTGTTGCAAAAGAAGAAATTGCTCATTATAAGCAATTTCCCCTTTTGACACAATGTTTTTAAAAGTCGCAGATGCATCATTAGACGTCTTCATGACTGTGGCAAGAGAAATTTAAAATCGATAGTTCAAACAAAAAGCAGCAATTTAACATTATTTGTTACTCGTATATCAGTATTAACACTTCCCACATACAACAAGTCTGCAGCAGACGACTTTGAATATATTTTGTCAACAAATAAAAAATCTCTATAATTGAATGGATAACCTATGACTAAAAGTAGAAAACATTGTGGCAAAAGGAGAAATTGCTTGTTTTGAGCAATTTCTTCTTTTGTAACTATGTTTTCAAAAAACTGTCTGCTGCAGATGCGTCAGAAAGCGTCTATATGAGGGAAAGGGTTAGCACTTCCCATATACAACAACTCTGCTTAAGAATATGGAATTCTCCACAAATCAAAGTTTTATTATTGAAAGCACAAATCAAAACATTGTGGCAAATGGTGATATTGCTCATCTTAAGCAATTTCTCCTTTTGCAACAATGTTTTCCTAAGTAGTCGGATGCAGATGTTTTAACGTGACCACAGGTGGGAAAAGATTTAATATAAAGATAACTCTCTTAACAAAGAACTTGTCAACAATTTGGGATTCTTGAGGCCTGTTTTAGGAATTCTGCAGGATAAAGATAAGAATAATTAACCAAAGATAAAAAAATATTATCATCTTTTTACCGCTAGGGGTCTGTTATTAGTCCCCTACCGGCGTGCCGAAGGGGACTATTAGGTTTGCACTCCGTCCGTCAGTCCATCTGTCAGTCAGTCAGTCAGTCAGTCAGTCAGTCCGGCAAATCAGTTTTCCGCACTTTTTTTCTACATGCTTTGAGGTATTGAGCTGAAATTTTGTATATGCCTTTGTAATCATGTGTCACAGATCAAGTTCGCGTTTCCTGGGATTTCGTCAATTTTTTAATGAGTTATGCCCCTTTTTGGACTTAGAATATTCGTTTTCCGCATTTTTTTTCTACATGCTTTGAGGTATTGAGCTGAAATTTTGTATATGCCTCTGTAATCATGTGTCACAGATCAAGTTCGCATTTCATGGGATTTCGTCAATTTTTTAATGAGTTATGCCCCTTTTTGGACTTAGAATATTCGTTTTCCGCATTTTTTTTCTACATGCTTTGAGGTATTGAGCTGAAATTTTGTATATGCCTCTGTAATCATGTGTCACAGATCAAGTTCGCGTTTCATGGGATTTCGTCAATTTTTTTATGAGTTATGCCCCTTTTTGGACTTAGAATATTAACCGGTAGGGGATTATGGTATTGCTTGCAATCCTACAGTTACTTGTTCAATATATATATAATGTAAATCAAAATTCAAAACTGACAGGAAATGACAACATGATATCATCAATAACACCTCGACATCATGACAAAGTGAGTATCACGTCATTTCACCATAACATGTGAAAATTGCTCTTTATGATGTCATATCCTGTCAGATATACTTTGACTATTGAAGCAGAAAGATTCATGTAGTATATAGTAAATTAAATTTCAGATCCTGAAAAAGGCCATCAAACTGAAAGCTTGAGTTTTAAGTTACATTATATATATGAGCCATATATGAGGTTCATCTTGGCCGATACATTCTGTCTCAGGGGGATAAAGGTATAGAGTTATGATTCCTGAAACAGAAAATCCACAGGAGGCGAAAAGTGTCTGTCCGGTTTAGCCTGTGCAGCATGCTTAGGCTGATCCGGGTCGATGTTTTACGCAGTCTACTGTGTTATTTTTCTCGTGGAATGGCTCATATATATATATACAAAGATGATTTATTCTCCAAATATAGGAATATAGAAGTAAGATTGGTCACCTTGAGAGATCAGAGGATGAGAAAAGTCTGTTAAGGAACGAGAATATGAGACTCAGGGAAGAAATGCAAGACAGGTATGAATATTTCCAATTAATGTATTACGCTGCTGTATTAACCTTAAATAACAATTGTGCATCGTCTTATTCATGGCGCGAAACTCCAATTGTGAACAAAATAGACCAAAATCAGCCTGCAAATGTGTTCAGTCATGTCTTGGTTCACATTGTTTGATATAAATTGTGTCTATCAATATTAAAAACCAATGCTAAAAATCAATAAAATATGTAAAAAAAAATTGGAAATGAAGGTTGGGGATTCCAGTTGCAGGAATTAAGTCTGACAAAGTTAAAATCTTACCTGAAATAATAATGTAATTTACTAGTTTTTTGCTGAATTACAGTAATTATTACACAAATAGATAAAGAGAGGAGATGGTTCAAAACCATGCAAAAGAAACGATGACTTAATAAGAGTACATGAAGAGAATATCTACGCAAATAATGCAATATCTAAATAATTGAAAGTTTTATAATTGAATTGAGATAAAAACATTGTGGCAAAAAGAAGAATATGCTCATTACGAGCAATTTCTCCTTTTGCCGCAATGCTTCAAAAGTCGTCTGCTGTACATGCATCAAAATGTGTCTGCATATGGGAAAGGGATAAGTATGGCATTATTGATAGAAACCATGGTAATGATGACCTCATGTGACAATGATTGTTTGTTCTTTTTCACTGATAGCTATCAGTATTACACCACTTAGAATGTAGTTAAAGAGAATTCTATTCATTTTCAGCTCTTTCTTCAGGTAATTAATTAAACATTGGCTCGGTGAATTGTTTTTATCCTTTACCCACATATGATAAATGAGCAGCAGATGACTTTAAAAACATCTTGGCAAACATTATGGAAAACTTCTTTGAATAGAATTATTGTTATTCAATCGACTTGAAAACATTGTGGGAAGAGGAGAAAGTGCTCATTACAAGCAAATTCTCTTTTTTTTCACAATGTTTTTAAAAATTAGTCAGCTAGTGGGATAGGGTTATATTAAATGTGTTTATTGCTCTTTCACATCAAACATTCAAACTGCAGGACTAATAAGGTCAGTAAAGACTATGAACTGAGCTACAGGAAAACCAATGATGAATAATCAGCTGGGACATTCTGGAAGTCTCATGGACTGCTACAAAATTTTGCAATAAATCTTGAAACCTCAGACAAAAAGTATTGATTCTTAGATCATACTTCAAAAGGTCTACATCTGCCTATCTTTTCGCGTAGTCTAAACAGGATCAATCCTGTTGGCAATCTAGCTAAACAAGACTGGTTATGATGCTGAACAGATTAAATAAATATGCAGTTTGATTTTAATTGCTATTAATTTAAAAAAAAATGTTGGTTATTTATTTCGTTACCTGTGACTCATAGTAACGTGGCCCCATTCAAATTACCAATGTTTTTTACCAGCCATTGCAGCCATGCAGTCTGATCAGAAATGTGTAATTTTGTAGCTTTCAATGAGAATTCAAGAATGACGCAATGATCTTTCTAAGACCAGTATACAGCAGAACGTCTTTCTCAAGCTATCAGATGCCTGCCAACAAATACTGGACATTTAATGCATTGCATGAAAACAATTGTTGATAGTTGCTATTAATTTTGTGATAACCCATTCCCACATATAGACGCTTTCTGACGCCTATGTAGCAGACAACTTTTGAAATCATTGCGGTAAAGTAAAATCAAAAGTCAAAAAGAATATTTGCTCTGTTACAATTGCAACTTGTGCTCCCTACTATAAGAACTCTCATCTTTAACCCTTTCACACATACAATAAATCTGCAGCAGACAAATGATAAAATTATAAAATCAAATATGAAAATAACAAATGCACCAGAATGCATTGCATGTGGGAAAAGGTTTTTAAAAGAGAAAGATTTTTGGGCTATGTCCTGATGTGAGTTTAGTTAATGTGAAAGAGGTACTTTAGTGAGTGAAAAATGTTTTTGAAACCATAATAATGTCTTTTGTGTTGCCTTCCAGTGAAATAAACAATAGAAAGTTTGACCTGACTGTCTTACAGTCAGTCTTGGCGAGTTTAGATTTAGAATTAGTGCTGGAGTATTATGTTAATCTTAGTGTTTAAAATCATTACAAATCAAGCACCTCTAATCATTACGATTTTGAATGCTTTTGCTTATCATTTGTACAAGTTGATATATTTTGCTGTACTTACATCATTGTAGCAATTGCCAGTTAACCTTGTATTGAAACAAACCAATGATCTGTCTCATTGCCTGTCAGTGTCCTGTTGTTTCATATGTCTGTCTTTGAAACTAACTTTTGAATTGATCTGTATTCAATAAGATTAAAATTATACCTTTTCTTTATACTGCATGTAAAAGCTCCACTACCCCAAACATTTATTTCATTGCTCTAAATATATGTTTGTTGGAACTATGCATCCAGGTTTGATGCCCAGTCAGGCCATACCAAGGACTTTAAATATAGTAGAACTGGCTTTACCATTTCACATCATTCAAACAAACATAATTAATTTGTAATTTGTCACAGGACTTGCTGCTAATTCCAAAGACTTCAGAATTGTGATAACTTCCATTGTTGTTAAGTAAATGTTGATAACATAATTATTGCTAGTGTTATGTGTGGACTTTTCAGGTCAAAGGGAAGGAATTCATTTTCCATAGGCGAGCATTATGGGTTATGGTTTGTTACTAGCAAATGAATTAACACATATACCTATATCAAACTAAAGTTAATTCTTAGAACTACCAAAAAAGCAAAACGAACCCACATGTTCACTGTTTTTTAACAGAGCTAGGAGGTCAAATCAAAGGTGACTCTTATCCAACACTGAATTTTACTTTCAATTTCAGAAAATACAGCATGTTCTGAAAATGGCTATTAGAGTGTCAATATAGCTAAAAGCAAACACTATTTTGGTTATAAATCAGTCAGAGGTTATTCAACTTTATAAAAAATCACTTTCAACTTTAAACAAAATCATTATTGTCCAATGGGAGCCAACCTCAGTCTTATATATTCATCTGAAATTCCCTGGACAAAATTGTCTGCCTGGCAAGCCGATCAGATTTACTTCCCTTTGACCTAAATGGAGCATTCAAATGTGTGTCTCGTGTCTACGTGCTTTTGTTTTTACTTACTTATTTTACATTAATTGCGAAACAAGCTTTCAGCTTATATTAATTATGCTTGATGTCTGCTTCCTAGAGACAGTACTCATGCTGTTTGTGTGGAAAAATCCCAAAGGCAGAATCCACTCATCCATGGATTCAAACCCGGGATGCATGGTACAAGAGGCTGACGCTATACCACTGCATCACTGTCCTCCACGGTGCTTTGACCAGCTGTTCATTCATAATCAAACTTTCAGACAAGCCTTTTGCAGGAGACTTTGGAAAAATGTTTTCATGGACTATCCTTCTTTTTCTATTACCTTCTATACTGATTTTAAACTTTGTCTAAATTGAAAATGTCTGAACAATTGAAATTCGAATTTTTTGTGTTGAAGCTTATAGAAAACATTTTGAGAAAATTGCTGCTCATAAATTGTTTCTGCTTTCTGTCAATGTTTTCAGAAAATGTTTGCAGATATAACAAAATGCATGCATGAAAAAGGGATTAAAACCTTTCCAACTTGTAGACCCTTTCTGAAACCTCTGCAACAGTTTTCAATTATATTCATTAATTATACTTCCATTCATGAAGATTTTCCCTTGTCTTTCCTAGATGTTTTCAAAGTCATAGATTTGTTGTATATAGGAAAATTGGTTAAAAACATGAAATACAGCCTTTATTTATATAGAATAAATGGCAATCAGTAGTGTCATTCGGTGTAATATTATTGTTATATTTTCTTACATTATACTTTCATGTGGACCTTCACATTAAACATTTCAGAATTGACAAACTTGACTCACAGCTACGGAACTTACAGGCGCAACATCAAGTTTCAGAAAACGAGAACATGAAGAGAAGTAGTTTACTTTCTCAAACCACACAAGCATTATCAATGTTAGAAAACGAGAATAACAGATATAAAAAGGTAATACTTGCTGTTCAATTTTCATCAAGAATTTCTTTATGTTCACCTGAGCATGACAGAGCTCTAAATAGATTATTCTAAAATCCTTAATTTATCTGCTAATCCTATGTTGTGGGTACTTAAAAGAATCGTCTCGATGAAACGATTCTTTTGAGTACCCACAACATAGTGTTTGGTTGGATAGTAAGAGAGATATTGTGGAGAAAAAGCTGTAAACACCTCCTTATCTTCCTCTGGCATGATATTTATATTTTGCATACACTACTAACATTTATAGAAATAAAAGGGGATTAGAAAAACTTGATTTACTGGAAGGAAATAATTCCAAAGGGAGGTAATCAGCTGACAATGTGATATGAAATAACATCATATTTTACTTCACCGATTACATTTTGATAAAAAGCGGCTGCACTATAAGAACGGCTCTTTATTTATCAGAATACGTCATCAATTAAATTGATAGTATATTTAAGATATATTATTTAATAATTATTTAACATGAGAAGTTTATGCCTTATGATTTTACCCACAACTAAAAACTTGTGCTCAAGTACTTGTTTATTACACAGGCATAAATATGACTGCTGTATCAAAAGTTCAATGGTAAAAATACTCAATGTAGTGGTCAATGTAAACTATTGTGATAACCCTGTACATCTTATTGCATAATCTGTAAATGACATTGAACAGATTTCATCCAACTTCACTTTTCCTTTATACAACAAAATCAACTAATGAAAGAGCACCACTTGTTAGCATCCACACAACATATCCCTAATATGTTTTTTAAGTAATTTCTTGTATTTTTATGTTTTTTTTTTGTTTTTTACTGTGTTTCAGGACAAAGATACCTTACGACAAGAAATCCTAGTTGCCAAAGAAGCAATGGAATTTGCCAGAGAGAAGTTTGGGCCAATGGAGGAAGAAAATAAACATATGAAATATGAAGTTGAACGTCATAAAGAGGTATAAATTTTATCTAAATTAAACACCCTATCGTTTAAAAAATTGTTGTTTTCCTGGGCTCCAAGCCTCTAATATTCTGTTAAAAAGTTATTAGTTATTATCTTTTATAACTAAACTTTTTGCCTCAAAAAAATACTATTAAGATTAAATAAAAAGAATAAACTTGCTGGGCTCAAGCCGCAAAACCTATTAATTTTTGTTTTGTTTTCCTGGGCTCCAATCTCCTGTTAAAAAGTTATTAGTTACTATCTTTTATTACTAAACTTTTTGTCTCAAAAAATAAACTTAAAATTAAATAAAAAGAATAAACTTGCCGGGCTCAAACTGCAAAACCAAGATTTGGGTGGCATAGGAAAATTGTTATTTCTTTGGAAATAATTACCTAATTCTCCTAATATTTGCTAATCTGCAGCAGATGACATTGAAAAAACATCTGAAAATAAATATGGAAAATCTCTATAAATGACAGTATATTTATTGAATAGAGTTGAAAGCATTGTGACAAAAGGAGAAATTGATCATAATGAGCAATTTCTTCTTTTTATACGCCCGTTTTGAAAAAACGGATCGTATTATAGTTTTACCTGCGGCGTATGGGTCGGCGGGCGGCGTCTAGTATGTTGTCAGCTCAATAACTTTAGAAGCCTTTGTCCAATCATCACCAAATTTAGTCAGAATGTGTATTGGGATAATATCTCGGACAAGTTCGATAACTAGCCATATCGCTTTAGTCAATCAAGAGTTATCGCCCTTTAATTATAGAAATTACCCAAAATTGATCTTGTCAGCTCAATAACATTAGAAGCCTTTGTCAAATGATCACCAAATTTAGTCAGAATGTGTATTGGGCTAATATCTCGGACAAGTTCGATACTAGCCATATCGCTTTAGTCAATCAAGAGTTATTGCCCTTTTATTATAGAAATTACCCAAAATTGGTCTTGTCAGCTCAATAACTTAAGAAGCCTTTGTCCAATCATCACCAAATTTAGTCAGAATGTGTATTGGGATAATATCTCTGACAAGTTTGATAACTAGCCATATCGCTTCAGTCAATCAAGAGTTATCGCCCTTTAATTATAGAAATTATCCAAAATTGGTCTTGTCAGCTCAATAACTTTAGAAGCCTTTGTCAAATGATCACCAAATTTAGTCAGAATGTGTATTGGGCTAATATCTCGGACAAGTTCGATACTAGCCATATCGCTTTAGTCAATCAAGAGTTATTGCCCTTTTATTATAGAAATTACCCAAAATTGGTCTTGTCAGCTCAATAACTTAAGAAGCCTTTGTCCAATCATCACCAAATTTAGTCAGAATGTGTATTGGGATAATATCTCGAACAAGTTTGATAACTAGCCATATCGCTTTAGTCAATCAAGAGTTATTGCTCTTTAATTATAGAAATTACCCAAAATTGGTCTTGTCAGCTCAATAACTTTAGAAGCCTTTGTCAAATGATCACCAAATTTGGTCAGAATGTGTATTGGGCTAATATCTCGGACAAGTTCGATAACTAGCCATATCGCTTTAGTCAATCAAGAGTTATTGCCCTTTTATTATAGAAATTACCCAAAATTGGTCTTGTCAGCTCAATAACTTAAGAAGCCTTTGTCCAATCATCACCAAATTTAGTCAGAATGTGTATTGGCATAATATCTTGGACAAGTTCGATAACTAGCCATATTGTTCCGGTCGATAGAGAGTTATTGCCCTTTAATTATAGAAATTACCTAAAATTGTAGAGAGTTATTGCCCTTTAATTATAGAAATTACCTAAAATTGGTCTTGTCAGCTAAATAACTTGTAAAGCCTTTATCCGATCATCACCAAATTTAGACAATATGTTTATGGGCAGAATATCTTGGTTACGTTTGATAACTTACTACGTTATCTTAGTCTCTACACAATTATGTCCCTCGAAATGGCCAAAACTGTACTAACAGTGTCCGCTCTCTAAGTTTGGCGGACGTACAACCAATTACCACTATACTTGGTCTCAAAAAACAGGACGGGCGTATTTTGTGACATTTGGCGCTCTTGTTTCACAATGTTTTCAAAAGTCAGCTGCTGCAGAGGCGTCAGAAAGTGTCTGTATGTGGGAAAGGCTTAAGTATTGTTGGTCAGAGCACAGCAAACTATCAATGTTTACCAATGACTTTACTGAGAGTTCCAGGTTATTTTATTATATGAGAAATCCATGTCATGTAAACATTAAAAAACTAGTTTTTCTCACCTATGTAGTTTATAAGCTCGTCTGTTTTTTTAAGAAAAAAAGTCGGGGTATTGTGATATCCTTGGCGTCCTCGTTGTTGTCACACACAACTTGATCCTTATCTCATAATTAAAAAAACTTTCAACATTTTCAATTGAAACTTATTATGATCCTAGGAACAATACGCATGTCTATACCAAGTCACATAACTCTGGCTTTAATAATTATTCAGAAATGCCCCTATTTTGACTTAGAAAAAAGCAGACGAGCTTTGGAATTTAGATTGTGTGATCTATACACCTTTCACAATCTTTTAGCTGAAAAACATTTTATGATTTATAGAATAATTATGTGTATTGCACTTCTTTTCAACATCTTAAAATGTCATAGAAGAAAAGAAAAATTAGAATACCATTTCAATCCTGGATATATTCTCAGTAACTAGACAGTTTAAGAGTACCCTTATACATATACCTGGCTATAATATTATTTCAATCCAAAGTGATTCTAATTTCATGATGCTTCATGATTCTTTTAACATGCATTCAGTAGGTCTTATCTTATGTAATGAAATAAAACAGTTCTTTCTCTTTGACACAAATGCATGCAAGTGTACATTGTCTTATGAACACACGCCTTAATTTTTAGAAATTTGAAATAGTAGAAGAGGTAAGATATCTGTTTATAAGTAGATATATCCCTGTAACCAAGCTTTCATATAACTTCAAAGAATTTCTTTACTTATAACTCTTCCATTTCTGATTTTTAGCTCTACTTTTCGAAGAAAAGGCAAGCTACTCCTACTCGCCTCAGCTTTGGCGATGGTGTCACACCGTATTAAAGTCTTTTTTCAAAACCATTAGAGATATCCCTTTGAAACGTACAATACTTGTTCACCATCATTCCCTCCATCAACAGACAAGAGTACATAACTTGGTCAAGGTTTTTGTAAGAATTAAGGCCCTTTTTCGACTTAGAATCTCGGATAAGTTTTTTGTACCACCTCAGTTTATTTCAAACCCATTAGAGATATTCCTTTGAAACTTACAATAGTTGTTCACCATCATAAGCTACATCAACAGTCAAGAGAACATAACTCTTGTCAAGGTTTTTGTAAGAATTATGTCCCTTTTTTGACTTAGAATTTTGATTAAGTTTTTCGTAAACCCCACTTTTTAGAGATATTGCTTTGCAACTTACAATACTTGTTCACCAACATAAGCTCCATCAACAGACAAGACTACATAACTATGTCAAGGTTTTTGTAATAATGGCTCTTTTTTGTCTTAGAATATTGGTTAAGTTTTTTGTACCACCCCACTTTTTTTCAAAACCATCATTACCTCCATCAACAGACAAGAGAACATAAATCTGTGAAGGTTTGTGTCAGAATTATGGCCCTTTTTCGACTTAGAAAATACATTGAATCTGGGAAAAATCCAATTATTGACTTGAAACCCTGTAGGATATTCCTGTGAAACTTGGAATGCTTTTTGTTTTGCCTATTACTGCAAAAAGTTTTGTTTACTTGTCAAGCACTTAAAAAACAAGTCTTACAGACAGCTCTTGTACTTGTCCAGCTTATCATTTGCCAGAGTCCATTGCCCATTCTAGGAATATAAAGATAATAATGTTGAGTTGAGCAGCCAGCTTTGTGGAGTCTGGTCAGATGGTGCGATGGTGCATATGCACCTTCTGACTTAGCTCTATACTGATATCACAGGCTTCATCAAATCAGTTTCAGCAGTCTTATAGATTCAAAAGCTTTTCAGAAGAAACAAATAGAAGTATTGCTTGGAAGAAGAAAGTGTGACTCTTTATGAGTAAATTCTTCTTTCGAAAATATTTAAAGAAATTAATTCATCTCTATGGACCTCTATGGCATTTCTATTTTTATTTTTAAAAAATTACTAGATTTTGTTAGCCTGATGCTGACCTTATCAACATACACATGCTTTCTGATGCCTCTGCAGCAGACGCTTTTTAAAAACATTGTGGCAATAGGAGAAATTGCTCATATTAAATATTTGTTCTTTCATTTATAGAGAGTTTCCATATTTTTGACTATTTAAATGTTTTCAAAGTAGATAGCTGCAGATTTCTTGTGTGAGAAGGGGTAAATAAAACGAAAAGGATGTTTTCTTAGAATTCAAACCTGTGTCATTTTGTCTCACCTTGTGTAATTTAATTTAACAAATACAATGAAAATGGATTAAAGCACAGGACCTAATAATACTTATGGTTGTTCAATGGTCAGGGTCCGGTTAAATTTGTTTAGTAATACCACTCTATTATCCCTTTTCATACATATAGACGCTTACTGACGTTTCTGCACTAGACGACTTTTGAAAACACTTTGACAAAAGGAGAATTTTTACTCCCAACAAGCAATTTCTCCATTTGCCACAGTGTTTTCAACTTTATGCGATTATTATACTATTATTTAGAGAGATTTTTCACATTTTTGCAAATATATTTTCAAAGTCGCCTGCTGCAGATTAGCTGTATGTGGGAAAGGGTTATGCAATTTAAAACATTTTGTAAGAATCAATAGCTTAGTTACATTTCCTCATTTCCCATATGATTCCTATAACGTTTTTTTCTATACCAGAGCTACATGATACACATGATCCAGTCTTTATAACCCTTTACCTCATATAGACGCTTTCTGACGCCTCTGCAGCAGACAGCTTTTTGAAAACATAGTGACAAAAGAAGAAATTGCACAAAACGTGCAATTTCTCCTTTTGCCACAATGTTTTCCACTTTTTGTCATAGGTTATCCATTCAATTATGGAGATTTTCTATGTTTTGACAAAATACGTTCAAAGTCATCTGCTGCTGAATTGTCATATGAAGGAAAGGGTTAAAAGCTATACATTTTACTGTTAACACATCTTTGGCACACTGGAAACATTTTAAGAAATGGAGAAATTGCTGAAGACAGGAACTTAGATAATGTTCTACCTTTCTGGTCATAATGAGTATTTTTTCTTTCGAAAAAATCGTGTTTTACCTTTTATGATTATTATTCCCTCGGCTAACGAATTTTGCGATGGGGATATAGTAACGGGACTGTCCGTTCATTCGTTCGTTCATTCGTTTGTGTGTCCGTCCGTAACGACCTTGTGACCACTCTACACTGAACATCCTTTGACCGATCTTAACCAAACTTGGTATACAGTTAGTATATGGCAAGGTGCCCTTATTTATTAATTTGTCAGGAGATTTTCATGAATATGTTTTTAACATAAGTAACAAGTCCAAGTTTGGTGGCAAACGGAGAAATTGCTTGTTTTGAGCAATTTCTCCTTTTGGCGCAATGTTTTCAAGAGTCGTCTGCTACAGAGGCGTCAGAAAGCGTCTATATTTGGGAAAGGGTTAATACCAGGCAATTTTAAGATTAACCTGCACTCCCAGTCCAATCAGGATCTTTCCTGTTCAAAATCTTAGCTGTACAAGCATTCTAAAACCTTCATAAAAATTGTTACATAATTGCCATTAATTTAAAAATCCATGGAAGTTTTTTATGTCAGGTGGCTCAGGTATTAGGTGATCTTTCCCTACCTTACTGCCTTACTGCCTTACATGTATATTTTATGCAACTAACTTTTTTGTAGTTATTGTTTATAATCAAATCACTATTATTATATTTTCTGATATCCAAGAGACCTAGATAGATTGTTTTGTGTCCTATTCTTCTTTACTTTTCTGATATTTTTACTTCCTTCTGTCTAAATGGCTTTAACTAGATCATCTGAGCCAAAGGCTCAAGGTGATTTATTCTGATCACTCTCTTTTCGTCTTCTGTGGTCATCATTTGTTGTTAACTTTTAGCTTTAAACAACTCCTAAACCACTTCTCCTCCAAATCCCCCGGTAAGATTCCTATATAATCTGCTTAATTTATTTATGTTCCTTGGGTGACTTCAAAAATTGTTCAAGCCATATTGATTGGTTAAAAAACATAGCAATCAGACCTCTCCTTCAAATCAACTATACCAATTTCAACAAATTGAAAACTTCACAAAAAGGATCATTTGGTGGTTCCCTTTTAAAATTGTTCAAAGATATAAATTCTGTACAGAACTTTGATTGCTGTGGCATCAGAAAGGGAGAAAACTGCCTAAACTTTAAAATTCTTCTCCTCTGAATCAACTTGTCCGATTCCAAGATGATTAAGTAGATTATGTTCCTTGAGTGAGCCCTACAAAAACTGTTCAAGCCATATTGATTGATCGAAAAACATGGCGACCAGGCGGAATCAGAAAAGGGGCAAAATGACAAAACTTTTGAATCCCATTCTTATGAAAGATTTTGTCTGATTTCAAGATAACTTAGAAAATATGTTCCTTTAGTCACTCTCTACATACTTTGTTCAAGCCATATTGACTGATTAAAAAATATAGCTGCCAGGCAGTATCAGAAAAGGGGTAAAATGAACTTTAAGGTTCAATTGTCATCTCCTCACAAACCATTGGACCTATATCAACCAAACTTCACAAGAATGTTCCTTTAGTTACTTGTAGCCCTTTTTAGCTCGACTTTTGAAAAAAACGAGAGCTATTGTCCCCTGGTGTCGGCGGCGGCGGCGGCGTGGTCGTCCGGTTAAGTTTTTTTTTTCCTCCCTATCAGTCGAGCGTCTGTGCCGTACGCGGTGCTCTTGTTTATTTGTTCTATTGTTTAACCCTTTCCCTCATATAGACACTTTCTGACACTTCTGCAGCAGACAGCTAGTTGAAAACATAGTGACAAAAGAAGAAATTGCTCAAAACGTGCAATTTCTCCTTTTGCCACAATGTTTTCCACTTTTAGTCATAGGTTATCCATTCAATTATAGAGATATTCTATTTTTTGACAAAATATGCTCAAAGACATCTGCTGCAGAATTGTCGTATGAGGGAAAGGGTTAATGCCATATTACAAATGTCCTTTACTGATAAGCAGTGTCAACCCCTTGCAGTTTCATTCCCACTCTTGATCAAGTTTTCCCTGATATTAGCAGTTTCACATTTGCCATTATACTTTCACTCAGGTGATTGATTTAGGGCCATCTTGACCCTCCTGTTATATAATTAGGTGAAGTTTCCTGGAAAGATAAGTGATACTAAAGTATGCAGATACATTTTGATGCACCAGGTGTCTTTTGAAAACATTGTGGCAAAAAAAGAAATTGCTGAATGTGAGCAATAATTTCTCCTTTTGCCACAATATTTCCTACTTAAATGCACTCATTTATAGAGATTTTCCACATTTTTTTGACATATTTTTCAATATACTTGCTGCAGTTTTCTTGAATGTGGGAAATGGTTGAACTCTATATAAATTTATTATACTTTGTGATAATATTATAAAGACTGTTTTTTCTCATGTCATGAAAATATTTAATTTTGTATATTTTATAAACAGATTCTCCTTTTCGAACAACGTTGTCCAACAAGTTGTTAGGCTACAGAGGCATTAAATGCCGTATCAGGCAAATGGTTTAAAAATTGTCTGAAATCTAAGTACAATTAAGTGTTTATAAAATAGAATGAAATGTTGTTAGAACTCCGAATATTAAATCTTTTACACCTTTATTAAAAGCCATTATAGGTGTATTAAAATGAAACATTAATTGGGGAATCAATTTACTGAAGAAATAATGAACGAAACACTATCAAATATACACAAAAGAAAAAAAGAAAATTTTGTCAAATACGTGTAGTTATTAAATGTTGTCCATTTTTTTTACAGGAAAATGAAAAGTTATTAAAGAAATCCCAGCAAGTAACAGGACAGATGAATGAGTTGCGGGATTTAA
The DNA here is from genome assembly GCA_031761405.1 of Serripes groenlandicus. Lineage (NCBI taxonomy): Eukaryota > Metazoa > Mollusca > Bivalvia > Cardiida > Cardiidae > Serripes > Serripes groenlandicus. Next base: position 83,296,097 of record JASEVX010000002.1, on the reverse strand, counting down.
CAGAATCTATGAAGGAAGAAAACGAGAAACTGGCCCATTCATGGAAAACACTAGCTGAGGTACACACATGCTTTCTATATATCTGCCTTTAACTCTTTCCCTTATATAGACTCTTTCTGACGCCTCTGCAGCAGACAGCTTTTTGAAAACATAGTGACAATAGAAGAAATTGCTCAAAACGAGCAATTTTCCTTTTGCCACAATGTTTTCTATTTTTAGTCAAAGGTTATCCATTAAAGTATAGAGATTTTACATATTTTGACAATATTTGTTCAAAGTCGTCTGCTGGAGAATTGTCGTATGAGGGAAAGGGTTAAACGGCCTGCAACATTGATCCACATATCACCTATCCTTATTCCACATGAAGACATATTTTGACGCATTTGCAGCAAATGGAGAAATTGCTCAAGATGAGCAATTTCTCCTTTTGTTACAATGTTTTCAACTTTTTGTAATAATAAACTTTTCCCTTTTACATGTAAATACCTATATGTTTTCAAAGTTGTCTACTGCTGATAAGTTGTACTGGGGAAAGTTTTTTTTTTGCTCTTTCTCACATAAACAGATATGCAGAAGATGAAACATCTTTTAAGCAAATATCTTGAAAAAGGAAAGATTAATTTTAAAATAGAGTTGAAAACACATTGTGGCAAAAGTTGTCTGCTACATATGTGTGTTAAAATGCATCTGCATGGTGAAAACAGTAAAAGAGTTCTTAACAATTCTTTACCAACTAACTGAGAATGCTTTTTGGTAATAATATCTTGACTAAGTTTTGATAGCCAGATTGAACTTGTCACTCTGGAATTATAGTTCCTGAAATGGCTGAAGTTAACACATTAACAGGGTCCATTCTATATTTATATTCTATTAATAAATGTGCTAATTGTGTAAGAAGTCCCCAAAGGTTTGTCCAAAGATTCAAACCTCAGACATTTGGATCATGTGGCTGGTACTCTACCTTTGGCACTGTCTCCTAAACATAAAACTCTTTTGTCTCTGTAGACATATGTTGCCACACCTTTAGCAGATGATATTTTAAAACATTGTGACAAAAAGGGAAGTTGCTCATGATGAAATAATTAATTTCACCTTTAACACAAAGTTTTCAATAACTATTCTGTCATTTATAGAGAATCCATAATTTTGCCTTGATATTTTCAAAGTTATCTGCTGCATATATACCGGCAATGAACATGTATATGGGAAAGGGTTATCAAGTAACACAATTTTGTTTTTTACTGTTAGTCCTCAAGCTTTAGAATCTTTTTTGATAGGAAAAACAAAAGTTGGCTCGAGAGATCGACAATAAACAGGAGACCTACCGAGATACAAAGGCCAGGGTCTCTAACCTGTCATCAGAGAGGGATAGATTATTCCATGAGAAGATGGACCTGACTGGGAAGTTCCAACAGGTTATGATAGATAAGGAACAAATAGAAAAGGTAATATCAATAAGGATGCAATATTATCTTTAACTCTTTCCCACATACAACTTCAAAAACATATTGGCAAAGACATGAAAAATCTCCATTAATTAAGGGTTTAATTATTAAAAAGAGTTGAAAACATTGTGACAAAAGGTGAAATTGCTCACTGAGCAATTTCTACTTTTGTCACGATCTTTTCCAAAGTCGTCCGCTGCACAGGTTTCAGAAAGTGACTATATATGGGAAAGGATTAAACACATGCACAAACATACAGACACATGTTGACACGTCTGCAGCAGAAGACTTTTAAAAACATAGTGACAAAAAGAGAAATTGCTAAATTTGAGCAAAATTTTCCTTTTTGTGGCAATGTTTAAAAATGTCATCTGCTGAAGGTGTGTCACAGTGTCTAAGATTTTCTTTGATAAATATAATTTAATTTATTGATATTTTCTGTATTTTTCCTTATTTGTTTCAAAGTCATCCCTTTAGTATGGGAGTGAAACAAATTGCTGCATTGATGGCTATCTAAAGTAAAGGGGAATATTGATGAGCCTATGCTTATACTCAGACTTACCTGAGTCTTTACTGTTTGTATGTGCAAGAATATTCCTTTTTAGCTATTTAATCCTTTCCCTCATATAGACGCTTTCTGACACCTCTGCAGCAGACAGGTTTTTGAAAACATAGTGACAATACAACAATTCTGCAGCAGAGCAGACCACTTTGAGCATATTTAGAAAATCTATAATTGAATGGATAACCTATGACTAAAAGTGGAAAACATTGTGGCAAAAGGAGAAATTGCTCGTTTTGAGCAATTTCTTCTTTTGTCACTATGTTTTCGAAAAGCCGTCCGCTGCAAAAGTGTCAGAAAGTGTCTATATGTGGGAAAAGCTTTAAGAGTAAAAATAAATGGAGAGAAGAATTTGAAATACATTTATAAACAAAAATTGACACAATTGAACACAAATCATTTTAAACATTGATAAAAAAAAGAAGTTATTTTAGCTTCTGGGATTCACCTCTGTAACTTAAAATTAATTTAAATTTTTATAGCATGAATGGACATTTGGTCCGATCACGGTTTATCATGTAAGAATGAGTATGGACTTCATTTCTTAATGCCTTCAAATCCCCGTCAATTGATATGGAATAGATAGTCATCCTTTTAGACCCTTATCCTGCTTGAAACTATTCCTTTTGCAGACGACTTTTAAAAACATTAAAACAAAAGGAGAAATTATTCATAAAGACAAATTTCTTCTTTTGCCACAATGTTTTCAACTCTATTCAACAACTTAGTTTACAGAAATTTTCCTTAGTTTTGCATATATATCTGCTGCAGATTTGTTGTATAGTATGTTGGAAACGTTTAAACACTATTTAGAAGCAATGTCTATCAAGATAGACATGCATGTTTGAGCAGCCTGATCTTGGTCTACAATGTTCACTACTCATTTATGTTATTCTTAGCACAAACTTCTCCATAAATATGCAAGACCTCGTTAAAAAATATTGAGGTAAGATAAAAAATAATTCAGCAGGATAAGGGTTGATATAGCGTCAAGTACCAAGAAATAAAAAGAATGGTTTAACCGTTTCCCTCATACGGCAATTCTGCAGCAGACGACTTTGAACGTATTTTGTCAAAAAATGGAAAATCTCTATAATTGAATGGATAACCTATGACAAAAAATGGAAAACATTGTGGCAAAAGGAGAAATTGCATGTTTTGTGCAATTTCTTCTTTTGTCACTATGTTTTCAAAAAGCCGTCTGCTGCAGAGGCGTCAAAAAGCGTCTATATGAGGGAAAGGGTTAATCATTTATTTGTCAACACTGATATTTATATTATTGTAAAAGTCAGAACCTTTGTGAAAATAAAACCCTTTTAGTTTCCCTAACTGCACTTCGTAATATTTCAGTGTCATAATTCAGGGGGTATTTGGATCAAAATCAAGGTCACTTTTATTCAAATTTTATAGCCTATACGGTGGCACAGAGGTGACATGTGTATGTTTTTATTTATCTCGTGCGCACAACTTAGTAACTTGTGCGCATGACATAGTATCTCGTGTGCACAACTTAAGTATCTTGTGAGCACAACTTAGTATGTGGCACAGAGGTGACATGTGTACGTTTTTATTTATCTTGTGCGCACAACATACTAAGTTGTGCGCACAAGATAATTAAGTTTTGCGCATGAGTGACTATGTTGTGCGCACGAGATACTAAGTTTTGCACACGAGATACTTAAGTTGTGGGCGCGAGATACTATGTCGCGCACACAACTTAGTATGTCGTGCGCACAAGATAAATAAAAACATACACAATGTCACCTCTGTGCCACCATAAGCCTATGTTACGGTTATAGTTGAAAATCTGGCTTCATGACTATGACGTGTTTTTTATTTGTTATGTCTGGCATGTAAGCTTAGGTAATAGGTACATGAAGGAGGCATAAATGAATCATCTGAAATTTGGCAGGTATCATTTTGATACAGATTTGAAAATTCAATGGTTATAGGAGAAAGTACTTCTCTAAGCAATTATTTCTATTTTCAATAAAAAAAATTGTCAGTCTTCTCTTCGCTCCAGAGTCGAGCCATGTCGCATGGCATGGGTTGTATGCCTTCTGTCAGAGATGTTGTTTCCTTATGCATGGTCTTGTAGGATAACATTGTCAACTCTATGTACTTGTATTCTTTATTTGAACCACAGGACCTGCTAACTCGTACAAAAAAATCAAGCATTTCTGAAAAGGTTTTTTACAATTCAATATAGCTTGGGGATTGATTATCAAGACATTTACGATACTAAAAAATATTATTAATTCTAGAAATTTAGGGGTTATAATTATGTTTTTGTTTCCTTTATAGATATAAGTTAACATGTTAATTCATATCTTTTTTTCTAGAGATATATAAGGGTAAACTTAGTGAAGTTTGCTTTACTTTGATGTGGATTTTTTCTTAACCCATCCCACATATAGACATTTGACGCATCTGCAGCAAATGACATTGCAAATTATTGTTGCAAAAGGAGAAATTGCTTATTACGAGCCAATTCCCATTTGCAACAATATTTCAACTCGAATCAATAATTGTCTGTTTATTTTACGTTATATCTTCCATATCTTTACATAGATGTTTTCAATATTGTCTGAAGCAGATTTGTTGTATGTGGGAAAGGGTTGATTGTTTTTGTTTTATTCATAATCTTAGTCATGGTCATTGCCAGAAAAAAAAAAGAGCAGTAGGATCTTTTCCCATATTATTTTCCCATTTTTCTGATATTCTAAACATGGATTTTAATAAGTTATATTTATATAATCTTTTCTCGCAGACTACTGAAAACTTTGTTACAAAAGGAGAAATTGCTCTAAATGAGTAATTTCTCCTTTTGCCACTGTGATTTTAACGTTTTATAAAAAAAAAAAATTTTTAATGTCGTCTGCTGCAGATTTGTAGCATGTTGGAAAGGCTTAAGCTTTTTCTGGCTTAACCATGATGAACAAGATTACTTGCTAGAGAGATTTTTGTAATGTCAGTTTTTTATAAAAAATCAATTTAACAGCTTTCAAGTTTGTATGTACATTGTTCTGCCGAAGTAAGTTGCAAGTCTGTTGGTCGTTCATTTTTAGCTCACCTGAGCTTTGCTCAAGGTGAGTTATTGTGATCGCCTTTTGTCCGGCGTGCGTCGTGCGTCAACTTCTTCTCCTCAGTAACCAGTGGGTCAATTTGGATGAAACTTCACAGAAAGCATCCTCTCAATGACCTCACCAGAATTCCTTCAAATTTTTGGGATCCATGCAAAATTCTGGTTTCCATGGCAACGAAACTGAAAAAACTTCAAAATTCTTCTTCTCCCAAACTAATTGGCAGATTTTCAAATAATTTTGTAGAAATGTTCCTTAGATGACCCTCTATCAGATTCCTTCAAGCCATGTTGATTGGTCGAAAAACATGGCCGCCAGGGGGGGCGGGGCTATTTTGCCTTATATGGCTATAGTGAAAACTTAAAAAATCTTCTCCTCCGAAAGTGTCAGGCCGATTTTCAAATAATTTTGTAGAAATGTTCCTTGGGTGACCCTCTATCAGATTCCTTCAAGCCATGTTGATTGGTCGAAAAACATGGCCGCCAGGGCGGGGCTATTTTGCCTTATATGGCTATAGTGCAATCTTAAAAAATCTTCTCCTCCAAAAGTGTCAGGCCGATTTTCAAATAATTTTTTAGAAATGTTCCTTGGGTGACCCTCTATCAGATTCCTTCAAGCCATGTTGATTGGTCAAAAAACATGGCCGCCAGGGGGCGGGGCTATTTTGCCTTTTATGGCTATAGTGAACACTTAAAAAATCTTCTCCTCCATAAGTGTCGGGCCGATTTTTAAATAATTTTGTAGAAATGTTCCTTGGGTGACCCTCTATCAGATTCCTGCAAGCCATGTTGATTGGTCGAAAAACTTGGCTGCCAGGGGGCGGGGCTATTTTGCCTTATATGGCCAAAGTGAAAACTTAAAACATCTTCTCCTCCGAAAGTGTGTGGCTGATTTTCAAATAATTTTGTAAAAACGTTCCTTGGATGACCCTCTATCAGATTCCTTCAAGCCATGTTGATTGGTCGAAAAACATGGCCGCCAGGGGGGCGGGGCTATTTTGCCTTATATGGCTATAGTGAAAACTTAAAAAAATCTTCTTCTCCGAAAGTGTCAGACCGATTTTCAAATAATTTTGTAGAAATGTTCCTTGGATGACCCACTTTCAGATTCCTTCAAGCCATGTTGATTGGTAAAAAAACATGGCCGCCAGTGGGCAGGGCTATTTTGCCTTATATGGCTATAGTGAAAACTTAAAACATCTTCTCCTCCAAAAGTGTGTGGCCAATTTTCAAATAATTTTGTAGAAATGTTCCTAGGGTGACCCTCTATCAGATTCCTTCAATCCAAGTTGATTGGTCAGAAACTATGGCTGCCAGGGGGCGGGGCTTATATAGCTAAAGTGAAAAAAAAATATTAGGTGAGCGATTCCAGGGCCATCATGGCCCTCTTGTTTGGTGTTATCCCTGTTGTTATTTAAATCCATGACTGCCTTCAAACATTGAATTTTCTGTAAATCCGTTGATAACAATATATCATAATTATTATGGCCATTTGTGGTAGGTAGTAAAATAGTGAGACATTGCACTGTCAAAAGATTAAATAAATCTTTTCTGACATAAAAGCAAATCTGCCAACTTTGAAATGATGTGAAGATAAATATCCAAATTCTTGACATATAAAAGTGCAATTATGTCATATAATAGAACACAATTGTCAGTATAGGAGAAATTTATTGTGACAAGCAATTTTTCCTTTTTGCGCATTGCTTTCAAAAGCTGTCTGCTTCAGACACATTAAAATTCCCTGTCTATAGCGACATGCATACATTTAGTTTTTACAAATACTCATTTTCTGTATAGATGACCCTGTAATTAAAGACCACCTGTTAAAAAATGCCAACTTTTAGCACTACTGGCCAAAGGCCAGAAGAGCTTATGCGATGGCGTTGTGTCCGTCGTCTGTGTGTGCGCACGTGCGTGCGTAAACAATTGCTTGTGAACCCGATAGTCTTCAGTTTTGATTGTATCTCAATCAAAGTTATACAGTAGTTAGATATCCATGAGAGCTTGGTTCCTTTTGCAAAACAGCCAGATCTGCCCATGCAAGACTGGATTATGGCCCTTGAAATTGTCAAAATTGCTATAATAGAGCTTGTGAAAACAATAGAGGCTCCATTTACTATCTGATCTTCACCAAACTTAGATATTAGTTAAATATTGATGAGAGCTTGGTTCCTTTCGAAAACCAGCCAGATGTGCCCTTGCATGACTGGATTATGGCCCTTGAAATTGTCAAAATTGCTATAATACAGCTTGTGAACACAATAAAGCCTCCATTTACTATCTGACCTTCACCAAACTATGGTAGTAGTTAAATATTGATGAGAGCTTGGTTCCTTTCGCAAAACAGCCAGTTCCGCCCATGCATGACTGGATAATGGCCCTTGAAATTGTCAAAATTGCTATAATACAGCTTGTGAACACAATAGAGCCTCCATTTAATATTTGACCTTCACCAAACTATGATAGTAGTTAAATATTGATGAGCACTTGGTTCCTTTTGAAAACCAGTCAGATCCGCCCATGCATGACTTGATTATGGCCCTTGAAAATTGTCAAAATTGCTATAATACAGCTTGTGAACACAATAGAGTGACCAAAGAACCATGCCAGTAGATTATAGGCCATAGGCTCTCATGGGCCTCTTGTTTCACTTTCCATGGGTGGTCTTTAAACACAGGTTTGACTGTACATGTATAAAGTTCTGTTTGCAAATCCATGTAGTCAGATCCAAACGTAGGGTTTTTGTCTTGTGATTTATTAACAAACAGTATAGAGCCAGATCAGACTGCACAGATGTTCAATGGGATCTGATTGATCACAATTCACATTATATATGCAGCAGGTTTAAAAAATATTTTATGCGAAATTTTAAGAATTTTATCATTCAATTTTTTCAGCGGCTAGAATTTATAGAAAAGGTAGAATGGTTGATAGAATAGTTACATGTAGTCAATGTTGAAACTTACCACTACCAGGTTACAGGGGTTTTCATTAATCTAACATCTTCCGTAAATTATATTATTATAAAGGGATAATGAAATAAATTCAAGTTCTTAAAAATGATTGTCATTAACCCTTTCCCTCATACGACAATTCTGCAGCAGACGACTTTGAACATATTTTGTCAAAAAATAGAAAATCTCTATAATTGAATGGATAACCTATGACAAAAAGTGGAAAACATTGTGGCAAAAGGAGAAATTGCACGTTTTGTGCAATTTCTTCTTTTGTCACTATGTTTTCAAAAAGCCGTCTGCTGCAGAGGCGTCAGAAAGCGTTTATATGAGGGAAAGGGTTAATTAACCCTTTCTCACATACGAAAGCTTTCTGACGCCTCTACAGCAGACAACTTTGAAAAACCTTGTGGCAAAAGGAAAAATTGCTCATGATGAGCAATTTCTTCTTTTGCCACTGTTTTTAGCTGTATAAGAAAATTGTCCATTCATTTATGGAATGTTTCCTATTTTTGCCTAGATGTTTTCAAAGTCGTCTGCTGCAGATTTGTTGCATGTCGGTCAGGGATAAAAGAAGAAAGGGAGAAACTTGTATTTTTGAGGAATCCACCCTTTTCATGAAATGTCATCTGCTTCAGAGGCATCAAAATACATCTTTGTTAGAAAGGGGGCTATTTAGCATGTTCCCACTTGTAGACTCATTTTGATGCATCTGCAGCAGATAAATAGTAAAAAACATTGTTGCAAAAGGAGAAACAGTTCACAATGAGCTATTTCACCTTTTGCAACAATGTTTTTAACACTATTAAAAAATTATACATTCATTTATAGAGATTTTTCAAAACAAGTTCTAGATGTTTTCAAAGTCATAGATCTGCTAAATGTGGGAAAGTAAAGGTGTAATTGACTAAGCTAGTATTTGTTATATGTTAGTTTGTGGATAACAGTTTTTACATTATTTTGTTAATATTAATTCATACATGTCAAGTCATAAGTGTGCTTTTTATATTATAACTGCATACCTGCTATGTTTTCCTAACAAGGTATCCACAGCAGACGCATTTGAAAACATTGGGCAATAGAAGTAATGGACAGAGTTCAAAACATTGTGGCAAAAGGAGAAACTACTCATTATGAGCAACTTCTCCTTTTACTACAATGTTTATACAAGATGTATGCTGCAAATGCTTCAAATGCAAATGCTTCAAAAGTTTGATACCTTTAATAGAAATATTTCTAAGGGTAGTAAAATTCATTCCTCAATCTTGTGCTGCAGCAAACAAGAAAGTCACAGATCACAGGGCTGTGCTTAACCCTTTCCCACATATGGCAACTCGGCAGCAGACGACTTTGAAAGCATAGTGACAAAAACCTGAAAGATAGCTTATTTGTTAAATAAAGTTGAAAACATTGTGGCCAAAGGAGTAATTGCTCATCATGAGCAATTTCACCTTTGGCCACAATGTTCTCAAAAGTCTCCTGCTGCTATTGCATCAAAATGCATCTGCACTCTTTTTGTATTGAATAATAGGGAGACTTTTCAAAGTCTAAGGGACAAGAACAACTTGAGGTAGCAAAAAGGCTCTGTGACTCACTTAAGGCACCAACTGTCAGATGAGAAAGTGCGGAAGAGCAAGATAATCTTGATCTTTGCTGTTTGATTGATTATTGATAAATTGATATTTTAAATATATGCTTCCTTATTCAAGCCTTATGCAGTAGGGAATCTAGTAATGTCATTTAATAGCCAACTACAAAAGTACCACAAGCTAGGTTATAAATGTTGAATGTTTTGTTTTCATTTACATAAATAAGGCTTTAACCCTTTTCCACATACAACAAATCTGCAGCAAATATTTTTAGCTCACCTGTGCACGAAGTGCTCAAGGTGAGTTATTGTGATCGCCCTATGTCCGGCGTCCGTTGTCCGTCGTCCGTCGTCAGTCGTCCGTCGTCCGTCAACATTTTCTCCTCTGTAACCGGTGGGTCAACTGGGATGAAACTTCACAGAAAGCATCCTCTCAATGTCCTCACCAGAATTCCTTAAAATTTTCGGGATCCATGCATAATTCTGGTTTCCATGGCAACGAAATGAAAAAACTTCAAAATTCTTAAAAAATCTTCTCCTCCGAAAGTGTCAGGCCAATTTTCAAATAATTTTGTAGAAATGTTCCTCGGGTGACCCTCTATCAGATTCCTTCAAGCCATGTTGATTGGTCGAAAAACATGGTCGCCAGGGGGGGCGGGGCTATTTTTCATTATATGGCTATAGTGCAAACTTAAAAAATCTTCTCCTCCGAAAGTGTCAGGCCGATTTTCAAATAATTTTGTAGAAATGTTCCTCGGGTGACCCTCTATCAGATTCCTTCAAGCCATGTTGATTGGTCGAAAAACATGGCCGCCAGGGGGGGCGGAGCTATTTTTCCTTATATGGCTATAGTGCAAACTTAAAAAATCTTCTTCTCCAAAAGTGTCAGGCCGATTTTCAAATAAATTTGTAGAAATGTTCCTTAGGTGACCCTCTATCAGATTCCTTCAAGCCATGTTGATTGGTCGAAAATCATGGCCGCCAGGGGGGGGGGCGGGGCTTTTTTGCCTTATATAGCTATAGTGCAAACTTAAAAAATCTTCTCCTCCAAAAGTGTCGGGCCGATTTTCAAATAATTTTGTAGAAATGTTCCTTGGATGACCCTCTATCAGATTCCTTCAAGCCATGTTGATTGGTCAAAAAACATGGCCGCCAGGGGGCGGGGCTATTTTGCCTTTTATTGCTATAGTGAAAACTTAAAAAATCTTCTCCTTCAAAAGTGTCAGGCCGATTTTCAAATAATTTTGTAGAAATGTTCCTAGGGTGACCCTCTATCAGATTCCTTCAAGCCAAGTTGATTGGTTGGAAACTATGCCCGCCAGATGGCGGGGCTTATATAGCTAAAGTGAAAACAAAAAATCAGGTGAGCGATTCCAGGGCCATCATGGCCCTCTTGTTTTAAATATCTAATCAAAAATAGGTAAAAGCTCTATTATTGAAAGTAATATTATTGAATCGAGTTGAGAACATTGTGGCAAAATAAAGCAAATACTCATTATGATGTGCCAAAATGCAACTTTGTGGGAAAGGGTTAAGCTAGCGGTTATATGATATATGGATCGTTGATACTTTTTGTTGATCAGAGATGTTGCATTTGACCCTCGTGAATTTATAATTGTACTTGAGTCAAATACAGCCTTCTGTATTGCACTACACTATTAACTCATGAATCTATCATCTGTGTTGCAGACTAAAATAGCTTTAGAAGAACAAATTGCAGAACAAGAAGAGGAAATGAACAGAGTAAAAAAAGGGGTCAAAAGGAAAGACGGGGACAGAATGAAATTAGAAGAAGCACTGCAAGAATCCAAAAATGTAAGAGTTACCTATCCTGTGCTATAACATTATAAACATTTGGCTCTTCTGCCAGTGACATTTTGTAAAATTCTATGGGTAAAAAAGAAATAGAGCATAAAAGGGGTCTTGCTGCATTTGAAGACATCTCCGCCTTGTAGTAGTTTGAGCATCCACCTTGGGCTTCAAACGTCTGTTGGATTATACCAAAGACGTTTTAAATGGTAGTAATGGCTTTTCGATTAGGGTTGTGGAGAGATAGCATTAGGCTTGATGCATTGGAATCGCGAATTAATACACCTTTCCTCGAGACTTTTGAAATTATTGATGCAAAAAGGAGAAATTGCTGAAAGCAAGTAAATTTCTTTTTTTCCCACAATGTTTTAACTCTGCATGAAAATCATACCTAACCGTCTTCAGATGTTAGAATCTTTGCATCAGATATTTTCAATGCAAACACTTAATTTATCAGATCTAATCAATGGATAATGTGAAAGTTACTTGTATGAGAGGGTCAGGAAACAGTGGTAGTGTGAGCTGTTTGCTGTGCTTCTCCTAAAATAAGTATCCACAGATAAGATCACTTTTGATGAATTTTCACAACACAGCTTTTGAAAACATGATATGAAAAGAATAAATTGCTCTCAATATAAAATAAATCTCCTTTTCCCATAGTGTTTTCACTATCAAAATTATGTTTTGAATTTCTAGATGCTATAACTATGTTTTATCTACTATCATATTTCCACTGATGTAAGATATATTAAAATAAATGACAGTATCAATTGACATATTTTTGTAGTTTTCTTTGGTAAGTAGGAAACATTTTGATCAGATTGCGCAGATCTGGTTATTCGTTGGTAGCAAAATCCCGAAGGTAAGTTTTCCTGTGACTTTTTCCATATTGTAAATCTTAATCTTTTTCAGAGTTATGATGATTTATATAAAGAACTGTCCAATGTTCAAGCATACTATGAGAGGTCCTTAGAACAGATCAGTGTCTTAGAAAATGGAAAACAACTAGCGATTCAACAGATTGAACTTTCTGAACACGAGAAAAACCGCCTACATGCTGATAATGAAAGATTAAGGGATGTAAGTTCTTCATGTGTAATTTGTTATTTTAGAGGTGATCTTTACCCTTTCCCACATAGAACAAATCTGCAGAGGCCAATTTAAAAAAAAAAAATCTAGTAAAAATATGGACAATCTCTACAAAGAACATTGTAATTATTGTGGAAATCATTGTGGCAATACGATAAATTGATCAGCATGAGCAATTTCTCCTTTTGCCAAAATAGTTTCAAAAGGCGTCTGCTGCAGAGGTGTCAGAATGCATCTGTATGTGGGAAAGGATGAAAAAAGAGAAAACTTATCTTTGCTAAGCAACTATTTTATTATTGAATTATACCAATTGTTGTGGGTTCTCAAAATAATGGTCTTGTTCAACAGTGTTTTGACATGAGGATTTATAGGATATGAAATGTATATTTTATCTACAGCTCTGGTTTCATATATTTGACCAACATGTATGTCAAAATGTATTTTTGGGAACAGCTCAGCCCCAGATAGCTTAGTCAGTTACAACAAGGGCTATTAATCCTGGTGTTGTGTGTTCAAACCTCTGCTCAAATGTCATTGTGAAAATTGCGATTCATCTTTCACCAATGGGCTTAACCCTTTCCCTCATACGACAATTCTGCAGCAGACAACTTTGGATGTATTTTGTCAAAACATAGAAAATCTCCATAATTGAATGGATAACCTATGACAAAAAGTGGAAAACATTGTGGCAAAAGGAGAAATTGCATGTTTTGTGCAATTTCTTCTTTTGTCACTATGTTTTCAAAAAGCCATCTGCTGCAGAGGCGTCAGAAAGCGTCTATATGAGGGAAAGGGTTAATAGTCTTCAGAAGGTAGACAGTTGCCAGAATATGTGTGGAATACTGGTTCAAGAAAGCGAGGAAATACAGGTAAGGTGAACTATCATAGTAATTGTGTCATATGCACTACGGTGTTTATTTATTTTATATAAAATTCAGAAGTTTTAACCCTTTCCCTCATACGACAATTCTGCAGCAGATGACTTTGAACGTATTTTGTCAAATAATGGAAAATCTCTATAATTTAATGGATAACCTATGACTAAAAGTGGAAAACATTGTGTGACAAAAGGAGAAATTGCACGTTTTGTGCAATTTCTTCTTTCGTTACTATGTTTTCAAAAAGCTGTCTGCTGCAGAGGCGTCAGAAAGCGTCTATATGAGGGAAAGGGTTAAACAGGACTTTTCAACATTTCATTACAGCTATTAGATGGGCGCTCTCGGGATTTGAAGAACGAAAGAGAACAGCTTGAGGAGGCAGTGATGGATCTGAAGGTGAGTTTATTAACATTTTGGACTTACGTGGCTGATGGAAAAAAGAAATCTGTTTTTGAACCTCTTTAGAAATAGAAAGTTGTATTACAGCACTTTTTTTGTCTCGCCTTGTCTTGACAGGGAGTCACATAGGGATCATTTCTCTGTGGTCTATCCATAACACTTTCACTTACTGACATATTGGAAGGCAACACATGTATTTTTTCAAATACTCCGGTTTCTCTTTTAAATCAGAGCTATACATTAAACTCTTGTGATTTATTTAGACATGGCAGATTTGTTCTTGCACACATTAAGGTTTTTTGTTTTTTGTTTCACTTTTTTCTGCACACATGTTTTTAAATTTTGATCTTCTGAACTTTTTCAATGACAGACAATAACAGACATTATTCCATACCTAATTTATACGTCCAATCGTAGACGCTCATTCGAATCATGTGACCGTACAATATATTTCCGTATCGGGACGCACGCGCGTACAAAATAACCCGTATTCTTTTCGTATTGTACGATTCACAGGTCCCATGTTAAACCTATGATAAAGACCGAAGCGCGTGAAAAGGTTCCGAATGAAAGTCTGAATCGACAGGCGCTCTAGATAAAGCGTTACGATAAAGCTCCTGTTGTCACCGGATCATTATTGTCGTTTGCAAACAAGGAGTATTACACTGAAACTAAAATGTTATCCGATTCTGAAATAGATGACTTTGTAATTGAACAGAAACCAAAAAACACTGTGAAAAAAACTAAAAGTGATGTAGGAATATTCAAAAGGTGGTTAGCGCAGGCCGTGCCGACAGAAGGTATAAAATAAAAAGGTCATTTAACATTATTCTGCACAATACAAAATATATTTTGGGGAAAAAGTCGAGGTATAGAATAAAAAGATCATTTAACAGTGTTCTGTACAATACGGAATATATTTGGACTCGTACACAGCTTGGAAAATCATATTGGACTCGCCTAGCGGCTCGTCCAATATGATTTTCCAAGCTGTGTACTCGTCCAAATATATATCCGTATTGTACAGAACACTGTTAAATAACCTATAAATATTTGATTAACCCTTCCCTCATATAGACGCTTTCTGACACCTCTGCAGCATGCAGCTTTTTGATGGCGACAAAAGAAAAAATTGCTCAAAACGAGCTATTTCTACTTTTGTCACCATGTTTTCAACACTAATCAATTATTGAACTTTCATTGAGAGGGAGTTTCCAAAAATGTTCGGGTATATTTTCGTCTGCTGCAGAGTTTATGCATGTTGGAAAGGATTAACTACATTCCTTTTATCTCTTTCTTATTTTGTTATTATGGTACATAATTCCTATGAACTTTAAATCAATACCACACAGGTTATACAGACTATAGCATCTTTACAGGTGAGGTAGTCCATGGACTCTCGATGTACATCATTCTGTTACGTGAATAATATGTGCATGTTCATTACTCTCATGAATAATTCAACTCTCATTGTACATCATTCTGTTACGTGAATAATATGTGCATGTTTATTATGCTCATGAATAATTCAACTCTCAGTGTACATCATGCCATTATGTGAATAATGCTCATGAATAATGCAACACTCATTTTACTTCATCCCATTATGTGAAATAATTCAACACTCTTGTGAGTAATGTGACACCTATTGTACATCATGCCATTATATAAATAATGATCACGTTTTAATTATGCTCTTGAATAAAGAATCATTCATTATCATGCCATAATCTGAATAATGCTCACAATCATGCTCATTATGCTCATGAAAATTGTCATCAGTCATGGTACAATATGGCTCCATGTGAATAATGTAACTGGAATCAAATATCATGTCACTAAAGCTCATGAATAATGCTACCCATTGTACACCATGACATCATGTGAACATTGCTCATGGATAATGCAAATCATTGTATATATCATTGTTATTATTTGAACAATGCTCATGAATAGTTCATCATACAATATACATCATGCTATCATGTGAACATCATGATCAATGCTGCAATGTAAATAATGCAATGGGGATTTTTGTTATCATTTCAAACATACTTTCAGTCTCACAATACACTATAATTAATGCTGCAATGTGAATAATACCATTGGAATTTTTGCTATCATTTCAAACATGCTCTCACAAAACATGTAACACTTAATGTCATTATTAATGCTGTCATAATGAACAATTTCTAGCTTTTCCGCAATCTTTTCAACTAGTTTTGCCGGGATGTTTTTCAAAGTCGTCAGCTGTAGATTCTTTTTATTTTGGAAAGGTTAAACTTGTTCATTTCATTTGCTTCCAGTATTTTGGAATTGATGTCAATTTTTGTTCGGTATGTGGGTGTTAATTTGTTTATGCATGATGTTTAATTGTTATAAATTTTAAGTTGTAATTTAGCTTGGCTTATTAAAAATTGGATGACCAAAAAAACCAGAGCCATTTGCGTCAAGGAAATAGTCATATGTTATAGATAATAACACTGATAATGAGATTTGGCCAGAAATCTTTTCTAACAACGATACACATTTGGTCCTCTCTAAATTATTTTGATTAATATAAAGCCTTTTAACCCTTTCCCTCATATAGACGCTATCTGACGTCTCTGCAGCAGATGGCTTTTTGAAAACATAGTGACAAAAGAAGAAATTGCTCAAAACAAGCAATTTCTCCTTTTACCACAATGTTTTTCACTTTTAGTCATAGGTTATCCATTCAATAATATAATTGTCGTATGAGGGAAAGGGTTTATTGTTCATTGATACAAATTATGTAACCATGCTCTGAATCTTGTATTCTGTTACAGGTTTAGACTGTTTTGTCAGTGAACAATATTTTTTCTTTTTAATTGCTGTGTTATGAAATCACCATGTGACGGTTCAATTTACAGACTGTAATGCATTTTAAACCCTTTCTCTTATACAGGCAGCTTTTGAAACACATTGTCAGAAAGGGGAAATTGCTGATTTTGTGCTATTTTTCCTTTTCCCACAACTCTTTTTCAAAAGTATACATGAATTCTTTGAGATATAATTTTTTTTTTAATTTTACTGCATTTGTATTCATAGCCGATAAATTAAAATAACGTATCAAATATAAGGTTTAATAAGTTAAGCCAGTTTGACTAATTTGTGAAAGTGTAAGAATTGACGTAACTAACCTAACATGTGTCTGCAACTGTAAAGAGAAGATGAATTTCACTTGACTTTTACTACAAGTTTAAAATACAATTTTTTTAGTCTTTATTAGAAAATGGAAGATAAGATAATTTAGAGTTTATTTACTATGAAGAAGTTTGTAGTACAATTTTATCTTGAGGGAAAAAAAATTAACATTATAACAAGTGTATCAGGACAAGCTGCTTGGTATTGGTTGATAAATATCACAGTATAATTCCTGTATCAAAATTTGATTAGGTGATCAATTTTCTATCACATATACAATCAATGATGTCATTTCTAAAAACAGGCATAATATTAAATTGTGATAAAAATGTCTGTGTTACAAGTAATTTCATGCTGCCCAAAAAAAGTTAACTTTATAGGTGGTGATGTAATATATGACATCATTTCGATATCAGCCAATGGGAATTACATTTGAAAATATTCTGGCATCGCAGTATATTTCTTCAAGGTTGATATGTTGATTCAAGGTTGATTTATATAATGTTTTATTTGTTTTTCTGCAGAGATGTGAGGTAAATGTCCATCTTATACCATAATTTGAAACTCTATATCACAATGTCTCATTTAACCCTTTCCCACATATGACAAATCTGCAGCAGATCACTTTGAAAGAATCAGGGCAAAACTACTTAAAATCTACTTAAATGAAAGTAAAATTATTGATTATAGTTGAAAACATTATAGCAAAAGGATCAATAGCTCATAATGAGCCAATTCTCCTTTTGCGACATTGGTTTAAAAAATTGTCAGCTACAGAGGTGTAAGACAGCATTTGTATGTGGGAAAGGGTTAACTCTAATTCTCTTACACAGGACTGTAGGAGACCATTAACACATGTATTATATCTTTTACGCTCTTTCCTGATGAAAACAACTTCATATGAAGCAGATATCCCTAAAATCATGCTCAAGATGAGCAAATTCTCATTTTTAGCTCCACTGGCTGAAAGCCAGTCGAGCTTATGTCATGGCGAATTGTCCGTCGTGCGTGCGTGCATGCGTTAACTTTTTCCTTTAAACGACTTCTTCTCCCTAACCACTTGGCCAATTTGGTTGAAACTTCGTGGGAAGCATCCTCTCAATGTCCTCTACTTTTTTTGATCCATTCAAAATTCTGGTTTCCATGGCAACCGAAAGAAAAAAATAGTGAGAACTTAAAAAATCTTCTTCTCCGAAAGTGTCTGGCCGATTTTCAAATAATTTTGTAGAAATGTTCCTTGTTTAGATTCCTTCAAGAAATTTTGATTGGGCGAAAAACATGGCCGCCAGGGGGCGGGGCTTTTTTGCGTTATATAGCTATAGTGAAAACTTAAAACATCTTCTTCTCCGAAAATGTTCAGCCGATTTTCAAATAATTTTGTAGAAATGTTCATTGGGTGATCCTCTATCAGATTCCTTCAAGCCATGTTGATTGGTCGAAAAACATGGCCGCCAGAGGGCGGGGCTATTTTGACTTATATGACCATAGTGAAAACTTAAAAAATCTTCTCCTCCGAAAGTGTCAGGCATATTTTCAAATAATTTTGCAGAAACATTCCTTTGGTGACACTCTACAAGATTCCTTTAAGCCATGGTGGTTGGTAAAAAAAAATAGCCACCATGGGGCAGGGCTGTTTGGAGATTTTTATTTTTGCCTTATGGCCGTGGAGCGATACTGGCCCTCTTGGGCCTCTTGTTCCACCAAATTATGATTTGGCATGAGAACTGTTCAATTGAAACAGTGAAGACTGATGAGACTGTTCATATTCAAACTTAAGTCTGAACCCAGATTGATTCATGTCCCTATGTACAGTCTTGTCTGAACCTTCACTGACTACCTAATTTATAAGAACAATAAATGGAACTTCTGACAAACATCTTGAATTGGGACACAACTAGTAATTGACTCCAATAAGCCGCAGTGTGATGTGAAACTGGAGGTACACAGCTCATAATATGTACTATGTCCTCTTAACCCTTTCCCACATACAGACACTTTCTGATGTCTCTGCAGCAAATGACTTTAACCCTTTCCCACCTGCAGAAGCATTTTGATGCAATAACAGCCGACGACTTTTGAAAACGTTGTAGCCAAAGGTGAAATTGCTCACGACTTTTGAAAACATTGTAGCCAAAGGTGAAATTGCTGATGATGAGCAATTTCTCCTCTGGCCACAATGTTTTCAACTTTATTTAACAATTGAGCTATCTTTTATGGAGATTTTTCGGGTTTTTGTCACTATGTTTTCAAAGTCATCTGCTGCAGATTTGTTGTTATGTAGGAAAGGGTTAAAAAATATTGTGGCAAAAGGAGAAAGTGCTCATAATGGAAAAAAGTAAAATGATTAAAAATAATTGTAAACTGTGCGGCAAAAGGAGAAATTGCTCATTATGAGCACTTTATCTTTTCGTCACATTGTTTTCAAAATTGATTTGCTGCAGATGCGTCATAATCTATGTGTGTAAATTTGATATGATTAATTATTTTTGGTAGAATCACCTATAGAAATAATCAAAGATATATAGAGTTTCAAATTAGTTTTGTGACAGTAGAGATGTGTGTTTATACGACACATTGAAGGAAAATGGCTTTTTCACCCTCTTCTTGACACCAGCAGTGTTTGTAACCTTTCAAACAGACACTTATAAAACAATTGTTTGAAAAGGTGAAATTGTTCATGATTACCAATTTCTCCTTTTTCAACAATGTTTTGCATTTCATTTGGTGTCAGTTTTCAGATATTTTAATGAATATTTTCAATTAAGATCATTTAGAAAATTATTATATAATATGAACCATATCCAGTAATGTGTCTGGCAACATTTACCTGCATTTAACCCTTTCCCTCATACAGAGGCTTTCTGACGCCTATGCAGTAGACAGCTTTTTGAAAACATAGTGACAAAAGAAGAAATTGCTCAAAACAAGCAATTTCTCCTTTTGCCACAATGTTTTCCACTTTTAGTCATATATTATCCATTCAATTATAGAGATTTTCTATTTTTTGACAAAATATGTTCAAAGTTGTCTGCTGCAGAATTGTCGTATGAAGGAAAGGGTTAACCTTTATCCTGCTGTATATGACTTTAAACATTTGTGCTTGCCTTAATGTAGGACATTACACTACAGTTAAGTACAGTAGCAATCAGTGTACAGTCGAACCTCGTTAATCCGGACGCCGTTAATCCGGAAAATTCGCGATCCGGACAAAAAATTCAGGGAACGGATTTTTTATGCTTAATTATTCTCCGTTAATACGGAAATTCGCGTTCCGGAACCGGACAAAAAAAATCGGGAACGGACTGACCATTTACACATATAATCCGTTTCGTTAGTCCGGAAGTCCAAACAGTAATGTACATGAATGTACAGCATACAGAAGACATAGACAGTATATATGTTTTTACTCAATTAGTCTGTGTCATTGTTTTCTGTAGTGTCCGTTTGTCCTAAAAGGTGTTAAAGCTGTACACAATGTAATAGCCTAAGGCTGTTCAATAATCTGCAAGCGTGTGTCATTGCGTACTTTGATTAGCAGCCATAAAATAGCAGCCAAATTGTCAAACAGATCTAAACTGATTTTGAGACTAAAATTTCGATATTTTGACCCAGAGACAAGTGTAGATCTGACAAAAATAATAAGTTGTTCAATATTTTTTATATTTTGACGTTCATTTTTTCATAAACGTACATGTTTACGTACTGGTTATCTATGTGTTGTAAATTTCATGATAAAGCTTTGCTTACGACAAACAGTATCTAGAGGTAAATGGTAAATACAATATCGCTGACAGTTTGCAAAGCTATTTTGAATGAATTTCCCTCAATTATAATCATGTATCCGCGCAATATATGGGGAAATATTGGGTCCCATTCTTTGACTCCTATTGTTATGCTAAGACGAAAATTTGGCGTAGGCAAAATAAGAAATCGTTAATCCGGAAGATTCGCAATCCGGACGTTTTTCTCTGGGAACCAAAGTGTCCGGATTAACGAGGTTCGACTGTATACCGAAATAAGCCTGCACAGTCATCCAGTTTTATGCTGATCTACATTATTCACTACTCATGTATCAATTTGTAGGGGAAACTATTCTATTTGAAATAAATTATTAACATTTTCCCATATAGATGCATTTTGACATATCTTCAGCAGACGACTTTTGAAAACATTGTGGCAAAAGGTTAAAATACTCTCAATGAGCATTTTCTCCTTTTGTCACAATGTTTTCAACTCGGTACTTATACTTCCATTTATAGAGATTTTCTACATTCTATCTTAGATGTTTTTAAAGTCGTCAGCTGAATATTTGTTGTATGTGGGAAAGGGTTAAAACCCAATGCTGATGATACCAGTTGCACTTATTCAGCAGGATAAGGGTTAATATAGGATCTTAAATGTAGTCTCTAGGTAACTGTTGTTAATGCCGTTTGGTCTGTTGCTATGATCAAGTGCTGGATTGGTTAACCGATTGTGGTCGACTCTGACAGTCTATTTTCCTACAATGTGACTAAAAATGATAGAATTGATAGATGCTGAAACACTGTGTGGAAATGTGCTAGTTAAACTCTTTACCTGGTATTATCTTTTTTAAATGAACTGTGTTATGGTAAATAAATAGCAAGGTAAGTTTTTCCTTTTCCACCTGCAGACGCATTTTGACGCAATAGCAGCAGACGACTTCTGAAAACATTGTGGCCAAGGGTGAAATTGCTCATGATGAGTACTTTTTCCTTTGGCCACAATGTTTTCAACTTTATTTAACAATTAAGCTATCTTTTATGGAGAGTTTTCAGGTTTTTGTCACTGTTGTATGTGGGAAAGGTTAATACTGTAATAATCGGTAAACTGGCCTTGTAATGAATTCATCATGTGACAGTTCAACTTCCATGGACAATACTGATGGCATTTGATTCCTCTGCAGCTGGAAGAATTCGTTGAAAAAAGTTGCATTGCTCATTATGAGAAATTTTACTCTTTTCTTACAATGTTTGTTTACTCTTACTCAATATGTGATTATTATTTGCCATCTTTTTTTGTCAGATGCTTCCAAATTGGAAGCGCCCAAATGTGCCATTATCAGGTGAAGGGTTTAGAATGAGATTTCACTGATATTTAACCCTTTCCCTCATACGACAATTCTGCAGCAGACGACTTTGAATGTATTTTGTCAAAACATAGAAAATCTCCATAATTGAATGGATAACCTATGACAAAAAGTGGAAAACATTGTGGCAAAAGGAGAAATTGCACGTTTTGTGCAATTTCTTCTTTTGTCACTATGTTTTCAAAAAGCCGTCTGCTGCAGAGGCGTCAGAAAGCGTCTATATGAGGGAAACGGTTAAAAGTACAAATACAAAACAGGTTGACACTGCTTTTCCACCAAATTATTATTTAACCCTTTACCACGTGTAGACAAGTTATGACACAATCTGCAGCACACAACCTTTTTAAAACATTGTGGCAAAAGGTGAAATTGCTCATCATGTTTACAAACTCAATTCAATAATTAAAATCATTTATAGAGCTTTTTCAAAATAAAAATCCAGGATATTTGTTTCATGTGGGTAAGGTTTAATATATCAAATCACATACATGTACATGTACCAGAATAACCATTTATTTACCTGATCTACTATTTTAACCATTTCAATGCTGAATTTTCTCAAATTGATTTGACTATACTAAGCTTTGCAAGAGGTCATATTCAATTCTAGGAATATCAAGATAAAAATGTTGAGTTCAGCAGCCAACAGTATAGAAAGCCTGGTCAGACCATGTGGATGCATTGGCTAGCCTGGCTCTATAGGGCTCATAAAATATGTAAAGAGCAGTTCTGCTTTTAAAACATCTGAGGTAAAACAAAATTTATATCTGAAAATTGCGGATATAATTTTGACTGTGGAGAAAGGAGAAATTACTTGTGTTGAGTAATTTCTCTTTCTCACAATATTTTCAAATGTCATCTGCTGCAACATGCATCAGAAGTCATCTTTATGATTGAAAGGGTTAATATTAGATGATGAATTTCTTTACTGAAATTAACTTAAATACGCGGATATTGTGAGCAGGCTTTTGATCTCACTTTTCCAAAATCATTGAGTAATACATTTCCTGTATGTCCTTTTCCCATTTGCATATGCATTTTGATGGGCTTGCAGCAGGCGACTTTTGAAAACATTGTGACTAAAGTAGGAATTGGTCTTAACCCTTTCCCACATACAACACTTCTGCAGCAGACGACTTTGAAAACATATCAGAAATTCTTTGGAAACTCCCTTTAAATGAAAGTACAATAATTGAATAGAGTTGAAAACATGGTGACAAAAGGAGAAATTGCTCATTTTGAGCAATTTCTTCTTTTGACGCCATGTTTTTAAAAAGCTGTCTGCTGCAGAGGCGTCAGAAAGTGTCTATATGTGGGAAAGGGTTAATGAGCATTTTCCCCTTTTGCTACAACAATTTATTTTGTACTGTCATTTATGGAAAGTTTCAATATTTTTGCATAGATATTTTCAAAGTAGTCTGCTACAAAGTGGGAAAGGAATATATTACATATACATTTTCATTGGAACAGGTAGAAAATTTACTGGCTCAAAGCAAATTTTTCTTGCAAGAAGTTATAGAGCTAGTTACTTATTTTCCAGACAGAAAATTGCTGTTCTACGATGCCTGTGCTACTTACTTTTTTTTAAAAATCCTTTTCCTCATACAGACACTTTCTGACGCCTATGCAGCATAAGACCTTTAAAAAACATTGTGACAAAAGGAGAAATTGGTCATAATTGGCAATTTTTCCATTTGCCGAAATGCTTGTCACTGTTCAATTATAGTATTTTCATAAACAGAGACTTTTCATATTATTGACATGATGTTTTCAAAGTTCTCTGCTGCAGATCTGTTGTATGTGGGAAAGGGTATATTGTGGAGAGTATTGGTGCTTAAAAAAAAAAAATGGAAAAAGCACATGAGTGTGTAGGTGAGGTGGCTGCCATGATAACTATATAGTAACACATTAAGTGACATTTCAACTTTTTCAACAACTCTATCGCAACATTTTACTTTATTTCCTATTTACATATTTGTACATCCTGTTTTCTTCAGATGTTTATAATTGAGAATAGTCTTTAAGGTTTCATTGAGGCAATGAGTTGAAATATATATTTTTGTTGTTTACAGAGTGAGATCCGACAAATCAGACAAGAAAAATCAAAAAGTGAAGACAAGGTTCAAGAACTGGAAATCGTGAGTTATTTTAACCTTGGTTGTTTCTGTTAACCCTTTCCCTCATATAGACGCTTTCTGACGCCTCTGCAGCAGACGGCGTTTTGAAAACATAGTGACAAAAGAAGAAATTGCACAAAACGTGCAATTTCTCCTTTTGCCACAATGTTTTCCACTTTTTGTCATAGGTTATCCATTCAATTATGGAGATTTTATATGTTTTGACAAAATACGTTCAAAGTCGTCTGCTGCAGAATTGTCGTATGAGGGAAAGGGTTAACTCTTACCTTGATGCCAATGAAATATAATGCCTCATTAGATGATTTTTTAAAACATTAAAGTAAAAGGAAAACTTGTTCTTAACAATTAAATTCTCCTTTTCCGTGATTTTTTTCCAGCAGATACTTTATTCAACTTGACTGATCGTTTATTTTTCCATAATTTGTTCTTGTTCATTGTAGTACATATGTGATAAGGTGTATTACACTTTCCTACATAAGCACAACTTTTGATGCATCAGTAGCAGACAAATTTAGAAAATACTGGCAAAAAGGAGAAAGTGTTCTCTTAATCAATTTCATTTTACCACAATGTTTTCAATTAAAATCAATAATTTTCTTCATATATGGAGGTTTTCCAGTGCATCAGTCCTTATACTTACTATTCCTGATTCCTTGAGTACATTTTTCTTCCCTTTTCCCACATACAGATGCTTTCTGATGCCTCTGTAGCAGACGACTTTTGAAAACATTGTTGCAAGTTGAGAAATTGCTCATGGTGAGCAATTTCTTCTTTTGTTATAATGTTTTGAACTGTATTCAATAATTAAACTTTCATTTATAGTGAGTTTGCATATTTGACTTAATGTTTTGAAAGTCATCTGCTGAAGGTTTGTTGTATGTGGGAAGCGGTAAAGTCTTTGATTAACCATATAGGGAATCCAACTGTGCTGTCCTGTTATCCAGCTCTCCAGGCTGGTGCTCTATTCACTACACCACCAAGGCTGTATTGTTTTATTTTATTTCTTGTTATTTTCAGAAACTGGACAAGGCCAATGATGATGTTAAAGAAACGACCTCCATCAAGCAGGGAGAGATAGACATGTTAAAAGCTACCTGTGATAGACTATCTGCTGGTTCCACCAAGAAAGAAACAGAAATACAGACTATTAATGATCAGTTACAGCATTCTAACTTACAGGTTGAGTACCAGTTTTCTTTTAACAATGTCACTGGATAAGACAAGTTTTGATACCATAAAGCCTGCAAATTTGGAAATATTATTGAAAAAGGAGACATTGACCAGCATAAGCCATTTCTCATCTTTCAATAATGAACAAATTCTCATTTTCCAAAACTCAACATCGAAACTATGCTTCAGATTTGTGTAACTATTTTATCCTTAATGGTTTTAACAACTTAAAAATTATATCAGCTGAAAGTTTAGATAACTCGGAGTGGTACATTAAGTTCGACAATTTTTGGTAATGAAAACAATAAAATGTCTGACGAGTTGGAATTTTGGCATGTTAACCCTTTCCCTCATACGACAATTCTGCAGCAGACGACTGTGAACATATTTGTCAAAAAATAGAAAATATCTAATTGAATGGATAACCTATGACAAAAATTTGAAAACATTGTGGCAAAAGGAGAAATTGCTTGTTTTGAGCAATTTCTTCTTTTGTCACTATGTTTTCAAAAAGCGGTCTGCTGCAGAGGCGTCAGAAAGCATCTATATGAGGGAATGGGTTAAATGATCCTGTTCCTATTTATATTTTCAGAATGAGAGATATAAAGAAGAACTTAGAACATATAAGGATGAGTGTGAGCAGTTACAGGATCAAGTGGAAGATATTAAAAAGTAAGTCCTTAACCCTTTCCCACATACAACATCTTGTGGAGACGGGCTTGAAATCATGAGGGCAAAAATATTCATAATCTCTCTAAAAGTTAAAGTAAAATGATTGAATATTATCATCATGAGCGATTTCGCCTTTTGTCACAATGTTTTCTTGGTCTATATCCAAAGTTACTACGCAACACAGATTAATGAAATTTCAAATTATTATTTGCTTTCATTCATTTGATAATTTGCTGCTTTGGAATTGCGACTTTGACCCTTTGTATGTGAATTAACCCTTTCCCTCATATAAACGCTTTCAGACGCCTGCAGCAGACGGCTTTTTGAAAACATAGTGACAAAAGAAGAAATTGCACAAAACGTGCAATTTCTCCTTTTGCCACAATGTTTTTCAAAGTTGTCTGCTGTAGAGGCGTCAGAACGAGCCATTTCTCCTTTTGCCACAATGTTTTTCACCTTTAATCATAGGTTCCATTCAATTATGGAGATTTTTTATGTTTTGACAAAATACATTCAAAGTCGTCTGCTGCAGAATTGTTGTATGAGGGAAAGGGTTAACTTTTGCATTTTAGTTCTTTTATCATTAGCCGAGCCACAGTAGCTCAGTTGGTTGCGATGCTGGCTGTCAATGCCGTTTGATTCCCAGCTTGGCCAACATTCTTACCGAAATTTGACAAAAGTCACTGTGACAAGCGTCATTTGTCTTCCAACAATGGGCTAACAGTTTATCTGGAAAAGTAGCTAGTTGCTTGGAAGGAATGTTGTGTGGAATACTGGTGTGAGAAAGCCAGGAAGGACATGAGTAGGTGAACTGGCCGCTTTGATATGACTGAAAAAGTGTTGAAAACCACGTTAAACTCCAATCATTAATCAATCTTTTATCATTAACTTTTTATCACAAGGCAAAATGAAACTTTAAGCATTGAACAAGTTGAAAACATTGTGACAACAAAAAAGAGAAATTGTTCGCTACTTTTTTGCCACACTGTTTTCGAAAGTCGTCACCTGCAGAAGGTTTCTGCATGTGGGAAATGGTTTAGCTATTATCGAAGTGAGCTGTACAATCTTTAACCCTTTCTCTCATATAGAAACTTTCTGATGCCTCTGCAGCAGAAGGCTTTTTGAAAACATAGTGACAAAAGAAGAAATTGCTCAAAACAAGCAATTTCTCCTTTTGCCACAATTGTTTCGACTTTTAGTCATAGGTTAGCCATTCAATTATAAAGATTTTCTATTTTTTGACAAAATATGTTCAAAGTTGTCTGCTGCAGAAATTCGTATGAGGGAAAGGGTTAAAGATAACATTTCTGATTCTATTTTCCAGATTGAAGACTGAAAATCGCCGAATGTTACAGGAGAAAGCTGAGAATGAACAAGTGATTAAACTTCTAGAAACACAGAAGGACGTGCTCTCTAAAAGTGTAAGGGATTCTAAACTGTACTTAGAACTGCTGTCAGAATTTGGGCAGGAGGACCCCAATATATAGCTACCAATAGGGCCGTTTTAACCTCACATTTATAGAGAAAACTGTCACAAAGAAAGTTAAAATGTATCTGAAAAAGATTGCAACTTTTCAAAAATGAATTTCTGTCTGTATATTTCAAAACATTACAAAAATAAATCATTTGAATTAAAAAGTGCTGAACCAAATCTGAGATTAAAGTAATTTTAAATATTTAAATTTGACAAGTATCACAGTTCCTAATTTAACAAGTAAATTAAATACATGGTTTTAAAGAGTTACTGTTACTCATTTATAAATGGGGAATTTCATGTGACAGTTTTCTTGTTAAAACCAGAGACAAGAGCTCTTGATAACTGGTTGTATTTCATATTCACAAACCTATAATATTTAACTCCAATCCCTATTCTGTATGTACTCAAAATAATGGTATAATTGCCATGATTAGTTTGAGTACAACATAGGGCTCTATTAACCCTCTCCCACATTATGACATACAACAATTCTGCAGCAGGCAACTTTGAAAAGATCTAGGCAAAACCATGGAAAATCTCTATTAATGAAGTTATTATTACTGAAAAAAGTTGAAAATATTGTGACGAAAAGAAAACATTGCTCATGTTGAGCAATTTCTCCTTTTGGCACAATTATTTTTAATATCGTCTGCTACAGAGGGTAAGAGTTAAAGCAATAAGAGATATATGATGGGATAAAAACCTGTTAACCCTTTCAAACATACAGACACTTTCTGATGCCTCTCCAGCAGATGACCTTTTGAAAGCATTGTGGAGTATTAAGAAATTTCTCATCGTGAGCAATTTCTCCATTTGCCACAATGTTTTTAACTCTATTCAATAATTATAATATTATTTAACCCTTTCCCTCATATAGTGGCTTTTTGAAAACATAGTGACAAAAGAAGAAATTGCACAAAACGTGCAATTTCTCCTTTTGCCACAATGTTTTCCACTTTTTGTCATAGGTTATCCATTTAATTATAGAGATTTTCTATATTTTGATAAAATATGTTCAAAGTCGTCTGCTGCAGAATTGTTGTATGAGGGAAAGGGTTAAAGAGATTTTCCATATATTTGTGGGTATGTTTTCGAAGTAGTCTGCTGCAGATTAAACGTATGTGGGAAAGGGTTAACTCCTCCTCACCCAGGGCTCTGTAGATTGATCACTTGTGTGGCCAATATTGTCATAAAACAACTTAATGAAATCTTTACAAACAAACTAGTTTCACTCAGAACGCAGGAGTTGCATGGCATTACAATAAATGTTTAACCCAGCCTACATGTAGATGCATTTTAACACATCTGCAAAAGATGAATAATGAGCCATTTCTATAAACATTTTAAATTCTGAATACAGAAAAGTAAAAATTGGAAAATTAGAATTATTACATTGATTCAAATTTGAAGACACTTCAGTCAGTTAAAGAAGTGTCAAATGTTGTCTCAACCAGGAAAATAGTTATAAAGACAGGTGTTTCTAAAATGGCTTCTTCATTATAATTGTCTTTCCAAGCAGATATTTTAGAGTGCTATAAAGTTCAAAGATATCAAATGAAATGTCATTCTAAATACAAAACAACCTTTTATTCCTGAAAATAAGTTGTTATTTGACAAATATGGCTTTTGTTTTTGCTATTTAGTGACAAGATTTTCTGTTAACCCTTCCCCACATGTAAACACAATTGCAGCAGATGACCTTTTCAAATCAGTGTGGCAAAAGGGAGAAATTACACATGATTAGTAATTTGTCCTTTTGCCACATTGTTTTCAGCTCTATAATGATTTTTTCTTTTATCTTTTCATACTTTTCTATACGGTATATGTTTTCAAAGTTGTCTGCTTCAGATTTGTTGTATGTTGGAAAGGTCAATGAATTAGACTTCCTGCTTTAACCCATAACATGTTTTACAAGCTTTAATGTTAAGCCCTTTCAAATTGAAACCATCTCAAGAAATGAAAATTGAAAGATTTGACAAATGAAAGCAGTGTTTGAAAAGGAAAACTTGTTTTTGTAAGAGGTACAATTGTTCATTCTCCTAATTTTTGTTCAAAATGTTACTTTTTCAAATGTAAATATCTTGGTTACATCAAGGAACAGCCAAAACCTTTTTGCTGCATGCTTAGAACTTTCAAAATAACTTGTCAATTTCTAGTATTAACAGGTCATAACAGAAGAACAATTGCTTTTAAAGCAAAATTAGCCTTTTTATAGTTTTTCTGAAAATCTTAAAAAATATATTTCTTGAGTCTTTTGCATAGCAAAAAAAACATACTTCTGACTTAACCAGAAATTAACCAATTCTCACATGCAACAAAAGTGCAGCTAATAACTCTGAAAACTAATACATGTACTGGTAGGTAAATACATGTATATAGGATATCTGTCTAAATGAAAGTACATTTTCTGAATAGCATTGAAAACATTTTGGCAAAGGAGAAGTTACGTTATTATGAGCAACTTCGCTGTTTGTCACCATGTTTTAAAAGTAGACTGCTTTGACTGGTAAAAATGGGTTTGCAAGTGGGAAAGGGTTAAATTTGTTATACCCCCAAAAAACAAAGCTTTGGGGGGGTGTATAGGAGTCACTGTGTCGGTCGGTCGGTCGGAAGCCATATTTTGTCCGGCCTATTTCTTACAAACCACTGGGTGATATTCAATAACATTTTACATGAATCTTCTATACCAAGAGGCGATGTGCATACCCTAAAGGTCTTACAATTGCATGTTATTTTACAGAGTTATAGCCCTTTTATGTCTGTCCGTCTGTCTGTCTGTCAGTCCCACCTAACCTTGTCCGGCCCACATCTTAACCATGCATCATAGGATTTGAACGAAACTTGGCACAAACGTTCACCATGATGTGGCGGCGTGTCACGCACAAGACCCAGGCCTGTACCTCAAATGTCAAGGTCACGCTTAGAGGTCAAAGGTCAAAATGAGTACTATTTGATAGAACTGTACCTGCATTTCAACCATGCATCAAAGAATTTCAAAGAAACTTGGCACAAATGTTCACCATGATGAGGCGGCGTGTCGCGCACAAGACCCAGGCCTGTACCTCAAATGTCAAGGTCACACTTACATGTCAAAGGTTGAAATGAGTACTATTTGAAAGTACTGTACCTTGTCCGGCCCACATTTCAACCATGCATTATAGGATTTCAAAGAAACTTGGCACAAACGTTCACCATGATAAGGTGGCGTGTCACACGCAAGACCCAGGCCTGTATCTCAAAGGTCAAGGTCACACTTAGAGGTCAAACGTCAAAATGAGTGCCGTTTGATAGGACTACCTTGTCCGGCCCGCATCTCAACCATGCATCTTAGGATTCTCAAGTTACTGGACACACATGTTCACCATGATGAGATGGCTTGTACCTCAAAGGTGAAGGTCACACTCAGAGGTCAAAGGTCAAAAGAGTAGACTACCTTGTCCGGCCTGCATCTCAACCATGCATCTTAGGATTCTCAAGTTACTGGACACACAATAGTCATGGTCACCATGATGAGGTGGATTGTACCTCAAAGGTAAAGGTCACACTCAGAGGTCAAAGGTCAAAATGAGTACTGTTTGATAGGACTACCTTGTCCGGTCCGCATCTCAACCATGCATCATAGGATTCTCAAGTTACTGGGCACACATGTTCACCATGAAGAGATGGCTTGTACCTCAAAGGTCAAGGTCATATTCAAAGGTCAAAATGAGTACTGTTTGATAGGACTACCTATTGGTCGGTCGGTCGGTCGGAAGCCATATTTTGAGTCAAGGTGCTGTTTTGGGGGTATTTATCATCTTCAGTGATAGTTCTAGTTTAACCAGTAGTTGATGGTACGGAAGGATATTTTTGTGAGTACATTAAATCTGGATGGTTTCATTATGCACTGGTTAACATATCGGCCTAATTGCAGTATTTGCTTGTAACTATGAATCCATTACAGTACCTTATAAACTCTACTCTTAAGAGCTGGTTTGAAAATATCAGACGGAAAAACAGTTATATCAGGAAAATTGGAAGTGAAGTTTCTTCGTTTTCACTTTTCCCACAATGCTTTTCTTACTGTCAGCTAGGAATGTGAAAAGTTGTCTTTAACAGGTAAAAGTTTAGTGTATCGCATTTCACTATTTTTTTTTTTTTTACCAATACATGTATTAGAGTAATTACTATTATAATTTCACTATGATTGCAGGATGATATGAACAGACAAAAGGTAGAGAAAACATGCACTGTAATTTATTAGCACTTGTTTTTTTTTATGGTATATGGCAGAAATCTGTAGATTTTACAATTAGATAAAAGTGCACTTACTGCTCAAATTACCAGTTTGTATGTCCAAATCTTCATGAAAATTCATTAGAACATTCATCTAAATCAAATCCTGGTCAAGCTCTGAACTGGTTCATGTGGGTTAAAAACTTGGTCACAATATCAAGTTTTAGAAAACCTTGTGAATGCTTTGAAGGTCTCATTTGTCATCAAATCTTCATAAAAGTTCAACAGAACATTGCCATCAAGTCTATTTCATGAAACTAAGTCATGCTGAGTCAAAAGCTAAGTTACTGTTAAAGTGAACACCGTAGAGACACCCCATTTTGGCCACAACATTTTAAATCCCTTTTCTTTAATAACTGATATACAAAGTTGGTCTAAGCATTCTTTTACAATAAAAAAAAAAATGTGGGGGGGATCTTGATTTAACAAAGTTTGTTAAGACTTTATTTAGAAAGCTGAATAGTTTTGCATGCCCAGTCTTTGCAAAGAATGCTGAGCAAGATCGAAATACTTTAACATTAATATTTAAATGTGAACAATTTATAATAGCCATTCTGGTAACGGGTTCAGACATTTCAGTGTCCAATCTAGGAGGGATCGTGCCAATGTTTTGAATATTCCCCTTTGTTTTCAAATCCTAGAATAGACACTGCATTTAAAATATCGAATTTGACCCATTGGATGTCTTGCAATTGTTTGTCAGATTGATCAAATTGCATACATTGTCTTTGTATAGTCGATAATTAGTCTCAAGTATTAAAAGGTTTTGAGGATGCTCGTATGACTTGATTTCAAGCAAGTACATGTACAATTATTTTGATCAGACTTTTCACAGACATAGGCTGACCTAGATATTTGCAAAGTCACACAGTTGCAGTGTGACACAATTTCTTTTGGTTTTTTCGATGGTCCTTTAGTATTAATTGTCCATGCCATTGATCAACATACATTAGTGCCCATTTTGTACATTCAAACAATCTGCAGCAGAAGCTCTGTCAGTATCTTGGCAATAACATAGTAACCAATCTCTTTAATAAATTAAAGTATAATTATTGAATATAGTTGATTCTATTGATCACATTATTAGCTCACCTGAGCACAAAGTGCTCAAGGTGAGTTATTGTGATCTCCCTATGCCTGTCATCCGTCAACATCTTCTCCTCAGTAACCAGTGGGTCAAATGGAGGTGAAACTTCACAGAAAGCATCCTCTCAACGACCTTACTAGAATTCCTCTAAATTTTTGGGATCCATGCAAAATTCTGGTTTCCATGGCAACCAAACGGAAAAAAACATTAAAATTCTTCTTCTCCCAAACTGGTTGATAGATTTTCCAATAATTTTGTAGAAATGATCCTTGGGTGACCCTCTTTCAGATCCCTTCAAAAAATCTTTTCCTCCGAAAGTGTAAGGCCATTTTTAAATAATTTTGACCCTTTATCAGATTCCTTCAAGCCATTTTGATTGGTCAAAAAACATGGCCACCAAGGGGGCTGGGCTGTTTGCCGTATATGCATATAGTCAAAACTTTTTAACAAATCTTCTCATCCGCAAGTGTCTGGCTGATTTTCAAATTATTTTGTAGAAATGTTTCTTGGGTAACCCTCTTTTAGATTCCTTCAACCATGTTCATTCTTCACAAAACATGGCTACCAGAGGGCCGTGGCTGTTTTGCATTATATGGCTATAGTGAAAGCTTGAAAAATCTTCTCCTCCCAAAGTGTCTGGCAGATTTTTAAATAATTTTGTAGAAATGTTCCTCTAGGAGGCAGGGCAAATCACTTTGCATAATTCAGGTGAGCGGTTTCAGGGCCATCATGGCCCTCTTGTTTACAAAAAATTGTCTGTTGCAGATGTGACAAAATGTGTAGACCTGCGTGTGGTAAAGGGTTAAACATACATCTTCAATGCTAGCATAACAAGGTTATTTGGTCTACAAACTTCTTTCAAGCACTATCTTAAGTTTTGGGAGTGGTATTTAGTTGTTTCACTAAATATTTCTAGTGGTCGAAGGTATACTGAAGGTACCATGCTAAAATAAGTGAGATGTAATAATTTACAGCTCTTTTAAGAATTAAATTCTTAGTATTTCAACACTTTCCCACATGCAACAAAATGACAGCAGACATTCTTGAAAAAGTTGAAGGAAAAAAACCACTAGATATGGAAGTATGATCTTTTAATAGATTCGAAAATTTTATGGCTTATTGATAAATTGGGTGTTCTGGAAATTTATCTGCTGCAGATGCATCAAAATCCCTTTGCATGTGAGAAAAGGGTTTAACAATTTGTAATAAAGACAAAGTTAACTGACTGATTTCAGACACAGAATTAGAGTGATAAATCAAGACTGTTTCTTCAATATTCTGGTTTCCAGCTATTGGAGATATGCTGCTGACTAATGTTACACATAACTTGAATTTTATGCATAAAACATGTGGATTGAATATATCAGTAATGAAGTGGGAGTCTTGTGGTTCTGAGTTGGAGCTGCTCTAGTGATCTTATTATCCTGGTTTTAGCGGAGAATGGTTGATACAAGTCTGTGAGAACTATCTCCACAGTCATGCTTTCTATGTAAAATAAATAAGTTAACTTAATAACTTAGAATGAAGTGTATACATAGAATATCACATTAAATGCTGGCTTACCTATTTCCGTACTTAGTCATTTAATTAACCCTTTCCCTCATACGACAATTCTGCGGCAGACGACTTTGAACGCATTTTGTCAAAACATAGAAAATCTCCATAATTGAATGGATAACCTATGACAAAAAGAGGAAAACATTGTGGCAAAAGGAGAAATTGCATGTTTTGTGCCATTTCTTTTTTTGTCACTATGTTTTCAAAAAGCTGTCTGCTGCAGAGGCGCCGAGGCGTCGGAAAGCGTCTATATGAGGGAAAGGGTTAATAGATTTGTTTGTAGAGATTTAGAGATAGCGTTTATTTATCAGTTTCATTACAGGACATGAAACATAATTGAATAATATTACTGTTTGTATAAAAAAATAATATAATTTAACACATTTATTAATGGAGGTATTGTTAACCGTGATTAATAAAGAACAAAACCAAATGCCTCTTTGTTTTATCATTTCATTTTTTCTTCATCTATCATTCCACCAAGAATTTGCTTAATTTTGAATTTTCGTAGAAGGTCCCTGCAAACAGTGAAAGCCCACTCATGATTCCATGATGAATTTTGACAAATAATCCTTTATAATAAGAAAATGTCTCCCACAAAATTCATTATTTCTAAATGTAAGAGAATCGGTTCATTTGATATGTTTTGCATTAGATCATTTTAAGATACAATATAAGCTTTTCACTAAGATTAAATTTCAATGTTGAGTATGGTATTGGAAAACAGAAATTGTCTGTGGCAAACACATTAAAGGCTCAGGCAAAATCAACCCATTTTCCACATTTTAATAGTGACCTATCCTTTCTTTCATATGTGGAAAAATATAAGGAAAACCTGTTGATAATCCTTGGTTAATACTATTCACACAAAAGGCTGCGGAATTATTCAGGTTTCAGTCTTCACATTGAGACATTTTCATGTGTCATTATCATTCAACCCTTTCCCTCATATAGAAGCTTTTTGACGCCTCTGCAGCAGACAGCTTTTTGAAAACATAGTGACAAAAGAAGAAATTGCACAAAACGTGCAATTTCTCCTTTTGCCACAATGTTTTCCACTTTTTGTCATAGGTTATCCATTCAATTATGGAGATTTTCTATATTTTGACAAAATATGTTCAAAGTCGTCTGTGTCAGAAAGCGTCTATATGAGGGAAAGGGTTACACAGCATATTATAATCTATATTGATCAGTTGTCCTCCTTTACTACTTACCTTAAACAAAACTTCCATCCCTTTCAAATATTAAGGGAAAATGGGAAAGTGCTGAAATTAGGTACCGTAAATAAATTGCTTGTTTTCCTGTTAAGTTACTAAAATTAAAATTTCCAAATTTTATATAGTTTTTGTAGCAGATGACTCCATATATCATGTTCAGAAACATGAAGATCAAATGAGAGAGAGCTTCTTCAACCAACATGACATGCCACCCTGTTTTAAGTCTTGTTTAATGTCTATGTATTGATCACTGATAACATTTGAAACTCTTCAGAAAAAAAGAATATCCTTTGTGACCTCTACACTTTGCAAACAGTGTAACCCTTTCCCACTTGTAGACGCTTTCTGATGCCTCTGTAGCAGACGACTTTTGAAAACATTGTTGCAAAACAAGCAATTCTTATTTTACCACAAAGTTTTCAACTTTTTCAGTAATTATACCTACAATAATAGAGATTTTCCAGATTTTTCAGTAGACATTTTCTCCATTTGCCACAGTGTTTTCAAAAATCGTCTGCTGCAGAGGTGTCAGAAAGGATATGGTCTCTAAATTATTTTTTTAACACATATACGCGACATGGGACCATGATTAACCCTTTCCCTCATACGACAATTCTGCAGCAGACGACTTTGAACGTATTTTGTCAAAACATAGAAAATCTCCATAATTGAATGGATAACCTATGACAAAAAGTGAAAAACATTGTGGCAAAAGGAGAAATTGCACGTTTTGTGCAATTTCTTCTTTTGTCACTATGTTTTCAAAAAGCTGTCTGCTGCAGAGGCTTCAGAAAGCGTCTATATGAGGGAAAGCGTTAAGGAGATAGCCAATCAAATTTAAGAATTGATTTTGCAGTATCCAATCAAATACAAGGATAGGTCAATTATTGATATGAACCCTTTTCATCACATAGAACAATTCATAGCCTACAACAAATGAGTAAAAACATTGTGGGAGAAAAAAAGGAAATTGTGCACTGAAAAGTTATTTCTAATAAGTTACCAGTAATCTTTGGTACAAAGACTCAAAAAAGGAAACGGATGATATATATAATAACAATTCATTTGCCTATATTACATTATATCCTTTATTCAAATATTTGACCCTTTCTCCGATATCAATGACTTAGGACTGCTCTGCTACAGACGACTTTGAAAACATAATGGAAGAAGAAGTAATTGCTGAAAACTTCCCCTTTTCTTACAATGTTTTTTAACTGATTATTCTAAAAGAATATTTCAAATTCTCCAGATATTGATCATTATTCCTCTGTGGGTTTTTTTCCATTCAAAGTAGAAATACACTGTACATCAAGTAAATGGATAAGAAGCTTTGAAGTTGGGTCAAGGAGAGATAACAATTGAGTGTCATAGTGAAAGAAGAGTTTTTGATTGAAACTGTTATCTTGTGATCAAAGAGGCCCTGACTAAAGAAAATTAATTTTTACCTATTTACTTCACCGATCCTTTACCGAGTAAGATTTTCTTAATGAATATGATGTCAAGTTTGATGGGATAGTCCTGGTTCCAACAAAAACTACTGCTAGTATAGTTTTGAAGATACTTTGTCTTCATGTATTTGAAAGCTGATAATGAACTGCACTCTTTGTGAAAAGCAAGTGTAGTGATCAGGATAGATTAATATAAAGAAATGAAAAAAGAGAGATTTGCCACATTTTTTGGGTATATTAATTTTTTTTTTTTTTTCAATTTGGCTCTCACAGGCAGGGTAAAGGGTTAAATGAATGGTACATTTTTATGCCCCCTTCCATAACCTTATATGAGTATTGATCTCTTTAACCCTGGCTTTCCCACATACTGAGATTCTCCAGCCTATTAAAACTATTAAACTATTAAAAACATCAAAACTAAAATAAGAAAAATCAGTATAAATGTTAGAACAGTTATTGAATAGAGTTGAATACATTGTGGCAAATGGTGAAATTGCATAATATTATGATAAATTTCTCTTTTTGGCACAACATTTTCAAAAGTCGTCTGCTGCAGATTCATCAAATCTGTCTGTATTTGGGAAAGGGTTTACAAGGTAAATCTTGTTATTGACTTGATTGTCTTTGAAAGTGGAACATTTCATTTAACATAAAAGGGGAAAGATTATTGCTTAAGGATTTGGAAAATCGATTTCAAGACCTGAGTGAAAACGTCTGCAGCAGACGACTTTCCATTTCTTTTCTAAATTGTCTCCTGCAAATTCTTTGTATGTGGGAAAGGGGTAAAGGCTTTGTCCTTTTTCCTTATACACATGTACCATGTATTTCAACTCTAAAAGTAAACTACAGCAGAATGCCAAATTGTTTTCTCTTTTTTTGTTTGCGAGATCTCTCTTTCTGTGTTTCTAGTGAGTTGTATATATATAATGGTAATCTGCTTCTCCAGCCAGCTTTGTTCAGAATTGTTTTTCACTTGGAAGAACCTTTCATGATGCAAAAATAATTTGTTTTATGACGACACCTAGTGTTTAGATACTTGACACCTGATGATAATTCATGTAATTCATATCTTTAGATAAAGGTCAGGGCCAGGTCAATATTGTCCATTTATACCTACAACACCTCTTTTTTCCAGTTCATTGATGAATGGTAGTTTTTCATTATGACTTGTTTTAAGGTTTTTCAGTTCATTGATGAATGGTAGTTTTTCATTATGACTTGTTTTAAGGTTTTTAGCTCGCCAGTACGAAGTACAGGAGAGCTTATGTGTTACCCCCGGCGTCGTCGGCGGTGGCGTAGACACCTGGGTTTAAGGTTTGTGTTTAAGGTTTTCATTTGGGTTTTAAGGGTTTATACCTTTAGCAACCATTTGTCATCCATCTACGCACACCACTACACCCGTCCTGACCCTGGGTCAAGGTCAAGGTCATTTCTACTTGGTTCAGTTACAAGGTTTAAGGTTTGCGTTTAACGTTTAACATATCACTCTGCATTCACTATTATGACATTGATTGCTTTCATATTTAGTTTATACATTTAGGAACTATTGGTCATCCATCTACGCACACCACTACACCCGTTCTGACCCTGGGTCAAGGTCAAGGTCATTTCTACTTGGTCCAGTTACAAGGTTTAAGGTTTGCGTTTAACGTTTAACATATCACTCTGCAGTCACTATTATGACATTGATTGGTTTCATATTTAGTTTATACATTTAGGAACTATTGGTCATCCATCTGCGCACACCACTACACCCGTCCTGCACCTGGGTCAAGGTCAATGTCATTTCTACTTGGTTCAGTTACAAGGTTTAAGGTTTGCGTTTAACGTTTAACATATCACTCTGCATTCACTATTATGACATTGATTGCTTTCATATTTAGTTTATACATTTAGGAACTATTGGTCCATCTACGCACCCCACTACACCCGTCCTGACCCTGGGTCAAGGTCAAGGTCATTTCTACTTGGTTCTGTTATATGGTTTAAGGTTTCTGTTTAACATATCACTCTGCATGCATTATTATGACATTGATTGCTTTCATATTTAATTTATACGTTTATGAACTATTGGTAATCAATCTACGCACACCACTACACACTTCCTGACCCTGTGTCAAGGTCAAGGTCATTTCTACTTGGTTCTGTTACAAGGTTTAAGGTTTGCGTTTAACGTTTAACATATCACTCTGCATTCACTATTATGACATTGATTGCTTTCATATTCAGTTTATACATTTAGGAACTATTGGTCATCCATCTACGCATACCACTACACCCGTCCTGACCCTGGGTCAAGGTCAAGGTCATTTCTACTTGGTTCAGTTACAAGGTTTAAGGTTTGCGTTTAACGTTTAACATGTCACTCTGCAGTCACTATTATGACATTAATTGGTTTCATATTTAGTTTATACATTTACGAACTATTGGTCATCCATCTACGCACACCACTACACCCGTCCTGACCCTGGGTCAAGGTCAAGGTCATTTCTACTTGGTTCAGTTACAAGGTTTAAGGTTTGCGTTTAACGTTTAACATGTCACTCTGCAGTCACTATTATGACATTGATTGGTTTCATATTTAGTTTATACATTTACGAACTATTGGTCATCCATCTACGCACACCACTACACTCGTCCTGACCCTGGGGTCAAGGTCAAGATCATCCTAGTTACACTTTGTTTTGAGGCAAAAAATATGGAATTTTGACAAATCTGTTCATAATTTTATAACTGGATTGCAGTGAACAATTCGTTTACAACTTTCCATATTAGTTACTTATGGGTTAGTACTTCTCATATAGTATGTTACACATACTGCTGCATCTCCATTTTACGGCTTAATACTAAATTTTGAAACAGCACCCCTATGCGAGCTCCATTGTCATCTGACAATTCTTGTTCAGTTCACAATGCGTCTTAAACCTTTTCCACATACACACACTTTCCGACGACTCTGCAGCAGACCAATTTTGAAATTATTGTGGCAAAAGGAGAAATTGCTCATAATGAGCAATTTCTTCGATTGCCACAATTTTTTCACCTCGATTCAATATTGATACTTTTATTTGAAGAGATTTTCCATATTTTTTGCGGATATGTTTTCAAAGTCGTCTGTTGCAGATTTGTTGTTTGTGGGAATAGGTCAAGTTCACAACGCATCTTCTTAACCTTTTACCTCATACGACAATTCTGCAGCAGACGACTTTGAACATATTTTGTCAAAAAATGGAAAATGTCTATAATTGAATGGATAACCTATGACTAAAAGTGGAAAACATTGTGGCAAAAGGAGAAATTGCTCGTTCTGAGCAATTTCTTCTTTTGTCACTATGTTTTCGAATAGCCGTCTGCTGCACAGGCGTCAGAAAGCGTCTATATGTGGGAAAGGGTTAATTAACTTGTATAGTGGAATTTTTGTTTTTGTTTTACAATTTTAATTCGTTGATTCATTTGTTTGTTCTCAGCTGGTTGCATTTCCATTTAAACTTATACCCTTGTTGTAAACCCTTTCCCACATACGACAATTCTGCAGCAGACATCGTTTAAAACATCAGGCCCCTTTATGAGTGTTTCTACAATGCACTGTAACTAATATGTTTGTCAAAAGGTATACACTAGTGTATTGGGAAATAACCATTATGAAACCTTTCCCAGTTAAAGACGCATCTTCAGCAGACACATTTTTAAATTATTGTGGCAAAAGGAGATATTCCTGATGATCAAACTATTTATTCTTTTCTCACAATGTTTTTCATTCAGTTTCCAAACTTTCCCTTCAAAATAGATGTTCCTTCTTTAACATTTGGTGTTTTGAAAGCAGACAACTCTAAAAAGAACTGTTACATCTGGAAGATAGTGAAGAAGCATAATGATAACTTGATTTCAAATTGTTTGTGGTCTAGGTAGCTCTGTGTTTTATTGTTGCATACATCAAGAAAGTCACGGTGAATGCATTTCTACAATTTTAGAAGATATTTTTAAGTCTGCCTTGCCTTGGTGACATTTACATGATTACTTCTGTGATCTGTTAATCTGTTTCAGTTCCCTATTATACTTTGTAAATATTCTTATTATTGTTTTTATATTCATATGGGCCTTTACCTTAACCCTTTCTCACATACATCAATTCTGGAGCAGGCAACTTTGAAATCATCTTGGCCAAAAATATGGAAATTATCATCAAATTAAGTTGAAAAAATTGTGGCAAAAGGTGAAATTGCTCATCATGAGCAATTTCACCTTTTGCTACAATTGTTTCAAAAGTTGTCCGATGCAGAGACATTGGAAAGTGTCTGTATGTGGGAAAAGGTAAACATGGTTTGCGCAACACTTGCAATCCATTTTGTTTGACTTTGTGTCACTATACCTGTTTTGTTTCATCATGTGTTTGTTACCATTTCTATGTATGTATTGTTGATTGTTATAACTGTCTTAATGTACCGGTACATTTTCTAGAGGCCCACATGGAAGACTGGGTAAACCCAAATGTGCTGCCTCTTTAAATAAAGTCTTTATTATTATTATTATAACACTAATTGGTCAAAATACTGAATACTATAAAATAATAATATCTCAGGTTTCGTTAGAAGGTATAGGAATTTGAGATTTGTTTATTCAATAATTAAATATGTAAACATGCAAACAGTTAACACATTTTTTCTAACCTTATTTCAGGCTGAAACAAGTATAGATAAATTGAAGGATATAGACAAGTTAACAGATAAAATAGATCAGTATAGAAGTGACAATGAACATCTCAGGTATACACTTGATATTTACCCTTTCAAACATGCAACTAATCTGCAGCAGATGTCTTTGAAAACATCCTGGGAAAAATCTCTATAATGAAAGTAAAATTATTGAATAAAGTTGAAAACATTGTGAAAAAATGAGACATTTCTCAATTCGAGTACTGGCCAGATTTGAAATAATTTGGTAAAAATGTTCCTTGGATGACTCTCTATACCAAGATTTTTCAAATTATTTTGATTGATTGAAAAACATGGCTCCCAGGTGGCAGAGCTTGTTTTCCTTATTATGTGTTAAGTAAAGCTTGAACAATCTTTTTGTCCAAAAGTACTGGCCCAATTTGAAAATAATTAGGCACAAATGTTCCTTGGTTAACCCTCTACAAAGATAGTTGAAATTATTTCAATCCGATAAAGAACATGGTCGCCTGCAGTAAAAGCAGCATAAAATAATGAACAAACAAATATTTTCTTAGTCAAAATATTTTGAGAAGTATCAGAAGTGGCATATTAGCTAATATTGTTTCTTGTTGTATTTCCAGGAGTCGTATTTGTGAACTAGAGAAAGTGAGAGACAATCTTATTGGCCAGAAAGAGGAATTACTGGTAATGTTGTCCTGCATCCACACACAATTATACAAGAACTTTTCTTTTTTTAAGAGTATTAACCCTTTCTCATATATAACAAATCTATAGGAGAAGACTTTCAAATAAAATATTGTTATTGGACAGAGTTGAAAACATTGTGGCAAAAGCAGAATTATGCTGAGGATGCATCAAAATGTGTCTACAAGTGGGGAAGACTTAAACATTTTGCCAATATAGGCAGCAGCATGCCTTCTGAAAAAAAAAAACACTCCGGAGGTTGCGTTATGAATCTTTGTCAGAATAAATTGTCTTGATGTGTTTTGCATTAGAAATCACATTGCATTATTCAGGTGAGCGATCTAGGGCCATCATGGCCATCTTGTTTAATTTTCACTTCTTGAAATAAATAGTCAATATAAAATGAGATGTTTATACTGATATGTATTTTCAGGCTAACAGTGAATTAATGTATCAAAAGCCTAAATTGGAGGAACTTGAAGCCAAAATAGAAGAATTAAGGGAGGCAAACAGACAGCTTCGTGATATAAACGAACAAGTCAACGAGAAAGCTGAAGTTCTTGGACAGGTAATGTTTATCTATTTACAAACGGTTTTATTTTCAAGTCTATTATATTTGACCATCAACTTGAATATATCTGTGTGTGTTTGACCATGAATACTCTCTATAAGCTTGACCATCAATACATTCTATACGTGTGGCCATTAACATACTCTGCATGGTTCTTATATTTAGTCTTGATACAGGAAAATAAGCCTTATTATGATAAGTATGAATCCAAATCATACTATGCAGATCAGCTTAATATGCATTTGCACAGTTTGACCAATACCTTCCTAGTTTGGTACATGGTCAGTGTGGGCCCTTGAGGACTCTTTTTTGCAAGAAACTCAACTGCTGACCAAGCTGTAGAATGGAAAGGGAAAATTTAACCCTTTCCCTCATGCGACAATTCTGCAGCGGACAATTTTGAACATATTTTGTCAAAAAATAAAAAATCTCTATAATTGAATGGATAACCCAAGATTAAAAGTGGAAAACACGGTGGCAAAAGAAGAAATTGCTCGTTTTGAGCAATTTCTTCTTTTGTCACTATGTTTTCAAAAAGCTGTCTGCTGCAGAGGCGTCAGAAAGCGTCTATATGAGGGAAAGGGTTAATAGTACACACAGCTTGGATGTTCAGATGTTCATTTTCTTATATCAAGGCTAAACCCTCTCTATAAATGGAAATATATTATCAAAAAGAGTTGAAAACATTGTGGCAATAGGGGAAATTGCTTGTTGTAGCAATTTCTCCTTTTGTCACAATGTTTTCAAAAGGCATCTATATGTGGGAAAGGATTAACAATTTTTGCTTGTGATTCCTATGCACACCTTTTTGCCTTATTATAAATGTACAATTGTCACATGATACCAATTTGAGCATAACAAAAACAAATGTTGAAGAATAATCTGCAAGTTTTTATCAGATCCTTCCGTAAGTCCTCAATAATTGTCATAAAACCCATACCTACAGGCAGACGACTTTTGATGCATCTCCAGCAGACGACTTTTGAACTAGATTCAGATCATAAATATTGATAATAATAATGATTTTTTTTTTCATAGAGGCTGTACAGTATTTACAAAAAAACATTATAATACACATATTTATAATGATGAATAATACATTCAAGATGCCAGCACGTTATGGTAGAGAATTTAAGCTGCACTTCTGTCCACTTTAAGCTAGCTCTGCAAAAATGATCCAAAGAAGGCATCGAGTAACATCTTACAAAATGTAGTATTTGGATCAGATAGCAATGATGATGCTGTCCTGTCATTACTTACACTTGTTGTTAACATGCTACGGTTACTATGAAGCATGGATCATATATACATTTGTATATGTTGTTACCTCCAGGATAGTGACGAGGGTATAGCCACTGCTTCTGAGTCTATGGTCACTACATCTCGAAGTGACCAACTAATGGCCAGTCTCCCTGGACGGAAAGTAAATCAAACACCCACTTTATATTACAGTCTATATACTTCATGCTTTACTAGTCTCATAGGATAACATTTTTATTTACTATATATAAAATATGTGATGCCAAGCTGATTATGTTTAGGAATTTACTATAAAGGATTCAATGAGATTTAACCCTTTTCCTGTTGCAGACAAAAGTTGTCTTCTTTGCAGACTACTTTTGAAAACAATGCAGTAAAAGCAGCACTTGTTATTTTGAGAGATTCCTGTGGATAAAAATAGAATGTTTTCACAATTTTTAACTTGTGTACTAGGAGAATGGTATTAATATTCACTGAGTAATTATCTGAGTTATGGCCCTTGATATAAAATATATTTGTCATTTCA
The DNA here is from genome assembly GCA_031761405.1 of Serripes groenlandicus. Taxonomy (NCBI): domain Eukaryota; kingdom Metazoa; phylum Mollusca; class Bivalvia; order Cardiida; family Cardiidae; genus Serripes; species Serripes groenlandicus. Next base: position 83,251,258 of record JASEVX010000002.1, on the reverse strand, counting down.
CTGAGTATTTGACCTACTGTCATGGACATTTGACGTATTGTTTATTCCCTTTGACATGGTGTTAACCCTTTTCCTCATATAAACGCTTTCTGACGCCTCTGCAGCAGACAGCTTTTTGAAAACATAGTGACAAAAGAAGAAATTGCACAAAATGTGCAATTTCTCCTTTTGCCACAATGTTTTCCACTTTTTGTCATAGGTTATCCATTCAATTATGGATTTTTTTTTTATGTTTTGACAAAATATGTTCAAAGTAGTCTGTTGCAGAATTGTTGTATGAGGGAAAGGGTTAAGATCCACTAAGGGATACCAGAGTTATGGTCCTTGACATCCAATACAAAAAATAAAAAAAAAGAGGGCATTAGTTGGAAGGGGGAGACTGTGTCCTGTGGATATAATTCATGTTGAATTATAACTGGATTTCGTATATAACAACTATCATTGGCATCACATTCATCTAACTTTTATTGGCCTTTTTCTTTTTCCTTATTTTCTGAAATGGGAAATGGAACTTTTATTAATTAATTCATTAGCATGTACTGTAAATAATACTTTTTAATAGTCTTATGATTCATTTTCATAACATACATTTTCCTAACTCTGAATGAAACTTGTATCAATTAATTGGCATGTTTTGTAATAACATTTGACCCTTTCCCACATACAATAATTCTGCAGCAGTTGATTTTGAAAATATCTAGACAAAAAAATGAAAAATGTATGATTATTTAATAAAAGTGAAAACATTCTGATAAAAGGAGAAATTGCTCATTATGAGCAATTTCTTCTTTCACCACAATGTTTTCAAAAGTCGTCTGCTGCAGAGGTATCAGAAAGAGTGAATATGTGGAAAATTGTGAATTTGCTTAGACAGATATTTCAACTTGGTATCGGAAAGAGTAGCCAAATATTACACTTTTTGCCCTCAGATATTTGAAAAGCGTATATATCCTGAATACTTCACACCATACATTTCATTTTCATTATTAGCATGTTCATTTAAATGGTGATTTATGGTTATTGATTATTATATTCCATGATCATTTTCAATTTTGGTTTGGCTCATTGCAGATATTTTATTAATGTTAATATTTGAAGAAAAAAAACCATTATTATTTAATTAAGTACATTACAGCTTTTCGGAACTATTTTTGCAACCTTCAATTATGAGCCTATTTTAGGACATTGTTTTCCTATTTCCATGATTTCCTAATATTTCTGTTTACCTACTACAGTTGGAAATAGACTCATGTTCGTCACCAGATTCATTCATTCTTGTTCCACAACATTTTCTCATTAGACGGGTTGTGAGTATCATGTGACATGTCATGTGATCAATGTAGATCTTGTCTGATTGGTCAATTTATATAGAAATGCAGAATTTTGCCAACTGATGTGATTGCTTTGAGAAACTAAACAGTTTGAATTGAGAATGATTAACCCCTTCCTCATACAACAAATCTGCAGGAGAGGACTTCTAAAACATCTAGGCAAAAACTATGGAAAATCTTAAATTAATTCATAATAATTGAAAAAATTGTGGCAAGAGGAGAAATTACTCATGAGCAATTGTTCCTTTGCTTCAATCTTTTCAAAATGTGTCTGCTGTAATTGCATAGACATGCGTCTGAAGAGAAGAGAGGGTAAAAAGAGTTTGTTGAAGTTTGACACATAATATAATTCATTATCATTAGGTTAATTAATATGTGATTTGGCAAAACTTGAATTTGAATATTATTGAGATATCCATCTTTTTGAGCTATGAATTATTGAAATTTGACTAAATGGTTATTGGTCACTGAGAGACAAAAACCTTTACCTGGCCACTATAAAACGACAGAAATAAAGACATTTGTTTTCTTTAATTATACCCCCCGGCAAACAAAGTTTGGGGGGGTATATAGGAATCACCCTGTCTGTCCGTCCGTCTGTCCGTCTGTCTGTCTGTCTGTCTGTCCGTATGTCCACATTTCTTGTAAGCACTACTCCTCCTAAACGGCTCAATGGATTTGGTTCAAACTTTACATGAAGGTTACACATCATATGTAGATATGCATGAAGGAAGATCACACGCCTCGGACTCTTCCAAGGGGAGATAATTTAACTTAGAGGTTATCTGCGAGGGACTCCTGTGCACATACCTCCACATTTCTTGTAAGCACTACTCCTCCTAAACGGCTCAATGGATTTGGTTCAAACTTTACATGAAGGTTACACATCATATGTAGATATGCATGAAGGAAGATCATATGCCTCGGATTCTTCCAAGGGCAGATAATTCAACTTAGAGGTTACCTGCGAGGGACTCCTGTGCACATACCTCCACATTTCTTGTAAGCACTACTCCTCCTAAACGGCTCAATGGATTTGGGTCAAACTTTACATGAAGGTTACACATCATATGTAGATATGCATAAAGGAAGATCATATGCCTCGGATTCTTCCAAGGGCAGATAATTCAACTTAGAGGTTACCTGCGAGGGACTCCTGTGCACATACCTCCACATTTCTTGTAAGCACTACTCCTCCTAAACGTCTCAATGGATTTGGTTCAAACTTTACATGAAGGTTACACATCATATGTAGATATGCATGAAGGAAGATCATACGCCTCGGATTCTTCCAAGGGCAGATAATTTAACTTAGAGGTTACCTGCGAGGGACTCCTGTGCACATACCTCCACATTTCTTGTAAGCACTACTCCTCCTAAACGGCTCAATGGATTTGGTTCAAACTTTACATGAAGGTTACACATCATATGTAGATATGCATGAAGGAAGATCATACGCCTCGGATTCTTCCAAGGGCAGATAATTCAACTTAGAGGTTACCTGCGAGGGACTCCTGTGCACATACCTCCACATCTCTTGTAAGCACTACTCCTCCTAAATGGCTCAATGGATTTGGGTCAAACTTTACATGAAGGTTACACATCATATGTAGATATGCATGAAGGAAGATCATATGTATCGGATTCTTCCAAGGGCAGATAATTCAACTTAGAGGTTACCTGCGAGGGACTCCTGTGCACATACCTCCACATTTCTTGTAAGCACTACTCCTCCTAAACGGCTCAATGGATTTGGTTCAAACTTTACATGAAGGTTACACATCATATGTAGATATGCATGAAGGAAGATCATACGCCTCGGATTCTTCCAAGGGCAGATAATTCAACTTAGAGGTTGCCTGCGAGGGACTCGTGTGCACATACCTCTACATTTCTTGTAAGCACTACTGAGTCAAACTGTATATGAAGGCTACACATTATATGTAGATATGCATGAAGGAAGATTTTTCTCCTCAGATTCTTCCAAGGGAAGATAAGCAAAGTAGAAACTTTACCAATGTATCCGATGCTTTGGGAGGGGAGCGGGGGGTATTCTTTAGTGAGCTTTGCTCACAGTATTTCTAGTTTCATTTAAATTTTTAAATGTCATATATTTTGGAGAAAAAAAAAGCAGCAATCGCTTGGAAATCAAAAATTTGCTGATAAAGACAGAACAATTATTAACTTCATCCAATCATTAACAATGCCGGAAGCTAAAACAGAAGGATATCTAGTCAAGGACCCTATTGTATCAAGTCATATATCACTGACTTTTCATCAGAATTTGATATTTACAGAAATGGGCATTGACTAAACGTGTAAATATAGCATTTGTGCCAAGGAATAATGGACCTTATTTCAATTGGCTATTAACCCTTTGACTGCTTCAACCAGTTTTTAGCTCTACTGGCCAAAGGCCAGAAGGGCTTATGTCGTGGTGATTTGTCCGTCGTCCGTGCGTCCGTAAACAATTTCTTGTTAACACGATACAGTCTTCACTTTTGATTGTATCTCAACTAAACTTATACAGTAGTTAGATATCCATGAGAGCTCGGTTCCTTTCGAAAACCAGCCAGATCCGCCCATGCATGACTGGATTATGGCCCTTGAAATGGTCAAAATTGCTATAAAAGAGCTTGTTAACACGATACAGTCTTCACTTTTGATTGTATCTCAACCAAACTTATACAGTAGTTAGATATCCATGAGAGCTCAGTTCCTTTCGTAAACCAGCCAGATCCGCCCATGCAAGACTGGATTATGGCCCTTGAAATTGTCCAAATTTCTATAATTGAGCATGTGAACACAATAGAGGCTCCATTTACTATCTGATCTTCACCAAACTTAGATATTAGTTAAATATTGATGAGAGCTTGGTTCCTTTTGAAAATCAGCCAGATCCGCCCATGCAAGACTGGATTATGGTCCATGAAATTGTAAAAATTGCTATAATACAGCTTGTGAACACAAAAGAGCCTCCATTTACTATCCAATCTTCACCATACATACATACATGCTCTGGATTGAAAATGACCAAAGAACCATACCAGTAGAGCATAGGCCCTCATGGGCCTCTTGTTTTAAAATGATGCTAGCAGTATAGATCCAGTCCAGCTGGTGCATATATATATCCACCCTGTCAGACCAGGCTCTATACTGCTGACTGCTTAACCCTTTCCCACATACAACAAATGTGCAGCAGACAACTTTGAAAGCATCAAGGAAAAACAATGGAAGCTCTATAAATGAAAGAGGAATTATTGAATAAAATTGAAAATGTTGTGGCAAAAGGAGAAATTGTCATAATGAGCACTTTTGCCACAATGTTTTCAAAAGATGTCTGCTGCAGAGGCGTCAAAAAGCGTCTGTATTTAGGAAAGGGTTAAACACAACATTTTTATCGTGATATTCCTAGAATTGCCTATGGACTTTTCTAAATGCAAAGCTTGACAAGTCTTTAAAATAATTCAGCATTGAAAGGTTTAGCATTCTTTACCTGATACAGACATTTTCCGCTTATCCCATGATGTTTTCAACTCAGCAGTAAAACTGATACTTCCAATTTACCGCATGAGCAGGGCTCGGGGGCTCTCAGGAAAACCAACCACTAGGATATTTGCGACCAGTGTAGATGATGATCACCCAGGGCATCGATCTGATCCGAATCTGCCCTGTTTGCCACTCAATCACATAAACATTCAAAAAGCTTCTGATGATCATAAATGAACTTTTTTGTTGTTGGTTGGCATTGTTTACTCTCGCACTCGGCATTAATGCCATTTGGTGAGCAGCTATCGTTTTGATCAAATGAACCTTGGATTAGATTATATATATATATATGTCTAGGCTGATCTTTATCTACAATCGCCCTAAGGTTGGTGTTTGGTTCCTGGAAAACAACTTGCATGCCTTTAACCCTTTCCCTCATACGACATTTCTGCAGCAGACTACTTTGAACGTAAACAATCTCCATAATTGAATGGATAACCTATGACAAAAAGTGGAAAACATTGTGGCAAAAGGAGAAATTGCACGTTTTGTGCAATTTCTTCTTTTGTCACTATGTTTTCAAAAAGCCGTCTGCTGCAGAGGCGTCGGAAAGCGTCTATATGAGGAAAAGGGTTAAAGCAGACATCTCTTAAAAATATCACATGATGTAGAGGGTTAATGCTGCTTCTTTCTTATTGTTGTAAATGTACTGCTTTATGCTGCTTTTTACAGTATTATTTTTTTTTATCTAACATTGCCTTTATATCCTACAGTAAAAACCTTTGACTTTTGATAAAGAAAATGACAAAACAGGTCATCTTAAATGGCCTTTTTGATATTTATTAAAAGCTGTAGCCATATATATATTATTCATAATAAATATAATGTTAAATACACCACGTTAAATTTCTTACCTTTCATTTGTTTCTTTCTCAATAGAAAATTAACACAGCAGTTCTTCAGACATTTAGCCAGACTGATCATCTGTTATCTCCCCTTTTCACAGACTTTGTAAGTCGATGTATTGTTTCCACATTGTTGGAAGGAGAGTAACAACTGCCATCTAGTATAGTCAAAACAGATAACTCTGTAGCCTTAGTTAAACCAGTAGTACTGTAACTTTACTTTGGAAATGGGTCTATGTTAAACAAGAGAGTTAGATAGGATCATGGTGTATTTTATGGTTTCATCACTTTCCCACATATAGCAAATCTGCAGCAGCTGACTTTCAAACTATCTATGCAATTAAATAGAAAATTTCTTTAACCCTTTCCCACATACAACAAATCTGCAGCAGACGACTTTGAAAACATGCTGGCAAAGAGCCAGAAAATCACTATAAATGGATGTATAATAAACTGCTAAAAGTTGAAAACATTGTGGCAAATGGAGAAATTGCTCGCTTTGAGCAATTTCTTCTTTTGTCATAACGTTTTCGAAAGTCATCTGTTGCAGATGCGTTAAAATGCGTCTATAGGTGGAAAAGGGTTAAATGAAACTGCAAAGATATGAAAATATTGTGGCAAATGGAGAAATTGCTCATCATGAGCAATTTCTATTTTTGCCACAATGTTTTCATTTGTTGTCTGCTGCAGATGCATCATAATTGTCAACATTTTATCAGTCATATTACAGCAGTTAGTTCACCTTAACCCATGTTATGTGCAAATGCTCCATGCATTTTTCCTCCCGTCAGTTGTCTTCCAGCACAGACCTTTTCAAGCCCATCGATAAACGGTCAGCCTAAAATTAGCTGAGCCATGGGTCAATCTCACAATCTGAATTAACCCTTAGCTACATTCAACAAATCTGCACCATATGACTTTTTGAAAACATCCACGCCAATGTAATGTATTTATAGATACCAATTACTCTTATAGAGCTTAAGCTTTTCAATTTTTATTATAAGGCCTATTTATTAGATGACACTTAATCATGTACGCGCATCTGACAGGTGCAGATAGATTCAAGAGACAGAGTTAGATACAAGCGAGTCTTATACCCTAGATTTTTATGAAAAGACCCCATGGTTCTCAAAAATGCTCAGCGTATAAAATTATGGCAAAAAAGTAGGCTCTGCTGCATAAAACTTTTGAAAATGTTGCGACACAAAAAGACATGGCTCATAATGAGTAGATGCATCATAGGCAAGGGCACAAAGCGTCTCTTTGCTTTTTGCAATACTATTGCTATGTTGAGTCAAGTACTTTTATAAGACAAAGTCACACCTTAAGATTAGCCATACTTTAGGAGCATTTGTAACAAGACTGCTCTTGTTTTCTTTGTTCAAAGTCAACTTTCAACATTGCTTGAATGAAAGTGATTTGTGATATGTGTTATACTAACTTTTGCATTGTAAGAGTAACTCTGTTTATGTGTAAATGAGTATTGCTCCTAAACAACTAATGCCAATGTATACCGTTTATCCCTATCACACAAGAAGCAATGATATGTAGCTGACAAATTTGAAAACATCTTGGCAAAAACATGGAAAATCTGTATAAATGAAGGTATAATCAATTGAAAAAGTTGAGAACATTGTGGCAAAAGGTTATCAGAATTTGCTTGTTTTATGATTAGTGCAGATCCGGATCTAAACTGGTCACATAGGATTTTAAGATGATTTTCACAGAGTACTACACAAATCTTTGTTGCTGATATCTTATAAATATTATGTTAACTTGAAAATTGTTTAATTCTTTTCCACATACAACACATTTGCAGCAGATGACTTTGAAAAAACGTCAGCAAAAACATTAAACCTCTATAAATAATAGTATAATAATTGAATCGAGTTGAAAACATTGTTGTAAAAGAAAGAATGCTCATTATGAGCGATTTCTCCTTTTGCCACAATGTTTTCAAAAGTCGTCCGCTGCAGAGGTATCAAAATGCATATCAGGGGAAGGGTTCAACACTGCACTGCAGTCAAAAATGTTGTTTGATTTAAACATTTTGGTAATTTTATGGATGAACAGAGCTTAAGGGTATTTACTTTAAAAGATATAATTACATGTGAATACATTTATTTTAAAAGTATAAACATGTATATAACAAATTTATTTTTAGCAATATTAATCACTATTTATGATCATTTTAGTCTTTTGTACAGCGGATATTTTTAAATGTCTCTATCCCTCTGCCACATGAAGACGCATCACATTCTGGTCAAAGTTCTGCCGTGATTTCGCCTAGATGTTTTCAAATCGTCTGCTGCAGATCAAGATTTAAGTAGATACGGTGGAAACACGGAAAAAAGAATTTACAGAATGCTGCATAAATTCTTACCATGACAATGATTACAATAGCAGCTGATGACTGTTGAAAGCATCATCAAAAAAGGAGGAATTGCACTAATGTTTTAAACTATATGAGACTGTCCATGTGAAAAGGTACACATTGGCATTTTTGTACAGTGTAGGTTCAGATCACCTTGTCTATCTGTTCAGTCTTATCAGAATCTATACAAGTTGACAGAAGCTCCTAACAATCTTGTGGAAGTAATAACCCTTTCCCTTATTTAGATGCTTTTTGACGCCTCTGTAGCAGACAGCTTTTTGAAAACATATTGACAAAAGAAGAAATTGCTCAAAACGAGCAATTTCTCCTTTTGCCACTATGTTTTCCACTTTTAGTCATAGGTTATCCTTTCGATTATAGAGATTTTCTGTTTTTTGACAAAATATGTTCAAAGTCGTCTGCTGCAGAATTGTCATATGTGGGAAAGCGATAGGTGAGCAGTAAAAATCTGGATAAGACTGTGCAATTGCATCGGTATCAGCACTGTTCACAATAACCAACTTGTACCTTTTCCCATGGATAGACTCATATGAGCTGTGCCACAGGAAAATCAAACCAACCTTCACAGGCATTGAAAAGCGATAATGACAAAACTAAATTCTTGTATAAATATTTTTTGGCCATAACCATTTACAAGAGACTGGCATAAAGGTTGTTGAACCAGACAGTGAAAACAGAAGATCCTGGTTAATCAATTCCAAAACAGTTTCACCCTCAGTTATGTGTATTCTGTATACAAATCAAATGTAAAACAACTTTTTATTGATCCTTTCAGGAGAATGCCACATTGAAAGACGCTATTGGAGGGGATGGAGCCGTGGTACCGAGGGTTGAGTTGGAACGGTAAGGATCCGTACAGTTCTACACATACTTCTTTTCTAGTATACCCCTGAAAACAAAGTTGGTCCTAAGTGTATTATGGAATCACTGCACTGATTTGAGTGGTTAGTCTATCGGTATGACAAATAAACAATAATAGAACAAAACTTGGTACACATGATAATCATGAAATGTAGATTGCAAAACATATATTTCAATAATATTTATTAAGACATACTAGACTTATCTCCCCTTGACCGTTAGCTTGTCTTTTTTTGCGAAGAAAAGAAGTTGGGGTATTGTAATACCTTTGGCGTCTGCGTCATCACAAACAACTTTAAACTTGCCTCATAACTCCAAAAACATTTGACTATTTCAAATGAAACTTGGTACACTTGTTTCTAGGAACAATACCCATGTCTCTACCAAGTCACATAGCTCTGGCATTAATAAATATTCCGAAATGTCCCTTTTTCAACTTAGAAATAAGCAGACAAGCGTTTGCGTTTGCTTGCGGTCCTCTTGTTTTCTTGCTATCAGAGCAGGTTTCAGTGGGAATTAACATTGAGTTTTGGTCAATTTTTGTCTGTCTGTAGGTCAACCATAATTAGCCCTTTCCCACATACAGTAACCCTACAGCAGACACCTTTGAGCACATCTGGGCAAAACATGAAAAATCTCTACATATGGAAGTATGATTATTGAATAGTGTTGAAAACATGGTGGCAAAAGAAGAATTTGCTCATGATGAACAATTTCTCCTTTCGTTACAATGTTTTCAACTCTTTTCAATAATTATACTTTCATTTATAGAGATCTCGAGTTTCCATATTTTTGCCCAGATGTTTTCAAAGTTGTTGGCTGCAGATTTATTGTATGTTGGAAACGGTCAACTGCAATAGTGTTGAAACTGGGGTTAATCTCCACTCAACCAATCCTGACTTATATCATAATTTCTTTATTTCCATTGATAGCCTTTCAAGAGAGAAGGATAGGATATCATTATTTCTTTATTTCCATTGATAGCCTTTCAAGAGAGAAGGATAGGATATCATTATTTCTTTATTTCCATTGATAGCCTTTCAAGAGAGAAGGATAGGATATCATTACTTCTTTATTTCCATTGATAGCCTTTCAAGATAGAAGGATAGGATATCATTATTTCTTTATTTCCATTGATAGCCTTTCAAGAGAGAAGGATAGGATATCATTATTTCTTTATTTCCATTGATAACCTTTCAAGAGAGAGAAGGATAGGATATCATTATTTCTTTATTTCCATTGATAGCCTTTCAGGAGAGAAGGAGAGGATATTATTTCTTTATTTCCATTGATAACCTTTCAAGAGAGAAGGATAGGATATCATTATTTCTTTATTTCCATTGATAGCCTTTCAAGAGAGAAGGATAGGATATCATTATTTCTTTATTTCCATTGATAGCCTTTCAAGAGAGAAGGTTATGATATCATTATTTCTTTATTTCCATTGATAATCTTTCAAGAGAGAAGGATAGGGTATCATTATTTCTTTATTTCCATTGATAGCCTTTCAAGAGAGAAGGATAGGATATCATTATTTCTTTATTTTCATTGATAGCCTTTCAAGAGAGAAGGAGAGGATATTTTTTCTTTATTTCCATTGATAACCTTTCAAGAGAGAAGGATAGGATATCATTATTTCTTTATTTCCATTGATAGCCTTTCAAGAGAGAAGGAAAGGATATCATTATTTCTTTATTTCCATTGATAGCCTTTCAAGAGAGAAGGATAGGATATCATTATTTCTTTATTTCCATTGATAGCCTTTCAAGAGAGAAGGAAAGGATATCATTATTTCTTTATTTCCATTGATAGCCTTTCAAGAGAGAAGGATAGGATATCATTATTTCTTTATTTCCATTGATAGCCTTTCAAGAGAGAAGGAAAGGATATCATTATTTCTTTATTTCTATTGATAGCCTTTCAAGAGAGAAGGATAGGATATCATTATTTCTTTATTTCCATTGATAGCCTTTCAAGAGAGAAGGAAAGGATATCATTATTTCTTTATTTCCATTGATAGCCTTTCAAGAGAGAAGGATAGGATATCATTATTTCTTTATTTCCATTGATAGCCTTTCAAGAGAGAAGGAGAGGTTGCAGAGTGACTATGACCACCTGCAAAAAGAGCAGGAAAACCTGGAAGAGCGACACCAAAGGTTTATAATACAGTATGGCCATGATGGAACAGAAACACATAAAGGTAATGACTTCGGCCTGCTATACAGTATTTTGTGATATGGACAACTTTTGAAGAAAAAAATGAGAAAATTAAAAATATGGTCATTCTTAAACATAGATTGCTAAATACAAAGGATTTTGACTTTTAAAAAAAAGGAGAAATGCTCAGAATGACAAATTTGGGTTGTGTTTTTACACATCTTGGTTTAAAGAGTATTCTTTCTTTTTCTGATATGTTTTTAAAGCAGATATTTATATAAGAAAAGCGATTGGATAGTTGTCATTGCATTGTACTTGCATATTTGACCACTTTTTGCCTGCATGGACCATATATTTTTATGGGTTTTTGGATTTACTTTTTTCAGAATTGTCTAGTACCGTTAATAATCATATGTTTTGATTATTTTTCCCTATTTAAAAAAAGACCCCCCCCCCCCACAAAACAGTAACAAATGAAAAAGCATTATATAAAAAGAGAAATTGGTCTTAACCCTTTCCCTCATGTAGACGCTTTCTGACGCCTCTGCAGCAGATGGCTTTTGAAAACATAATGGCAAAAGAAGAAATTGCTCAAAACGAGCAATTTCTCCTTTTGCCACAATGTTTTCCACTTTAAGTCATAGGTCATCCATTCAATTATAGAGATTTTCTATTTTTTGATAAAATATGTTCAAAGTCGTCTGCTGCAGAATTGTCGTATGAGGGTTAAAATGTAGGGATCTGTCATGAACAAGAGGTTTGTATGCAATATACTAGACCCCCTCATCCAAGGATCTGTCATGAACAAGAGGTTTGTATGCAATATGCTAGACCTATCATCCAGGGATCTGTCATGAACAAGTGGTTTGTATGCAATATACTAGACCCCCTCATTCAAGGATCTGTCATGAACAAGTGGTAGGTATGCAATATACTAGACCCATCATCCAGGGATCTGTCATGAACAAGTGGTTTGTATGCAATATACTAGACCCCCCTCATTCACGGATCTGTCATGAACAAGTGGTTTGTATGCAATATACTAGACCCATCATCCAGGGATCTGTCATGAACAAGTGGTTTGTATGCAACATACTAGACCCATCATCCAGGGATCTGTCATGAACAAGTGGTTTGTATGCAATATACTAGACCCATCATCCCGGGATCTGTCATGAACAAGAGGTTTGTATGCAATATACTAGACCCATCATCCAGGGATCTGTCATGAACAAGTGGTTTGTATGCAATATACTAGACCCATCATCCAGGGTTCAATCCCCATTCTCTGCAATCATTGATAAGTAGTCCTGTTGTGGTGATAACAATTGCTGTAGAAAAAGTTCTGTAACTTCAAAATATAAATAACAAAATATCTAAAATGTGATATAACTGAAATACATGTACTTTTGAAAACTGTAAAACCCAAATAAAGCAAAGGTGTATTTTAAATGCAGATAAGTCGGATATCCAGGGCCTCAAGAGGGAGAAAGAAACTCTTGAGAAACAAGTGGCACTCATTAATGGGCAGATGTTGTTGGTAGAGGGAGGTAAAAAACGTCTAGATGATGTTGTTGATGACCTGCAGACAGAGATTGTCTCCCTTAGACAACAACTGGAGGAGGCAGAGAAAAAGTGAGTAAAATGTGTGCATCATAATGGCCTTATATTCAACTAGGGTGTTTCTACTTCTTGTTAGAAGATGCAGTTATTGCCTTTAACCCTTTCCCACATGCAGATGCATATGCAGTGGACAACTTTTTAAATATTGAGGTAAAGATATAGAAAAATCTGTGTCTAGTCATTGAATCAAGTTGAAAACATTTCTAGCAAGAGGAGAAAATGCAAAATTATGAGCAATTTCTCTTTTTGCCACAATGTTTTCAAATGTGTTATTATGCAGATGCATCAAAATGTGTTGGCATGTGAGAAAGGGTTAAGTTGAATGTGCTATTTCTATTGATTTGAGAAGGATTTTTGCCAGTGAATTTAATTTATAACAATCATATTTATATTTATGAACATTAGATTTAGCTTTGTGATTTCATTATAATGGTTTCCTTTTAGCAGATTGTTTCATGATAGCATGCACTTACTTATGTTGTTTCATGTCTGCACTCTTTACATGTAGGGCTCTGCACCAATATTGGGAATGAAAGTCACATCTGGCGATTTGAGTTCTTGTGGACTCTGTGATTTGGCATCATTTAACCCTTTTTCCACATACAACTAATCTAATCATTCAATTATGGAGATTTTCTATTTTTTGACAAAATATGTTCAAAGTCGTCTGCTTCAGAATAGTCGTATGAGGGAAAGGGTTAACCAAGGGATCATGAGTAAGTGAACTGTCACCGTGATGTAACTGAAATAATGTTGAAAGTGGCGTAAAATCCCAATAAAACGAATCATTGTACCACTGGCATCAAGACCCAAAACTGTCGGACGTGACTTGTATATATTGCACAGTTCTGTTTTATGTTGTACTGCATTGCTGCTTGCTATATTATTGTTCTAAATGGATTTACATTAGTTTATACCAATTTTAATACAATTTAATTCCCTACAAACTTTATTCTTAAAAGAAAAGGTTTAAATATATATATATCAGTAATATTTGTCTAAAATCACTACTTTTTCCAATAATGGGAATGGTGTACATCAGTTTTGTGTGCGATTTTTTTTTTTTTTTTTCAGATATCATACCCTTATATGGAGATAAGATACTAAAATAACATTTTTTTCTTTATGGGAAACGTCTAGGAAAATATTTCCATGACTACATTTAATGGTTTACTTTATAAGGATATTTTGAGATTTTTCTGCTTTGGAAAAAAAAAAAAAAAAATTATTAGAATTAGAAGTATCATACTGATGCAGTTTACAGAAATATTGTGGGAAAAGGAGAAATTCTGAAATTCCCACAAAGTTTCAAAATTAGTTTTGAGTTAAGTCTCTTTGCACTTAATTACTTTCTTATCTAGATACAGATTCTGCAGCATACAACTTCTGAAAACATTGTTGAGAAAAAGATGAAATGCCCAAAGAAGCAATTTATCAGCCATGATATATTGAATGCTGTTTTTATTTTGACTTAAGATTCGTTCAAACAGTCCCTAAGAAGGTTTATTCTATAATTTTGAATAGCAATATATTAGAAACATTGCACCATGCCTGCATTCTGGCTTGCACTTGTTTTCTTCATGAAATATCCCATTGATATGTTTACACTTTCCCCTATACAATTGATAGTCAGCAGACGACTTAAAAACATTTAGTCAAATACATTGAAACTCTCAATGAATATAAAAACAATATATTATTGAATAAAATTGAAAGCATTGTGGCAAAAGGAGAAATTGCTCAACATCAGCAATTTCTCCTTGTGCCACACTTGTTTCAATGTCGTCTGCTACATTTTCTTTCAGGATCTTCGATAGCCTTTTAAGTCAGATGTTTATAGAATGTTTGTTTAATTTATATCTAGTAATAAAATATCAAATAGACGCTTTCTGATGCCTCTGCAGCAAACGGCTTTTGAAAACATAGTGACAAAAGAAGAAATTGCTCAAAACGAGCAATTTCTCCTTTTGCCACAATGTTTTCCACTTTAAGTCATAGGTTATTCTTCAGTTTTAGAGATTTTCTATTTTTTGATAAATTATGTTCAAAGTCGTCTGCTGCAGAATTGCTGTATGTGGGAAAGGATTAACCATTTCCCACATACAACAAATCTGCAGCAGACGAATTTGTAATTGTCCCAGCAAAATTGTGGAAAATCTCTCAAGATGGATATATACTAAATGAAAAAAAGTTTAAACAATTCTGGCAAAATGTAGAATTGCTCATTTTGAGAAATTTCTCCTTATGCCACAATGTGTTCAAACGTCATCTGTTGCAGATGTGTCAAAACGAGCGTGCAAGTGAGAAAAGGTTGAACTTTCAATCTTGTACAACAAACTAATAATCATTCTTTCATAGTTATAAAACAGCTTTGATATTTATATATGATTGAAGATGATATAACTGAATAGACAAAAAGAGAGTATATTTAGATGTCATTTATTGTTTGAAAACACTTTTATTGTGTTCTACTGTAACATATTTCGCCTGTAATATAAGCCCAGTAGACAAAATTACTACCTGTATCCTTATTTATTGGTCATCAAAATAGATTTATTTGAATTAGTGTCTCGTCTATGGTTTATTAATGAAAAAGTTGTAGGCGTGAAATCTTATAATCGTCTTGAGTGGTCGGTCAGATTGTAGGAATCATCTGTAAGAACTTTTGGTTTTCCATAATATCTGAGTCTAAGAGACTTATCCCTTTCCCACAGACGCCTTCCAACGCCACTGCAGCAGACGACTTTTGAAAATGTTGTGGCAAAAGGAGAAATTGTTCATAATAAGCATTTTCTTCTTCTGACACAATGTTTGCAACTTGAATCAATAATTAAATTAAATTCAAAGTCGTCTGCTGCAGATTTGTTGTATGTAGGAAAGGGTTATAAAAGATATTGAGACAATTTTTGTTTAACTTTACAGATTAGTAATACAAATGTATGTATTTAAATGAGTGGTGCTCTTTTAAAACCAACCATAAGGCACTTGCGACCAATGTATAGATCCAGATCAGCCAGCACATCTTTACTGTTCGACAATTTTTCAAAGAAGGTTTCAAGAAACTTCTGTAATGAAGTATCTATTTGAATCCTTTAGCATGAAGTCACCAGCAGGTCTTTTTCCACACATGTTATAAGGTGGTTTTTCCTGGAGCACCACTTGTGTATATATATATATATATATATATAGGAAAAAAGAGGTTTATTATACCCCCAGATACATAGTATATGGGGGCTATATAGGAGTCACGCTTGTCGGTCGGTCCGTTGGTCTGTGGACATTTCTTGTGAACACTATTTCTCAGCAACCCTTGGTCAGAATTCAATATAACTTCACAAGAATGATTAATACTAAGCCCAGTTGTGCATATTGTCGGCGTGTTGCACTGGAATTATTTTTAAATGAGTTATGGCCCCTTGAATTTCTCATACATATGTATATTGTCAGGCACCAGCTGGGGGTATTCATCACCTTCAGTGATATTTTTATTATAAATACTGCTTTAAACTGTAGCTTTTTCTTTATACTCATATGAAAGTAACTTTCTTCATCTAAGGCTTGCTGAATACGCAATAAATAAGGAAAATAAAGACGATGAATCAAAACCAAGGTAGAGTATGGAATTCTAACAAGGTGACAGCTTATGTTTAAAACGATTAACAGGAAAAAATTACTTTTATTAATGTATTAACAACCATTTATCTGTTGTAAGTCTTCTCATTTGAAAACATCTGAGGAAGGCATTGGAATATCTTGAATTGTTTGATATAGAATTGAAATATTTAAAAAAAAGAGGAAAAAATCATCGTTTCAACCCCCTCTTACTTACAACAAATCTGCAGCCAATAACATTGAAAACATTTAGAAAAGAAATCTCTATAAATGAAGGTACAATTTTTGAATAAAGTAGAAAACATTGTGAGAATATGAGAAATTGCCATTTATGAGCAATTTCTCATTTTGCTACAATGATTTCAAAAGTAAATCTGCTGCAGATGTGTTATATAAATTGCATCTGTAAGTGGGAGAGCTAGGGTTAAGCAATTTCTCCTGTTTTCACAATGTTTTCAAAAGGTGTATCATGGAACAAGAGGATTAATATAATTAATCGGAAAATTTAATAATTTTGTTAATGTCATGTTAGTCTACAACTTATAATATAAATGTTTCTAATCATTGTAGATGTCTTCTCAGTACCTGATATGGTGTAATATTAATGGGCAATTCAAATTGAAAAACATCTAAATAAAGGAATAGAACAATCCAGAAAAAATAGAGCATGATATTTTGAGTTAGAAAGGCTTTTTGAAAACTGCAAATTGCTCTTTTTGACAATTTCCTTCTCTCTAAATCTATTTATTCAAATCTTAACTCTTTCCCACATACCGAATACTTGCAGCAGACGACTTGAAACATGTCTGGCAAAAATATAAAAAAAATCTCTATATATATGAAAGTATGATTCTTGAATAGGGTTGAAAACATTGTTGCAGAAGTAGAAATTGCTAATTATAAGCAATTTCTCCTTTCGCCACAATGCTTTCAAAAGTCTTCTGCTGCAGAGGTGTCAGAGAGTATTCGAGTGAATGTATCTGTGAAAGGGTTAAAAGAGACTTAAGTGCTTTGTATCAGGGATAGTGTTAAAATATACTTTATGGGTTATGGTTTCTGTATTACTAAATTATAAACCGTGGTTCACTGCAAAGGTGGACGAAGGTTGGGATCAGTCTATGTGCCCATCATAGAACATAAATGTCATGTAGTTTAAAGGACACATATAACATTTTGCTAACCTCACAAGCGACCTCAGCTTTCGGGTGGAGTCAACTCCAAGCTGATAAGCCTGTCCTGGAATGTTATTTACAAAAACTGAATAAATTCAACAAAACTGCAGTGGTCAACTTTGCAAAATATCTGGTTGGAAATATGAAAACCCTCCAAAATTGAAATTGTAACGACTGAAAAGAGCTTTTCATAAGAAGACTGCTGCATGGGAGCGGGAAAGGGCTAAACATACTTGCATCTAAAAGTGGAAAACATTGTGGCAAAAGGAGAAATTGCACGTTTTGTGCAATTTCTTCTTTTGTCACTATGTTTTCAAAAAGATGTGATGGGAAAGTAAACCCACCTGAAGGTGACACTAATTTCATATGCTGGGCTCAATAATTGAAAATGATCAGAGTAGATAACAGATAAATGGTGAAAGTTTATTTCTTAACCTATAATTTATCTAGATACATGTAGTTAATGAATTGAAATTTGATGATGATATTTCCTTGTTTGAATTATTTGTTTCAATAACCATTTAGGTGATTAAGTTGTTAAAATATATTTATGAATATGATAATGCTACATGCAAATATATTTCACTTAGTTTTCCATAATTTGCAGCGGTAGTTAGCATCAAAACGGATCATCATTTGGTAAAATAGTTATATTGTCACCTGCCTTAATGGCAAAAGACGCACAGGAATCACTTCTCAGACATCAAGCCTCCTTCTGTCATACTTTCACTTAATGACAATTAAGTTGGTATATAACATGTTATTCCTACAAAACTATTGTTATATTACCGATAGGTATTTTAATGGAAAATCCATTTTCAGTTTGTTGAGGAAATAAAGTAATAGTCATTCCAATTATAAATTTTATGAAATATTTGATTTTTTTTCCCCCTCATAATTATTATGTTAGTAATTATAGTTGTGGTTATTCGCTGGTTAGATAGGAAATGAATGAGATTAACAGATTTTTATCTTTGCTTTTTTTCTTTATTTTATAAACATGTTGATGCTTTATGACTAACCGACCAAATATTACTTTGTGAATGTTAAATGTCTTAAAAGCTGTTTTTGTTACAAAACATTTAATACAATAAGCTTTGTGATTTTATATTCATAACATTGAGTTTTTGTATTTTGAGCTACCGGTATACATATGTTTAATGTTTTTGTTCATTGATTTATTTTATACATGATGGACTAAAAGGAATACACTAGCTTGTATCTAATATATTTAACTTTTTTCCACCTGCAATAAATCTGCAGCAGATGTCTTTGAAATCATCTTGGTAAAAATAAGGAAAGTCTCTATAAATGAAAATATTACAATAAAATAGACTTAAAACATTGTGGCACAAGGAATAATTGCTAACATTGAACAAGATTTCCTTTTGCCACAATGTTTTCAGAAATCATCTGCTGTAGATGCTCCAAAATGTGTCTGCAGGTTGGAAAGAACGACATGTATTAAGGATTTTTATGTAAAAATATATATTTTTGTTTCATCATTATGACCAATTAGCAAGCAAAGGTAGCTGTTCTATTGTAATTCCACACAGCAAATGGATAGTGAAAATGAACAATGACATTTTTATCCAATCTTTTGACTACTTGAAACAGAGATCAAGTTTATCATGATATAATGTTAACCTACTTTTTTTCTCTGTAAAGATTCCCTCTTTAAACACAAAATTAACCCTTTTCCAAAAGCAACAAATCTGCAGTAGACAACTTCTGAGACATCTGTGAAAAATATATGGGAAAATTACTATAAATTGGATTAGAACCATTAAGTAAAATAAAACATATTTTGGCAAAAGGACAAATTTTCAGTAATTTAACATTCATTTATAGAGATTTTTCAAAGTCGTCTGCTGTAGATTTGTTGTATGTGGGAAAGGGTTAAATGAGTAGTAAACATTGTAGTCCAATATTAGACTGCACAAATGTACAGACTAAGCATAATCCACAGTGTTTGCAATTAAAGTATAATGTTTTGATAGGCAAATATTGTTTAAAGTCGCATACAGCGAGAAAAGGGCTAATAATTAAGTAAGTTTTTTACAGCGCGTTCGTTTTGACATTGCTTGATGATTATAAGACAATAACTATTCCTTATGTTTTTAGCCTAGCAAGAGAACATGTTCCCCTGAATTTGCCTGTATTTCCCACAATGAGAGTGAGGTAAATGGCTGCTACCATAACTAATCATTTATTAGCTGGGGTGTTGTTCTAATTAAAATCTGTTCTCAGCAGTTGTCCACAAAGTCATCATAATTTATTGGCTTTAGGTGTTTAATACTAAGGCTTATGAACCTAATTCACCCTTTCCCACATACAACAAATCATTTACCAGACAAGTTTAAAAACATCGAGGTAATATTATGGAAACTTTTCTAAATACAAAATGTATAACTGTTACATAATCATTGAATAGAGTTGAAACATTGTTACAAAAAAAAGAGAAATTGCTCTCAATTAGCAACATTTCCTTTTTGCCTCAAATGTTTTCATAAGACGTCAACTTCAGATGAGTCAAAACGCATGTGAGAAAGGGTAATTACTAAAGTTATTGTAGCTATTAATTTGGATTTCCTGTATGATAAAAATTTGAGAAAATTGTGCAGCAAATTTGAAACCAATCCCCAGCTTTTAGGGTGCAGACATCTTTTAAAAACATTGTGAAAAAAGAGAAATTACTCAAACTTACATGAGAAATTGTCTGAGGTAACTTTCTTAAAGTGAAAGTATAATTATTGAATATCGTTGAAAAGTTGTGGCAAAAGGAATAATCACAACACCACAATCTTCTCAAAAGTTGTCTGCTGCAGATGCATCAAAAATGCATCTGTATGTAAGACATTAGGTTGAAAATGGCATGAAATTGAACATTTAATGGTTATAAATGAGCTGGATTAAGATCAGGATACAGATTTAAACACTCAATCAATTAGTTCGCCAAATTTTAGTTGGTTTAAGTTTTAGAGGAGGCAGAGAGTTTTACTTTACTGACACTAATGTAGACCTTGAGTAATCATTTAACCCTTTCGCTCATACAACAATTCTGCAGCAGACGACTTTGTACGTATTTTGTCAAAACATAGGGTTTTCTATGACAAAAAGGGTAAAACATTGTGGCAAAAGGAGAAATTTCACGTTTTGAGCAATTTCTTTTTTTGTCACTATGTTTTCAAAAAGCTGTCTGCTGCATAGGTGTCAGAAAGTGTCTATATGAGGGAAAGGGTTAAAGTTGGGATGAAATGTTGTATAGATTATTAAACCTTTCCAACATATACAACAAATCTGCAGCAAAATATGAAAAATCTTTATATATGAAAGTATATTTATTGAAAAGGGTTGAACAAATTGTGGAAAAAGGAGAAATTGTCCCATCATTAGCTTCTTCTTCTTTTGCTACAATGTTTTAAAAATTCATCTGCTGCAGAGGCTTCAGAAAGCATCTCTATGTTGGAATGTGTTAACCCTTTCCCTCGTATAGACGCTTTCTGACGCCTCTGCAGCAGACGGCTTTTTGAAAACATATAGTGACAAAAGTAGAAATTGCACAAAACGTGCAATTTCTTCTTTTGCCACAATGTTTTCCACTTTTTGTGATAGGTTATCCATTCAATTATGGAGATTTTCTATGTTTTGAGAAAATACGTTCAAAGTCGTCTGCTGCAGAATTGTCGTATGAGGGAAAGGGTTAAACTGCTCAAATGTTTAGAGAATTCTTAATTGGGTCGGCTTTAGTTCTTAATTGGGACAGTTTTAGACAACTGTTGATATGGGAGTCAATTTGAGTAATTTGATAGATACAATTTTAGAAACTGAAAGTTAATTGAAGTTTAAGATAATTTTTAGAAACTTGGCAAAGCTTGTGACAATTTGTATAAGGAACTAATTACTTGATTAATTAACTCATTACTTAGGCTAGCAATTCTGTGTTAAGTTCAAACATTTTTCTTTTTCAGGTTTGAAAAATAAACTTTGCATGGTGATGTTTCGGCAGCCATGCCATTTATTTTAGTGAAATTATATTATAGAAAACTGTCTGCTTTGAAATCAATTGATGAAGTTATGATAACTTTTTGAAAATTGGAAATCATATTTTGAAACAGAATGTGGAAACATTGTGTGAAATGGAATAATCCCTGATCTCTCCGATTCCTGAAAAATCGTTTGCTGCCAAAAAAAATGTCTGTTTTCAAGAAAAGAATTTCGCTGATTATAAGATGGCATTTCATGGCTACAGCAGAATACTGATGAAGTTTGAAAACATTGTGGGAAAAGAGCAGGTTTTCCTTATTCCACAATGTTTCAACTTTGTTTGAAAACTATGCTTGCAATTGTTCAAGGTCTAAAATAAATTCCTTAGATGTTTTCAAAGCAAAGGGATAATATGACAATATCAGGTAAGGTGTTTAATATAGGTGAACCCATATGTCACATTAACCCTTTCCCTCATACGACAATTCTGCAGCAGACGACCTTGAACGTATTTTGTCAAAACATAGAAAATCTCTATAATTGAATGGATTACCTATGACTAAAAGTAGTAAACATTGTGGCAAAAGGAGAAATTGCACGTTTTGTGCAATTTCTTCTTTTGTCACTATGTTTTCAAAAAGCTGTCTGCTGCAGAGGCGTCAGAAAGCGTCAATATGAGGGAAAGGGTTAATCCAAGCTGGCATTTGAAACCTGACGCCAGGTATGCCCACGAGATTGTTCATATGTTTCTAATTCTGTCTACCTCCATCATGATTGAACATGGCCACAGGAAAAACAACCATTAAGGTTTTCAGATTTACCCTTACTAACAAGAAGAACAGTGTTCATCTGCGGCAGACGACCTTTAAAGACATTGTAGAGGGTAAAAAGATGAAAATTCTTCAAAAATAAACAATATACTGTTTCAAAGTTTTCATTAATTGAAATTTCCATTATGTTTGCTTTAATATTTTCAAAGTTGTCTGCTGCAAATTTCTTGTATGTTGGAAATAGTGTTGAAAACATTGCTACCAAAGGAGAAATTACTTATAATGAGCAATCATAAGCCACAATTTTTTAAAACCCGTTCTTTTATCCCTTCCCTCATACGACAATTCTGCAGCAATTTTTTCTTTTGCCGCAATGTTTTCAAAAGTCGTCTGCTGCAGATGTGTCAAAATGTGGGAAAGTGGTAAAATGGGTTGTTAACCCTTTCCTACATACAACAAATCTCCAGCCAAGGACTTTGAAAAAGTCTTGGCAAAACCTACGGAAATATTCCCTCAATGCAAGTCTAATTCCTGGATACAGTTAAAAACATTGTTGGAAACGCAGAAATTTCTGGTTATACACAATTTCTCCTTTTTCCTGAATATTTTCAAAAGTTGCCTAAAGCTGCTCTCACACTGTGGCGAATATGCTAGCGAATGTGCTTACGAATGGAAATATTTGACAATTGCTCAAACTTCGCAACATTCGCCGTGTTTTCGTTAGCGTTGGTAACAAATTCAGAACGTTCACAAGTCATTCTCCACCTCCTTACGAAGATCGGTCAATTTAGGAAGCGCTTCCTAAATTTCAGCGAATGTTGTAAAGACGGTCATTCGCCGTCGATTTTCGTAAGCATTGGTAAGCCGTTGGTAAAGCGTGCGTAAGCGTTGGCAACGTTCGTAAAGGCGTTCGTAACTTTTGCCGGGTCGCCTTCCTTACGAATGTCTTACCACTGTTGAAAATGAAAATGGTAACATTCGTAAGTGCATTCGTAACGTTTGTAAGCCGATTTGTAAGCATTCGTAACATTCGCAAGGCATTCGCTGCATTTATTTGAAATTTTTCGTAAGCTCATTCACAACATTTGCAACATTCGTTAGCTATTCGTAAAGCATTGGCAGGGATTGGCAAGCGTTGGTAAGCATTCGTAATATATTCGTAAGATATTGGTAAGGAGAGGTCGAGGGACAACCGACGGGTGACCGAGATCAAAATATTCACTATCCAATCACAATTTTTTGGCGAATTCTCCGCGAAATTCAAATATTCATATTCGCAAGAATATTCACCACAGTGTGAGAGCAGCATTATGCAGATGTGTCAAAATGTGATTGCAAGTGGAAAAGGTTTAAAGCATTGATTTATTGTAGAAGTTATAATATGTACATGATTTCCCCCCCCCCCCCCCCCCCCCCAAAGGATTTTATGATTTTTAAAAATGTATGTTTTGTTTCATATCATACAGCTATGTTTCTTCCTTGTATTAACAATTCATGAAATTCTTAGAAATATGACTTAACAAATTGCTTTATGTTTTTTCTTCCTTTCAGTGGATAAATGAGAATCTTTGCCTCTGTTATTAATGTATCTCTGATTGATATTGACTTTTTAGATGGAAAACATCGTGAGTGCTGTGTGAACATTCCCTGCAATTCATTTTTCATTTTCCCCTAGTTTTAACTGTTAACAGAAAATTGAAAATGTCAATGATTTTTTTTTTTTTGAAGTAATTCACATACATAACATATATACATGCACTTTTAATTGGCTTTTACAGACAAAACTACCAAAATGATCACGTTTTTCCCCACACTGTTTTCAAAAGTATAATATATAATCCTCTTTAATCTTTTCCCACTTACAATGAATCTGCACCAGATGGCTTTGAAAATATCTGGACAAATACTTGGAAAAATATTTTGAAAACTATTAAAACATTGTGACAAAAGGAGAAATTGCTTATTATTATGCTGATCTGATTCTAACACTGTTCACAAAAGCCATGCAACTAAGTATCTTTTGCCAAGGACACAATCATATATGTTCCTATATTCTATAGATAATTATGAATTTTTATTACCCCATAATCCCGCTGATATTCCTCACTTGAAATCCTTAAAATAAAAGTATTTTTTAACCTTTTTTCTGATTTGTAAATATAACTGTGTACTGTCTTTTAATGTCCATGCAGCAGTCTTAATTTTCCTGACATAATTAATTGAATAATAAAATGACAGAACCTGACAAGACTGCATTCAAATGTGGATCGATCTTTGTATTTGCTGATCCTATTTTCTGGATGTTTTATTTTTCACACATGTAACATCTTCATTGAGCCCTTTCCCACATTTAGACCTTTTTTGATAATCATCAGCACACAAATGTTGAAAACATTTTGGCAAACAAGAGAAATTGCTCATTTATGCAAACGTTAATTATTGAATAATGTTGAAAATATTGTGGCAAAAGGAAAAAGCGCTCAATTTTAGCAATTTCTATTTTTGCCAGAATGTTTTTAAAAGTTGCTGCAGTAGGGTAAGAGCAATAACATGTGGTCTGCACCAGGGAATTCAGGATTTAGATTTTAAAAAAAAGTGGCTTGCTTCATGACATGTATCTGTTTATAAACAAAAAACACATAATTTAGATTATGTACTATGCAAATGATAGCCGAGCGCCGATAGCTTAGTTGGTAGCAACGTGGGCTGTCAATCCAGGGGTTGTGAGTTTGAATCCCAGTTTGGCCATCATTCTTTCCGACATTTGACAAACGTCGCTGTGACAGCATCATCTATCAATCATATAAATGATAAATTTCTTTAAACAATTTCCACAATCATCAAATCTGCAGCAGACAACTTTAAATCATCTAGACAAAATTATGGAAAAAAATCTTCTCAATGAAGTACAATAATCCAATTGAGTTGAAAGCATTGTGGCAAAAGGCGACAATTAACTTGCATGTTATTCTGCCAAAGGTTATACAGTGCATGCATAATGGGAAAGGGATATAAGTTTATAAATTCTTATTAAAAAAGAATACATTTAATTAATTAAGCACACTGTTGTCTGTTTCAATGTCTGTAATAACGTGTTGTATTTTTTCTATTTTCGTGTTTGTTCACAGCCCTAGGTAAGATAAAAACACACTGAGGGTATTATGGTGCAACCTATCTTTTCTGTGGAATCTTCCTGCAAATTATAAACATTCATCCATATCAAACAATACATTTTGGATACCTGTGTTATATTTCTTTATTGACTTAATTCATCAATCTTATTGTAAAGAAACCAATTCTTTGTAAACAAGGGTGAATATTACGTTTTTGAAGTTGTATAGATCTATATATTCGCTCAATCTGAATTGTATGGCATTTAATGATGGATTTAATAGATAAATGAAAGTAGGATCATTGAATTCAGTTGAAAACATTGTGGCATTTAATGGAGAAATTGCTCATCATGAGCAATTTCTTCTTTTGCCATAATGTTTTCAATTGTCATCTGCTGCAAATGTGAAAATGTGTCTGTAACTGCTCTTTGCATGTTTTTTTTAAAGCTTTAAATAAATAAAAAAATATGAATATGATTAAATAAAACAATCTTAAATATTTAAACATTAATTATAATGAATAGGTTTTCATGGGGGTAAGTTGAATAGTCACACCATATCATAAATTTGGTTTTTAGCTCACCTGAGCACAAAGTACAGGTGGGCTATTGTGATCACTCACCGACCGGCGGTATCTGCTTGTTTGTTCAAGTTTTCCTACAAACTGCTCCTACGTACCAAATTTAATATAATTTCACAGGGATGTTCCTTAGATGGTCCTTTTTCAAATTTGTTCAAATAATTTAATTCTATACATGTAGAATTAATGTTGCTTTGGCATCAGAAAGGTGGAAAAATGCCAAAACTTTAAAAACATTTTTGCCAAAAGTACTGGTCAGATTTGAAAATTATTTTGCACAAAATGTTCCCTGGGTCACAAACCCTCTTCCAAGATTGTTAAATTATTCCGATTTGTTGCAAGGCATGCATGGCCACCAGGGAGTGTCTATAAAGTGAACATTTTAAAAATCTTCTTGTACAAAAGAAGTGGCCTGATTGGAAAATAAATTGGCACAAACGTTCCTGTAATTAACCTCTTTTAAGACTATTCAAATAATTCTGATCCGTTGACAAACATGGCTGCTAAGGGGTAGGGCTTGTTTTTATAGATTTTTTTTTTAAAAGTCATCTTGGTCAAAAGTATATAGGCCAGCACTTTTTAAAATAATATTGCGCAAAGGTTTTTTGAGTGACCCTCTACCAAGATTGTTGAAGCTATTTGGATCCATTGAAAAAAATCACCCCAAAGAGTCGGGGGTGTGTTTTCCTTGTATGTATCTAGATAGTGATAAATAAAAAATAGAGTAAATTTTTTCCAATCTCTTGATAAACATTGCCACCAAGGGGCGGGGCTTGTTTTCCTTACCAGTATATACTTATATATTCCTTATATTATATAGAGTAAGAACATTGAACACTTTTTAAGTTCTGTTAAATCAGGTGAGCAATATAGGACCAGCATGGTTCTCTTGTATGAATTTTAGGCACCAATCTTCTTATACAAGTTAAAGCACACAAGAGGGAAAGCATTATCTGTGTTTCTTTTGCACTGGTTCGAGAGTATTAACCCTTTCCCTCATACGACAATTCTGCAGCAGACGACTTTGAATATATTTTGTCAAAACATAGAAAATCTCCATAATTGAATGGATAACCTATGAAAAAAAGTGGAAAACATTGTGGCAAAAGGAGAAATTGCACGTTTTGTGCAATTTCTTCTTTTGTCACTATGTTTTCAAAAAGCTGTCTGCTGCAGAGGCGTCAAAAAGCGTCTATATGAGGGAAAGGGTTAATTAATTTGGCAAGGTGAATTTAAAGAATTTAAGGGTCACAAATGACTTCTCTTTTTGCACTGTATTGTTGACTTCAATTACACAGGAAGAAATAGGTTGCAATTTTATTGTAATTTCAATATTTTAGATGTGAAATAATTGATATAATATACACACCTTTAGCAATCCTTTGGTCAGAACTCTAGACAAAGATGTATTTCGTATTTGTGAGCCTTTGTCTTGTCTGACTGTTTTTTCCACCTTTAGCTGTATATCATTTGATAATTATGTAGTTTTTGTTTCTTAAAATGCATGTTAAAATATAGAAGATTGTTGAGATGTGTGCTGTATCTGTGAAGTATGCTTAAAGCTTAAATTGCAAATACTTATTTTTTTTCATTTTTTTTCTTCAGATTTGTGAATGAAAATTTCTTCATTTTACCTTAGCTTTTAACCCTTTCTCACATACAACAAATATGCAGTAGACAACATAAAAAACATTTAGGCACATTAATATATAAAACCTCTATAAATGAATGGAATGGTTACTGAATTAAGTTGAAAACATTTAGGGCAATAATTCTTATTGTGCCACAATGTTTTCAAAAGTTGTTTACTGTCTGCAGGTGGGAAAAGTTGACTAAGTGTGAAATCTTGCCATTATGAATTAATTAGCAGACATTTAAGTCTAGAAAACCAACAATGTGCATGGTTGTCCTAGATTCCACCTTATTTGTTCAGATGGCAGGACATCAAATTGGTCTTGGACCTTTCAAGTTCAAGTCCACTATTTGAAACTTAGTTAATAAAAGGGAACAAAACAATTTTGAAAGATGTGAAATTTTATTTGCATTGAAATCAATTATTGGGTCAAATTTTATGACATGTAGATCTAGATAAATAACAATTGATTTATCTTGAATTTTAACAATTTTTTTTTTTTCAAATAGCAATACTTTTTTTTTTTAGCTCTTGTGAAGGTGATTGTGTTTTGTTGTGTATAGCCCTTGCACATTCAATTGTCACATGTTTCATTTGTAAAAATACTTTTATTTTGTATCACTGACACTTACTTTTCAGTGATAGTTTAATGTGCATGCGGGATAGCTTTAGGTATTGAGTGTTGATTTGTATTTTTAGTTGTCATGGTAACCGTGGGATCTTTCTTCTCAGGAACTGATATACATTGGACACTGTCCATCATTCTGCACTATATCTTGCTCTGAAAAAGAAAGGATGAATTTATTTGAATAAATGGTCTTCTGTAGACTTTATTGTTAAATACCTGATATAAATTGTTAAATTGAACATATTATTTTGAGATAGAATTGAAACATTCTAGCGGAAAAATGTGCTCATTTTGCATATTTCTTCATTTGCCATCATGATTGTAAAATTTCTGCTGTATGCAAGTATAACAGATGGTCTGTATCAGGGAAAGGATAACTTCAGGCTTACTTAATTATTATTTAACTATATAGATTTTCACTCATTTATTTTTGTGGTTTTTTCTGGAATATCTATACCCAGGAGTATTCTGGTATCTTTCCAGGGATACTTTTGCAGCATTCCTTATTTGTACATACAACAATTTTTTGATTGAAGCATGTTCATTTCCAGACCAACTAGCTCACATAATCAAATTATGAAAATGTACAATTTTTTCGGAAAAAATAAAATAAGGCAATGTGGCATTCACACTAGATCATAATTATGTTTATATTTTGGGGTAAAATGTAATAAAATGAAACCGCATACATTTTAGCCAATCAAATCCATGAATTGATTTTGATTGTAAAGAAAAATACATTCAAAGTGATCGGATTAAAAAAAAATCAGTATTGTTGGATCAACATGCAGAACAATCTAAGAACGGATTGGAAACGTGAAATGGAAAATTTGTAAAACTCATGATGTTCTTAACTGTACAGATGTTATTGCAATCATCTTTTTTTGTAATATCTTTTATTTCAACAATTTTATATCTGGGTTATTATTTTCAACTTTCCATTAGTGTTAGGTTATCAGTCAAAATCAGCTAAAAGTTATCATTTTTTCAAAATGTCAGATGAAATTTTATATACCTTTACTGAAGAACGTAAATGCCAAACCTATAACAGATTTTATCCTCATGTTACACTGGTCTATTATATATGACAAAGAGAGCATGCCTCTAAGCAATTCCCTCACCAAGATACCTTGTGATGGGTATTCAAAATATTATATTTTAAAAATAATTTTGAAAGAAATTTATTTTTTGCAAAAAAGAAATCATTTCACTTTAGAATGATTCAATTTAATCTGGGTTATACCAAAGCCTTGGTTGTAATGGCTTTCCCTCCTTGGGGCTCAGTGTTGTGGGGTTAGCATTATAATGACTGAATCCCTGGTGTCGGGATAAATGGACCAGTTACTGTACTGGTAACACCCAGGAAATGACGTGATATAACTGAACAATTGTTGAAAGCGGCATTAAATCCTATACAAACAAATGAATTTCTTCTGTTAAGTCTTTAAATACAAATAAAACATTCTTAACTTTTTAATTTTGTCAATTACTATATTTAATAAAAACAACAATTTAGTTTCCTTAATTAACCCTTTCCCTCATATTATAAAAGACGCTTTCTGATGCCTCTGCAGCAGACAGCTTTTTGAAAACATAGTGACAAAAGAAGAAATTGCTCAAAACGAGTAATTTCTCCTTTTGCCACAATGTTTTCCACCTTTAGTCATAGGTTATGATCCCTTCTATTATAGAGATTTTCTATTTTTTGACAAAATATGTTCAATGGCGTCTGCTGCAGAATTGTCGTATGTGGTAAAGAGTTAATCTTTTAAATTATTCGACAAAGCTGTTTCAGACGTCTTCGAAGACATCTGGACTTAAATATAAGAAAGAAAAGTTGAAAATATTGTGTCAAATGGAGAAATTGAGCAGCATATATATATATAAGCAAATTCTCCTTTTTCCTCAATCTTTCAAAAGTCATCTTCTTTAAAGGCGTCAGAAAGCATGAGAAAGGGTTACGAGTAACTATTGAAATTAAAGCAAAAATCTGTTCTAAAATTGTTCCATTCCTTTGAAAGTATGAAAGGGATAATTTACGTAGATCCCACTTAAAAACATAGGGAGTATTATGTTGCAGTAGCGGTATCGAGTTTGGTATTGATCTACGAGGGGCATGGAAAAATGATATCACTCGAGACAGAAGGGCGAGAGAGATTTAAAAAATTTCCACACCCCAAGTAGACAATACTAAGCCAAATATCGAAACTGCAACATAATTTTCCTGATTTATATATTTTGTTTAACTTTTAAGACAGAATAAAGAAAAATTATACAAATTTCTATATTTTAAATTAGGAAAATAACACACAAGTGATTGGCATGTGAACCATGCCCCACTTCCTCATTTTGAATGACGTAAATTCATATTTCAATGACGTACCATTACCATATTTGGTACCATATTTGACCTAGTTAAACATAGAATCTTAAACCATCATGTTTGAACTGAGTATGACCATTTGCTTGGTTTGCCACTGAAAATGTGCAGGTAAATAATATAAAACATAGATGTAATTGCAATATGAATAAATACACAATATTGAAGACATTTCATACGCTTGCCAAATGACTCTTGCTGAGTGTGAGGGTAAACAAACCCAGAACATCATCATCAATTTCAATTTTAATTGTTTATCTTTGTATTGCAGACACGAACCTGAAGTGGAAGCCCTCCAAGAGGAGATCAATATTTTAAATGAGCATTTGGATGAGTCCAAATATGAGCAAGACAAACAGAGAAGGCTTATACAGACACTCAAAGATGTAAGTCTCATCTATTTGTTGCGTCACTTGCACAAAAAGGTCCATCTGTCTGTCCATCACACTTTTTTCTTACTGACATTTTAGTTGGCAACACATGTGTTTCTATGATAACTCTTGTCTTGTCCTTTTGGATATTTCAGACTGAGCCTCGTTAGGACAGTTGCGCACAACGCGGGCTGACAATGCAGGGTTTGTGAATTCAAACCCCAAGCTCAGCCAACATTCATTCCATTGTTTCTCAAATTTTAAGTCAATGATCCAAAGCATCATTCACCTTCCAACACATGGATATCAGTCCATGCTGAAAAGCATCTAGTTGCTTGAAAAGACTATTGTGTTGAGTTCTGGTGCGACAAATAAGCCAGGAAAAACATTGGTAGGTGATCTGGTCTCTGTGATATGACTTCGGATATTGTTGAAGGGGGGCATTAAACCCAAATTAATCATTACTTTAAGAACAGGGCGAGATCTGAACAAACCAGTAACCTGATCCTCTGTGTAGGCTGAATAGTAATATTCTCAGTTCACCATCTCATAGGCATGAAGCAAAACTCCTGAGAATGTTAATAAAATCATTACCAAAATCCAGTGGAACTGGCTTTGAATTTGATTGATCTTTGCCTGTGCTTGTTGCCAATTTAAGAAGATCAATTTTCATAGAAGTCATGATTTAAGTTTTTGGAGACAGTGTTTCAATGGAATAGTGCCAGGGCATCCTGATCTTTTAAAATGTCGAGCCTGTTTGAACGTTTGAATTTTTCCTCATGTTCCAAGCAAAGTACATGCTAACCCTTTCCCACCTGCAAACACATTTTGACAAGTTGCAGCAGGGGACTCATTGATAGCAATTTCTCTATTTACCACAATGTTTTCAATTTGTTTCATTTATAGAGATTTTCCATTTACTTGTCTAGATGTGTTTAATTAATCCTTTCCCTCATATAGATGTTTTCTGACGCCTCTGCAGCAGACAGCTTTTTGAAAACATAGTGACAAAAGAAAATTGCTCAAAACAAGCAATTTCTCCTTTTGACACAATGTTTTCCACTTTTAGTCATAGGTGTCCATTCAGTTAAAGATATTTTCCATTTTTTGACAAAATATGTTCAAAGTCGTCTGCTGCAGAATTGTTGTATGAGGGAAAGGGTTAAAGTCGTCTGCTGCAGATTATGTTATCTGTGGGAAAGGGTGGGTTAAATTTAAGAGAGTAGCTAGCTAGACATTGAGAGTGGTTGAAGGTTGAAAGTACTTGAAAAAGTCCAAATGTTGTATAACACGAAATAGGATAGGACATGTCTTTTGGCAAAATATGATAAAAGACCTTGACTATCCCTTTCCTTCATACAACACATCAGCAGATAACAGGCAAATATATGGAAAATCCGTATAAATGAAAGTTTAATTTAATTTGTTTTCATTAACAAAGTTGAAAACATTTTGGCAAAAAAAGAAAGTGCTCATTATCAAAAAGTGTCAGCTATGATATAATGTACTACCTTGAAAGAAAATGACAGTGATGAAATGATTATTTTCAGCAGTAACACAACTTAATTACCATCCTTTGTTGTCTCCAATAATTTCAGTCCTCTGTTAATGCGGAGAAAAAATCCTTGATGTTTGTTAGATTGTCATGATTATATGTCTAGACATACTGGGCTGGCTTTATGTCATGTTCCGTTACTGGCATCATATAACAAGCGTTTTGTCTTGATTGATTCCTCCTGCATGTTTCCCTTTTTAGCTAACCTGAAGCACAAAGTGCTCTGGGTGAGCTATTTGGATCACGATCTGTTTGATGTCGGGCATATACAATTTCTTTAAACCACATCGTCCATTGCAGCCAAACATCACAGAAATCTTTCTTAGGTGGTCTTTCTTATCAGTTTAAAGGAATAAAATTAATCATAATTTTGGTTGCTTTGTCCTCATAAGGGGGGAAAATGCTCAAACTTGAAAATAAAAGTACTGGCCCTATTTGGAAAACAATATGGCACAATAGGTGTGATCCTCTGCCAACTTTGTTCAAATTATAAACTCCTTATGTTTTGTGTATCTTTTTTAGCTCACCTGAGCACACAGTCTGGGGGTCACAGAGCTATAATTTGAGTCGTCTGTCTGTTTGGATTTTGTTACAAATGACTTGGCCCTAAACCAATGAACCAAATTCAAAATATTATCACAGGAATCTTCCTTGGGTGCATCATCCGGTCCTCTTTCAAAGTTGTTCAAATAATTTAATTCCATGGAAAACTTTGGTTGCCATGGAATCAAACAGAGGGAAAAGTGCCAAAACTTTAAAATAAAAATCTTGTCCAAAAGTACAGGCCTGATTTGCACTAATGTTCCTTGGGTAACCCAGTACCAAGATTGTTCAAATAATTCTGATCGCTTGATTTTCTTATATGTAAAGAAGTAACAAATGGTTTTATACAAAAGTACTTGCCTTTGAATATAATTTGGCACAAATGTTCCTTGGGTGACCTTCTACCAAGATTGTTCAAATGATTCTGATCCCATAATAAACATGGCCACTAGGGATGGGGCTTGTATTCCTTACAAGTAGAGTGAAAACTTTACTGGCATGATTTGGAAATGATTTGGCACAAAATTAATGTTCATTGGGTGACCGTTGGTGACCCTTTATCAAGATTGTTCAAACCATTCCAATCTGTTAAAAAACATGGCTGTTAGGTGCAGGGGATTGTTTTCCTTATATGTATATAACACTGACAATTTTAAAAATCTTCCTGATAAAAAGTACCAGCCCGATTTGGTAATAATTTAGCACAATGCTAAGTGACCCTCCACTGAGATTTTTCAAATTATTCTGATCTGTTGATAAACATGGCCACCAGGGGGCAGGGCTCATTTTGCTTATATGTATAGAGTAAAATCTTTGAAAACAATTAAAGTTCTATGCAATCAGGTGAGCAATATAGGACCATTAAATAAATGAATCTTGCATAACAATGTATTATTGCTATTATTACCTTGGTGTTGAGATCCTTTCTAGGTTACTGCCTCTTTGATCCATTTATTGTTCAAATGGTCTTCTCCAGATTAGATAGATGAGTGAAAGACTTACATAACTTGCTTTATTGTCGTGATTCTATCTTTGTTTTATGTCCCATCCTCGGCCATCTTTATTGGCCCACATTAACATTCATTTAATGATTTCTTCTTAATCAATATTATGAAAATTAAATGCAATGATATTTTATGTTCCATCCTCAGCCATCTTTATTGGATCACATTAACATTCATTAGTGATTTCCTCTTAATCAATATTATGAAATATACAAAGATGTTAAACTGTCTAAATGTTTCTTAATCCAGGATTTGGATGAGGAGAGAAATAAAAAACCTACTCAAATACGAGTAAGTAGTCCTAACCTGGGGTTGTTGGTGTTCATTAATATTATTAACTTTTATAGAGCTACATTGACTGAAGTCGGTTTTTGATTTGTTTTCAGATTTTTGTTATCATAGATTATATGGGCTAGATTGCATTTTTATGTCAAAAATACATTACCAGTCATTTATTACCTGATATATAATCTCCTAACCCTTAATTCATCCAGAAAAAGAACTCGCCTAGCGTATCCCTCACGCCTGTGTGATATACACGGTCACCGGTAAATACCGGCGCACGATGTCAACGTGTCACTTTTAGTTTCCTGGACACACCGACCTACAGGCTTGAATTTATTTTCATTTTTCTAAATTTATTTTCGTTGTCTAGTTAAAGCTTTCGCTTTAACGGGTCAATTCATTCAGTTAAACTGTACATTTACTTCTTGAATTTGAACTTTGTTTATTTATTGTTTGTGTTTAAGTTGTGTTTTTTTGTAGTAACAACTAGCTGAGAGCCGCGGGTGGTTACCCCACCCACTATTTCAGTTACGAGTCGGGTCTTGAATGACCGTGCATTAATTTTTCAATTAATTTTCAACGGTGAGATTTCCCGATCCGGTAGCGATAATATTGTTTATCGCCTTTGTTGTTGTTTTGTATAATTACATAGACATTTGGAGAATATTTAAAAAATATTTTTTCATTGAATTACGTCCGTAAAAACGAGTAGTGAAATAAAAGAATAGAAATATTATTTTTTGTTTTTGAACTTCGTAATTTGATTTTGTATTTATACTATGTCACATAATGGTGAACAGAGGCGTGGCTCATGCGGTCATTTAGTGGCCTTGTGGGACACGCACTCTTCCTGCATTGCGTGCACTAAGTGCACAAAGGATTCACCATGTGAGTTCTGTTCGTTATGGTCGGCTTCCGTTTGGAAACAGGCCATATCGAGGAGGACTCACAAAAGCCGTAAGAGTAAAACTGTTCCTTTGAAGAAGAAGGTAAGTATTAGCTCTACGAGCGAAGGGGAATTCGAGGGTTTTTCCCCAACAGACTCCACGACTGGGTTGATTAGACGGAAGGAAGGAGACAGAGCTTTTCAATCTTCAGTCAAGACATACGCCTCTGTAACAGCCACGACGGGACCGTCTCGAAGTTCGGAGGAACGTATGATATCGTCTGGTCTAAAACAGACGACTGGTGTTAGTGCTGAACCTTCGGGTGAGGCAATGGGGCATTCTCAGGGAAACCTAACAGAATGGCCCCCTCTTTCACCACACTCAGTTGATAGGCATTCTTCGGAAGCCTACAGCAGAGTTCCAAATTACCCGGTCGGCGGGCAGAATTTGGGGACCGGTGATTACAATTGCCTATCATTGGTCCACAGGGTGATGCTTCCGAGCAAAACCCTTATGACTCCGGGCAACCGGGTACCGGGCAACCGGGTTCCAGGAAACTGGACAGTCATATTACCTTGGTTAAATCGGGCACCGGGCAACCGGGCACCGGGCAACCGGGCACCGGGCAACCGGGCACCGGGCAACCGGGCACCGGGCAACCAGGCAGTCATTTTGAAATGACGAGACCGGTCACCGGGCAACCGGGCAATCATTCTAGAATGATACGACCAGTCACCGGGCAACCAGGCAGTCATTCTGAAATGACTAGACCGGGCACCGGGCTGCATGAAGCGACCGGGCATTCTGTCAGTCAATTCAGCATGACTAATCCATACACCGGGAATGAGGACATGGGTCATTCATTTCACGATGAATGGGAGATTCAGCAAGGCAGTCATTCATACATGACTCGACCTGCCACCGGTCAACCAGGTACCGGGCAACCCGGTACCAGGCAACCGGGATCAGTGCGTCTCGATCGGATAGATACACGTTATCATTCTTTCGCAGCACAGCCTGATTATTTGGATATTCAGAACACTGGTTTACCAGGTTTTAATAACCAACCTGCTGACATAGATTACGGAGAGTACATATCGAGAAAATCATTCCGTTCTCCTAGGGGAACAGTGTATTATTCAAGAGATATTACTCCTCCACGTTACCAACCTTCATTACGAAGGAGTGATCGGTTCTATGACAGACAGGTTAGTGATGCCTACCGTGATCGTCAAATTCCTGATTATAGGAATTTACGACTCCCGGAAGGACACCTCTCCAAGAGGCAGTCCTTTGAAAGGCAATCCCCCGATCGGAATATTGCTTGTTCCGTTAAGGGGAAGTCGAAAAGATCACATACAGTGAGTTCGGCTCCGATGATTGACTCTGTGCAACCTTTCTCTGCTGCGGATAGAAGGTTGAGTTCACATGATCGTCACCAGCTTATGGATTTATCAGAGAATGAATCCATTTCTGGATCGGAAATTGGTCAACCGGTGGGAAGTCCGGTTAAGCACAATACTTCTCGTCGTAGGCCTAGACAATCCTCCACTTCTTCGTCTGACGAAGAAACGGAAAGTCTATTACCTATAGAAGACGAGCCGGCTGCGGATCGTTGGTCCCTGCAGCAGGCTATTGAAGAAGTTTTTAGGGTAGTGCCTAGTACGCTCTGCCCTAAGATCGACGCTCCCCCACGTCGTAAAAACCTTTCAAGTTTGGAAGAACATAATGCGGAGATAGGAGGGTCTACAACTCCATTACAGTTACTTCCGCAGGCGAATAACTTGGGAAGGTTATTGGACCAACTGCAGTCCACCAGGTCATTAGACACTGTTGAGTCAGCCTGGTCGGTCCCACTGGCCATCTCTAAGGAATGGGTGTCTCCTAAGGCTTATGTAGCTTCGAAGGAGTTCTTTCCCGTTAAAGTGCCGGCCTTAGACGGAGATGCGTCCACTTTGGGATTAACTGCACCCACCTCAATCACAGTTAGTGATAAACTGGTTGAGAGATGGGAGGCCAGAGCGCGTCTGGGAGTCATGGTGGCATCACATGACGATCATTTCGCCATAGCTCTGGCACTTCTACTTAAAGAGGAGAATGTCTCTAGCAGAGGGGCTAGCAGAATTCTGGAGGCTTTTGATACGGGGAATCGGCACCTGATGGCTCTGAATTTGCAGAACGCCACGGGAATGCTGTCCGCGAGGAGAGATGCGACACTTGTCAAATCCTCTTCTCTGCTACAAATAGCAAGGACAGCTTAAGAGCCGCCCCCTTATCCTCCAATCTTCTCTTTGGTGGAAGGGTTGCTGCAGTGACTGTTACTGATTCGTCAGAACAATCCAGACGCCTTTCGGCGAGTGCAGTAAATGCTTTGTCACAGAGTCGTAAATACTCTGCACCGGCGGCTAAATGGACTAATACTAGGAAGCCCCCGGCGAAAAAGCAGAAACAGGAAGTGAAGGCTGTACCGCCTAAACAACCTCCTTCCACGGGCCGGAATTATGCTAAACCGAAGCCCCGTTTCTCGGGGTTTCTACAGCCGTCTTTTTCTCGTTCCGAAAAAAAAAGACGGTCGGTGGAGACCGGTGATAGATTTGTCAGCCCTGAATCTATTAATACCGGTCGAGAAAGTCAAAATGGAGTCGGCCCGCTCCATCAGAATGGCTATTCGGAAGGACGACTGGGCGGTCTCGTTAGACCTCACAGACGCCTATTACCACATTCCGATCGGTTCCTCGTCGAGGAAATACCTTCGGTTTGTGGTAAATGGAGAAGTGTACCAAGTCAGGGCACTTCCCTTCGGCCTCAAGTCCGCACCTCGAGTATTCACGAAGATTATAAATGCTGTGGGAGCCTTTCTACGAATGAACGGGCCCCAGCTTCTTCAATACTTCGACGACTGGCTACTCCACAGAGCAGATCGTTTAATTCTCCTTCACGATCTGTCTCTAGCCTGGCGGACCATTCTGCGATTGGGCCTTATTCCCAATACGCAGAAGTCGGACTTAGTTCCGTCAAAGAGGTTTACATTCGTAGGGATGACCTTTCTCACCGACCTAGCGGTGATTCGGGTCCCTTCGGACAGAATCGATTCTCTTTTCCGGAAGATCAGACTCACTCTGGACCAGGCTATGGTAACAGCCCGGTCCATGCTGTCACTTCTGGGGTCCCTGAGTGCAGCAGCCGACCTAGTCAGTCTAGGCAGGCTCCACATGCGGCCCCTTCAGTATCTTTTTCTGTACCGGTGGCGTCCGTCTGTGGACTCACTGGAACAGGAGATAGCTCTGACGGATTTCTTCAAGTCACACCTTCGGTGGTGGCTGGATCCGTTAATCTATCTACAAGGGGTGCCCTTGATCACATCACCTCCGGATCTGTACCTTGTTACAGATGCCAGTGCTGTGGGTTGCGGAGCTCATTAGAGCCACAGGGCCTAACATCCCAGGGCATGTGGACAGCGGAGGAACGTTGTTTGCACATAAACAACTTAGAATTGAGAGCAGTCCTGCTAGCTCTCAAACAGTTCTCTGCCTCCGTTGCGAACACAACTGTTTTATTGTCGACGGACAATACTACTGTTGTGCCCTACATTCGCAGGCAAGGAGGAACGCACTCCCATCTACTCTTTCTGGAGACATGGAAGTTACTCCTTTGGTGCCAGGCGACGTCGTTAGTAGTCTTAGTAAAACACGTCCCCGGCCATTTGAATGTCTTAGCGGACAGTCTATCCCGCCAAAACAAAGTTCTTCCGGCGGAATGGACACTGAATCAGAGTGTAGTAAACTCTGTATTCATGCGGATCGGGACACCACTGGTGGATCTTTTCGCCACCAGAGTCAACCATCGGCTGCCACTTTATGTGTCACCGATGTACGATCCTGCAGCCTGGGCAGTGGACGCACTGACCCTCGATTGGGACCGTCTATTCGGGTACGCGTTTCCCCCGTTCATTCTGGTCCCGATCGTACTACAAAAGGTTCTTCGTTCTCAACAGTGCATAATCCTGTTGATAGCGCCATTTGGCCCCAGAGGTCTTGGTTCAACGACCTCCTGGCCTGCCTGTCGGCACAACCAGTACGTCTTCCTCTTCAAGACGACCTTCTGTTTCAGCAACCGGGGCGGCATCTTCATACCAACCCGGCAATGCTTCATCTTCACGCTTGGACATTATCAAGCGATCGATCCGAGAGAGAAACTTTTCTCAAAAAGTTGCCTCTCGCATCGCTCAATCCAGAAGACGATCCACTAGAATCGTCTATGATTCCAAGTAGACAGTCTTCTCAGATTGGTGTCATGCTAGGTCGATCAATCCTGAGTGTCCCTATGTAGCTAGGATTGCCGATTTCTTTCTTTTCTTTTTGAAGATAAAGATCTAGCTGTTAGCACAATAAAAGGTTATCGTTCAATGCTTTCGAATACGCTTAAGTTCAAAGGGGGAGAGAGTATTGGTGCTAATCCATTTCTCTCGGAACTTATGCGATCATTCGAACTAGATAAACCCGTTTGTAGGAGTTTAACTCCAAAATGGGATTTATCTTGCGTTCTTTGGTCTCTTACAAAGGCGCCGTACGAACCTCTGTCTTCTGCTTCGTTAAAATTTTTAACTTACAAAACTGTCTTTCTTCTTGCCTTTGCGACCGCGCGTCGTAGAAGTGAGTTGCATGCGCTTTCAGTAGAAACCGGCTTTATCAGATTCAATGAATCTGATGGCTCGTTCACTCTACTTTGTCAGTCAGGTTTTTTAGCCAAGAACCAGTTACCTTCGGTCCTTCCTAAACCAATCACGGTTCCCAGTCTTTCTGCGAGCTGTGGTCCGTTGGATGCCGACAGACTTCTATGTCCCGTTAGAGCTCTTAAGCTTTACCTTAAGAGAGTTAAAGGGACAAGGGGCCGTAGGAAGAGGTTGTTTCTCCCTCTGATAGGATGTAAGGATATATCAGCGGCTTCTATTTTCCGCTGGATATCCTGTACAATTAAATTAGCCTACACTAATCTTTCAGTTCGCGATCTCTCGTTTTTACGGATTCGTCCACATGAAATTAGAGCACTCTCCGCTAGTTGGGCCTTTTCCAACAATGTGCCTTTAGAGGATATTCTTCGTGCCGCGGTATGGAAATCTCAATCGACTTTTTCAAATTTCTACCTGCGATCTATGTCTAAGCAAACTGAAAATCTTCACTCTCTGGGGCCACTGGTGGCGTCTCAGCGAGTTATATGCTAAATTACATATTAGACACAACAATAAAGTACTTAACGATTGAAATTTATCAATCCATTCTCCTACTTTCACAGGCTGTTGTGTCTCAGTACTAAGTAAATAAATTAAATAAAAATAACTACAATGTGCTGCATTACCTGTAGGACTAGAAGTGTTGGCAGATGCCTCCCGACCGATGCTGAAAAGTCATCAGGTAATAAATGACTGGTAATGTATTTTTGACATAAAAATGAAGTTTTTAAAGTAAAACATATTTTTATTAGAAAATACTTACCAGTCATTTCATATTCCCGCCTCCCAACCCCGCGTCGTCAACCAACACTTACTTGAAAACTAAAAGTGACACGTTGACATCGTGCGCCGGTATTTACCGGTGACCGTGTATATCACACAGGCGTGAGGGATACGCTAGGCGAGTTCTTTTTCTGGATGAATTAAGGGTTAGGAGATTATATATCAGGTAATAAATGACTGGTAAGTATTTTCTAATAAAAATATGTTTTACTTTAAAAACTTCATGTTTAGAAAGGGTTTGTTAATCCTTTCCCTAATGTAGACACATTCTGATGCATCTGCAGCAGACAACTTTTAAAAACATTGTGTGAAACACGATATGCACTTTCTACTTCTGCTGCAATGTTTTTAACTCAATATATTCCATAATTATATTTTCATTCATAACTTTGGCCCGATGCTTACAAAGGCATCTGCTGTAGATTTGTTGTATGTTGGAAAGGTTTAACCCTATCAAGATACAACACATCTGTAGCTGAAGACTTTGAAAGCATATGATATAGGCAAAAACATGAAGAAACTATAAATGAAAGTTTAATTATTTTTTAAAGTTGAAAAAATTGTGGAAAAGGAGAAATTTTCATCATGAGCAATTTTCTCCTTTTGTGGCAATGTTTCTAAATGGCATCAGCTGCATATGTTTCAAAGTGTTTACAAGTGGGAAAGGGTTAACAAAATTATTGCCCTCTCAAAGTAAGTTGTGGCTGTTAAAATTGTTATAATTTATATGGAACCATGGAATTATAGGACTGGGACAGTCTCACTACCTCTCACAAGAAACATTAATTTCCAGACTATACTTGGCTATTTGATGGCCAAGAATGTTTCACACTATTTTATCCTTAGGTTTATCATCAGATATACAAACCAAATGCTTCAAAAAAGGTAGTAATGGCTTCTGGCCTTCTTAACACTGTTTTCAGTTTAGTTCCTCAACAAAGTTAGGGTTCCGAGTTTGTGCTAATTACCACCAATGTCAAGATCTACATCCCTTTTGAAGATGTATCCTATAAGTGTGTCCCACATACAACAAGAGTAACAGACGACATCGCAAAACATTGGGGCGAAAATATAGAATAGTTATTAAATAGAGTTGAAAATATTGTTGCGAAAGGAGAAATTAATCATCATAATGTGCAATTTCTCAATTTGCCTCAAAAATTGTCAAATGCAGCTGCATCAGAATGTGTCTGCTGTTGAGGTGGGAAAAGGCTAACACTTTTTTACATGTTTTATTATGGACTATTCTTTACTTATTTTTAGCTCACCTGAGCACAAAGTGCTCAAGGTGAGTTATTGTGATGGCCTTTTGTCCGTCGTCCGTCAACTTTTTCTCCTCAGTAACCAGTGGGTCAATTGGGATGAAACTTCACAGGAAGCATCCTCACAATGACCTCACCAGAATTCCTTCAAATTTTTTGGATCCATGCAAAATTCTGGTTTCCATGGCAACGAAACCGAAAAAACTTCAAAATTCTTCTTCTCCCAAACTGGTTGGCAGATTTTCAAATAATTTTGTAGAAATGTTCCTTGGATGACCCTCTATCAGATTCCTTCAAGCCATGTTGATTGGTCGAAAAACATGGCCGCCAGGGGGCGGGGCTATTTTGCCTATTATGGCTATAGTGAAAACTTAAACAATCTTCTCCTCCAATTAAGTGTCAGGGTGATTTTCAAATAATTTTGTAGAAATGTTCCTTGGATGACCCACTTTCAGATTCCTTCAAGCCATGTTGATTGGTCAAAAAGCATGGCCGCCAGTGGGCAGGGCTATTTTGCATTATATGGCTATAGTGAAAACTTAAAAAATCTTCTCCAAAAGCGTCTGGCCGATTTTCAAATAATTTTGTAGAAATGTTCCTAGGGTGACCCTCTATCAGATTCCTTCAAGCCAAGTTGATTGGTCGGAAACTGTGGCTGCCAGGGGGCGGGGCTTATATAGCTTAAGTGAAAAAAAAAAAATCAGGTGAGCGATTCCAGGGCCATCATGGCCCTCTTGTTTATTATTAAGTAGCTAACAATGTATACCTCGATTAGAATTCACCAATATTCAGTCTGATTTTGGTCTACATTGTTTTAAAATTTGTTCTTAACATGAAAGGGTAATTGGATCCAAAGTTGACATTGGGATAAATTGAATGAAGCTTTAACCAAAATAATCTTTGTATTTTATCATGCAATGCATGTTTTATTAGCTCAACTGAGCACAAAGTGCTGGGTTGAACTATTGTGATCACTTACCATCCGTCTTCGTCTGTCTGTTCACATTGTCTTACAAACCAGTAAACCAAATTAAAAATAATTTCACCAGAAGGTTCCTTAGGTGGTCCTCTTTCAAAGAATTAAATCCATGGAGAGCTTTTGTTGCCGCGGAATTAGAAAGGGGGAAAATACCAAAACTTTGAAATCTTCTTGTCCAAAAGGAATGGTCTGATTTAAAAATTATTTTGCACAAAATTAATGTGTTCTTCAATAACTATTTCTCATCCAGTGTAAACCATGGCTGCCAATGGGCGGAGCTGATTTTCCTTATATGAATATATAGTAAAAACTTATCCTTAAAAATATTCTTGTTCCTTGGGTGACAAACATAACAGTCAGGGGGCAGGGCGGGTTTTCAAAATATGTTTATATAGGGAAATCTTTAATATTCCTGAGAAAGTATACTGGCCTGATTTGATAATATGTGGCTAATGTTTTCAAAATATGTTTTTGAGTAAGAACATTGAAAACTATTTTAAAGTTCTATTAAATCATGTGAGTGATATAGGACCATCATGGTCCTCTTGTTATTGTAAACCCTTTCCCATTTGCAGACGCTTTTTATCGCAACTGCAGAAGTGGACTATTGAAAACATCTAGGCAAAAGAAGAAATTGCTGATAATTTTTTCAATTCTAGACA
Source organism: Serripes groenlandicus (assembly GCA_031761405.1). Taxonomy (NCBI): domain Eukaryota; kingdom Metazoa; phylum Mollusca; class Bivalvia; order Cardiida; family Cardiidae; genus Serripes; species Serripes groenlandicus. The sequence continues at coordinate 83,207,562 of JASEVX010000002.1, read as the reverse complement.
ATAATTATTACAAAGATTTTTCATATCGTTCCAAGATGTTTTCCAAGTCGCCTGCTACAGATTTGTTGTATGGGAAAGGTTAAATTATCATATTTATTTGTTGTATGGGAAAGGTTAAATTATCATATTTATTTGTTGTATGGGAAAGGTTAAATTATCATATTTATTTGTTGTATGGGAAAGGTTAAATTATCATATTTATTTGTTGTATGGGAAAGGTTAAATTATCATATTTATTTGTTGTATGGGAAAGGTTAAATTATCATATTTATTTGTTGTATGGGAAAGGTTAAATTATCATATTTATTTGTTGTATGGGAAAGGTTAAATTATCATATTTATTTGTTGTATGGGAAAGGTTAAATTATCATATTTATTTGTTGTATGTGGGAAAGGTTAAATTATCATATTTATTTGTTGTATGTGGGAAAGGTTAAATTATCATATTTATTTGTTGTATGGGAAAGGTTAAATTATCATATTTATTTGTTGTATGTGGGAAAGGTTAAATTATCATATTTATTTGTTGTATGTGGGAAAGGTTAAATTATCATATTTATTTGTTGTATGTGGGAAAGGTTAAATTATCATATTTATTTGTTGTATGGGAAAGGTTAAATTATCATATTTATTTGTTGTATGGGAAAGGTTAAATTATCATATTTATTTGTTGTATGTGGGAAAGGTTAAATTATCATATTTATTTGTTGTATGGGAAAGGGTAAATTATCATATTTATTTGTTGTATGGGAAAGGTTAAATTATCATATTTATTTGTTGTATGGGAAAGGTTAAATTATCATATTTATTTGTTGTATGTGGGAAAGGTTAAATTATCATATTTATTTGTTGTATGGGAAAGGGTAAATTATCATATTTATTTGTTGTATGGGAAAGGGTAAATTATCATATTTATTTGTTGTATGGGAAAGGGTAAATTATCATATTTATTTGTTGTATGGGAAAGGTTAAATTATCATATTTATTTGTTGTATGTGGGAAAGGTTAAATTATCATATTTATTTGTTGTATGTGGGAAAGGTTAAATTATCATATTTATTTGTTGTATGTGGGAAAGGTTAAATTATCATATTTATTTGTTAATTGCAATTGAATTAAATTGTCATGTAGCTCTCGATCAACTCTTCAAACTGACTGCTCATTTTGTATAACATAATTTCCTTGTGTTCTTGCTAACTTAATTAAATGACGATTTCTTCATTATAATGAATCCTCCTAAGATTTACGTATTTTTTAAACTTTATATTTCTTGTTATTAAAACACCATAATATTAGTGATTGAAGGTTTTATTTGTATCAGTATTATAATTGCTATCTGGCAATGCATGAAGAATATTTCTTATTTTTTGTATTATTTTTTATTGTGATTAATTCAGATAAATTTCATTATCAAACTTGCCGCAGGAGACTTTGAAAACGTCAAGGCAAATATTTGGAAAATCTCAATAAATGAAAGTACATGTACATTGATAAACTAGAGTTTGACCCTTTCCCACATTAAACAAATTAACATCAGACGACTTTGAAAGGATCAAGTCCAAAATGTAGAAAAATCTCTATTTATAAGTGATAGTTTGATTTTTTAATAGAATTGAAATCAAATAGTGTGGCAAATGTAGGAATTGCTTATTGTGAGCAATTTCTTCTTTTGCCACATCGATTTCACAAGTCATCTGCTGTAGAGTGCTCAGAATGAGTCTTTATGTGGGAAAGATTTAAGATATTTGGGTAGAAGGTTAATTACTCATTGTGAACAATTTCACCTTTCTCACAATGTTTAAAAAGTAGTCTGTAGCAGATATCCACCAAATGTTGTCTGCATGTGGAAAAGGGTTAATTATCAAAGCTATTTGTTGGTATTGTTTAACTTAAGGAAACAGTCGGAGGAAATTACATTTAGAATCTCTTTACATAATCTACCATCCTTAGATAGTTTCTGCTAGAGATGAAAATACAAATCAATTTATGGATGCAAACATCCTATCCTGTATGAGATGTTATTTCCTTGTTTTTTTCTCATACCTGTAGGAGTTTGAAAAACTCAAAGCATCACTGGTAAAAAAAATCTCTTCTAAAATGTCTTGATAAAACAGATTTTATCGTCCTTGATTAAACTACTAGATTAAAATCCTTTAAACCTGATGCAGATCGTAAGAGCCTAGCTGGCACACTATTAAAAAAAATAGAGAACATTTATATTTTATTATATATTATTTTATTATATATTGACAATTAACCCTTTCCCCTGTTAATGCAACAATTCTGCAGCAGACGACTTTGAACATATTTTGTCAAAAAATGGAAAATCTCTTTAATTGAATGGATAACCTATGACTTAAAGTGGATAACATTGTGTCAAAAGGAGAAATTTCTTGTTTTGAGTAATTTATTCTTTTGTCACTATGTTTTCAAAAAGCCGTCAGAGTCGTCAGAAGGCGTCTATATGAGTGAAAGGGTTAAGGGCTCTAATTTCCTCGTCAGCCGCATTTGACCCATGTTTGCATTTAATGGTCTGATACAAAATAAAAAACAATGATTAAATAAACCGCTATACTCTAAACACTGGTTGCAAGGATTCTGTACGCAAATAATCCGTTTAAGAACTACAGACAAAGTGACAGATTGGACACAAGTCTGCATCCTTACTTCGAGAGCCAGTTGCTTGGGAAGATTGTTGTGTGGAGTCACACTGGTGTGAGAAAACCAGGAAATGCATGAGTGAGGTGAACTGGCCAACGTGATATAACTGACAAATTGTTTAAAATGGCGTTAAACCCCAAGCAATCAAGAGCAACCTTGATTATAAAACCTTAGTAATAATGTTGTAGCATGATTTTTTTAAATTATAAAAAAAATTAAAAAATTACATGTAATATTAAACTTTAGAGTGATTTTACTTCATTAGTGCATTTTGTCTATTAATGATCACATAAAATGTTTGTAAGTTTGGAGAAGAATTATAATATTGTTGTATACTTTGATCCTTATTAAACCCCCTTCGAAGAAGAGGGGGTATATAGGAGTCACTGTGTCGGGCTGTCTGTCTGTCTGTCTGTCGGTCGGAAGCCAACGGGTGGAATTCAATTTTACATGAAGCTTCTATACCAAAAGGAGATGTGCATATCCTAAAGGGGTTATAATTTCATGTTTATTTACAGAGTTATGGCCCTTTTACTTATTAAGTTATGGTGTAGGTCAAGGTACTGTTTAGGGGGTATATATCATCTTCAGTGATAGTTTTAGTTGTAACAGGGTTTTTTCATGGGTCTGATTAAACAGGAATGGCCAATCAATCACAGCTCTCCTTAAAACCTCTGCAAAACGGAGGTTGCTGACTCGTGTCTGATCAATCGAATTTCACCTTTATTATAGTGTCTATTCTTGTCTGGTGTTTGTGAACTGATTGTTTGTGGATAAAATCCTTGTGACCAGAGTGTAGGGTAGATATTTGGCTACATGCTAGCGGTCATAGTACATAGCGCTTTATTCTGGCGTTTTATATTTTGTATCTGACCAGAATGCAAACATTGGTCAAATCATAGCCATTGTATATATAATAGAATATACATTTTGCGGTTTGTTTTGTTAAATAGCGTGCCAGGGTCCCTATGATGCAGATCATCATTGAAATTATTGCATCATACAACAGATGAAGTTTAACTTTTTGCCAATGACAGACACATTTACAGCAAATGGATTCTGAAAACATTGTGACAAAAGGTGAACATTGCTCATTTATGAGTCATCTGCTGCAAAGCGTCTCAAATATCATATTGATGAGAGAAAGTGTTAATTAACCCACATCGATTAGAGGTGAAAACATTGTGACAAAAGGAGAAATTGTTCAAAATGAGCAATACCTCCTTTTACTGCAATGTTTCAAGCGTCGTCTGCAGTAGGGTAAGGGATAATAATATATCTTTAGTTGGATCTTAATTAATCAGTTCTATTCATTATCTTCTTTTACAATTTCTCATTGCCTAAATCATTTTGTAAACAGTTAATTGCTTATAATATTTATTGAGGCTTTGGTTCTTACTAATTTCAATAATTTATTCTGAATGATCAATTTCACTTTTTGTCACAGTATTTTCAACTGAATTGGAAAATTTGTTGAATGCTGGCAAGGGTATAAAGATTGTTCAATCATTTCCCTCATACAACAAATCTTCAACAGACTACTTTGAAAACAATTTGTCAAAAAATATGGAAACTCGTATTGCTCAAAGAACAATTAGTGAATAAAGTTGAAAACATTAATTGTGCGGCAAAAGTCTTCTGCTGCAGAGGCATCAGAAAGCACCTGCATGTGCTGATTGAAATATTTCAATTAATCTTGGTACACATAATGATTGCTATTTAAAGATGTGCGAGCCATAATTTGGGATCATATCCATTCAGTTGTTCTAGAGTCATCTCCCCTTGAATTTTAAACTTCTGTTTACAATCGAAAGCTTTTTGAGCCGAAAAACGAGAAAACCAACATTGTGGACTCGGCGTTAAGTATCGACCCGGATCAGCCTAAGCATGCCGCGCAGGTTAACATGGACAGACACTTCGCTTTTCTGTTTCAGGAATCATTACTCTTTACCTCTATTTCCCTGAGTCGAGATGTGTCGGCCCGAATTAGCCTGCGTGGACTGCACAGCCTGATCTGGGTAGATACATTGCGCAAAGGCCATAATGTTGGTTTTCTCGTGGAAAGGCTCATTTTTGTGGGTTCTTCATTATTTCAATTCACAGGTATATACTGTTACCTTTTCACTTTCAGGGTTTAGATTTAGTATGTATGACCTATCTGTTACTACTTTATTATGAAACACACTACTTTATTATGAAACACAACACATGACAGCCTATCTTCATTTTAAAACATTTAACCCTTTCCCTCATACGGCAATTCTGCAGCAGACAACTTTGAACGTATTTTGTCAAAAAATAGAAAATCTCCATACTTGAATGGATAACCTATGACAAAAAGTGCAAAACATCGTGGCAAAAGGAGAAATTGCACGTGTTGTGCAATTTCTTCTTTTGTCACTATGTTTTCAAAAAGCTGTCTGCTGGAGAGGCGTCAGAAAGCGTCTATATGAGGGAAAGTGTTAACCATAGTTATACAGGCAGGCAATTTGAGCCACACCACATGAAAAGGATAACCTCCAGAGATTTTGAAACCAATGTCTGAATAATGATCAAAATACATTCTTGTACATGTATAGTTTGATGTTTGGCAATAGCCCTTCCCAAGGGGTTTTCAAGTTGCTCGTATGACCTAGATGGCAACCGGTGAAGATCCTGATCAGGCTAATCTGGATCTTGTCTGGTGGCAACTTGTCCTAAGCTTTAGTGTAACATGACCAATGTCTTACAAAAACTTGAAAGTAGATATTTCCTTGTTGTGGCTCATCCCAGATTCAATGTCTTTCTTTTTACCATTTACTGCATATAATTATATTCTGCACTCAAAGTACTCTGATATTTTGTTGGTATATTGGGAAAAAAACAATAAACCATATGTTCAGATCTTAGGTAAACAATAATACAAAGTGTTAAGGATCCTTTTTTCAACAATGTTTTCAATAATCATCTGCTTCAAATACGTCTTCAAATGGGAAAGGGATAAAAAAAAAATGGCAATCCCAGCACAGTTGTCAATAATTCCTCAACCCATGAAAGTTGTTTTTAACCTTTTCCCACCTATAGACGCTTTCTGACGCAATAGCAGCAGACAACTTTTGAAAACATTGTGGCCAAAGTTAAAATTACTCATGATGAGCAATTTCTCCATTGGCCACAATGTTTTCAACTTTATCTATCAATTAAGCTAGCTTTTATGGAGATTTTTCATGTTTTTGTTACTATGTTTTCAAAGTCGTCTGCTGCAGATTTTTAGTATGTGGAAAAGGGTTAATGAGTCATATATAGCTTATTTAGTAATCAAAATCATCACGATAATTCAGTGATCTGTGCTTAATGATGGAACTATATGATAATTTTATGGTAATAAATGAGTACTAAAACAGACATTCCTTTTCTTCTATGACATGATTTAACCCTTTCCCACATACAACATTACTGCTGCAGACGACTTCAAAAATATATTGGCAAAACTGTAATAACTCCAAAAATTGGAGTTTAATCCTTAAATAGAGTTGAAAAAATTGTGGCAAAAGGGGAAATTGCTCATTATGAGCAATTTCTCCTTTTGCCACAATGTTTTCAAAAGTCGTCTGCTGCAAATGCATCGGAATGCGTCTGCAAGTGGGAAAGCGTTAAGTTGACACTCTTTCACTGGTGAAACAAATTCTAAAGAAGGCAGCAGACAATGTTGGCAAAAACATCCTATCACCTTTGTCCAAATATAGCATTCTAAAGATGTTGGCAACAAACATATCCTATCACCTTGTCCAAATATAGCATTCATTTTAGTGATGTTTTCAAAGCAGATGTTTTAAATTATAACATGAGGTAGACCCATAACAATTAGAATAACAACACTAAAACTTTGCAGTGGGTGCTTTTAACTTTTCCATCTTTGAAAGTTTGATCAGATCTTTCATGTTTCCTATTTCACACCATTCTTTCAGACTGTTGATCCTTTTCCTTATACAGACATTTTTGAGAACTGTGCAATGGAGGACTTTTGCGGAAAATTGAGATATTGGTCATAGGGAACAATTGATTATTTTCTTCGCAATGTTTTCAGTTCTGTTTGAATTCTGTTATTTTGTAAATTATTATTTATTTCAATAAGTTTGCTGTTGCTATCTTTGGTTTTAATCATTAAACAGATGTGTACTTTTTGTTTGGAGTCTCCTGTTTACAAAAATATTGTAACATCTTGAAAATTTGAAAGAATATTATGATACAAAGCATGAGCAATTTTTTTCTTTTCCCACATTGTTACCAAATGTTGTTTACATCAGAATTAATCTAAATCAAGGAAAGGGTTAATCTTTTGGAAATACTTTTTCCTTTATTTTTGCACCCAGATTTGCTCTTTTAGTTTTTGATCTGCCTGTTTGATTGATTGATGTGATTTAACTGATCAAAATTTGAAGAAAGGAAAAGTTAAAAATAAAAATGTAATGAATTACTTTTTACCAATACTGTTAACCAGTTACTTTTTTTTCACCAATGGATTGATACATGTGATTGACATATTTGTGTTTATTAGGTAGAATTAAAAAATAATTAAGTGCAATAGTTTATTTTGAAAATTATTAGTGTTATACTGCAGAATACTTCACATGGCAGGGCGACTCACTTATTACAGACCACAGCATATCAATTTAGTTCACTTCAACAAGAAGTGCTCATGGAGAGCTTTTAGGATTGTTGGATGTCAGTGGGACGCCATTCGCGGAGCGTGGTCTGTCAACAATATTTTAAATAAGATCCTTAACCATAGGGCCAATCATGATCAAACTTCCCAGGAATGATCCTTAGGTGATTGTCTTTTAGAATGACTAATTCCATGCAAAACTCTGGTCAACTTTAATGAAAAGCTTTAAAAACCTTTAAATGACATATTCTCATAAACCACTTGTTCAATTTCAACCAGATTTAAGAGGACTTGATAATTTAGGTGATGTAAAAACTATTAAGTTCTATTAAATCAGATAAGCAATATAGAGCCACTATGACCTGTTTGTTGAGTAGGTAGGATTGTTATATGACAGCAATAAGGGGTAATAATTGCTTGTAACAAATTGTGTACCGGTATTTATGATTCATGTCAATTATTACAGGAAAGCCTTTCATTAATATGCAAAGATCCATATCAAGCTCCACCCTGCCATGTCAAATAAACTGAGGCATAACTTAACCCTTTCCCAGATACAGAGCAGCAAACGACTTTGAAAACATCTAGTCAAAAACATGGAAAATCTCTGTAAATGAAGATATAATTGTTGGATAGAGTAGAAAATATTGTGGCCAAAAGAGAAATTGCTCACTTTGCTACAATGTTTTCAAAAGTTTTCTGTTACACTCTGAGGCATCAGAAAGCATCTTCATTGTGGGAATGGGTTAACCCTTTCCCTCATACGACAATTCTGCAGCAGACGACTTCGAACGTATTTTGTCAAAACATAGAAAATCTCCATAATTGAATGGCTAACCTATGACTAAAAGTGGAAAACATTGTGGCAAAAGGAGAAATTGCACGTTTTGTGCAATTTCTTCTTTTGTCACTATGTTTTCAAAAAGCCGTCTGCTGCAGAGGCGTCCAAAAGCGTCTATATGAGGGAAAGGGTTAAGGATCTTGAATGTTTTGAAACACATGTTATTAACCCTTTCCCACATACAGACGCATTTTGACGCCTCTGTAAAAGATAACTTGAAAACATAATGAGCAATATTACTCATTTCAACCATTTTCAATAATTAAACTTTCATTTATAGTGATTTTCCATATATTTTACTATATATTTTCAAGGTCGTCTGCTGCAGATATGCTGTATGTTGGAAAGTGAGGGTAATCAGGAAACAAGTAAAAGCTTCAGCCAGTTTATTGGGAGGAAACCTGCAATTATTGTTCTCTTGTCAATATGACATGAAGCTTATTATTTTTAGTTAAACTTAAATTGATGTTTGAAGTTTTATATTGCTCTAAGAATTGGTTTGGTATGATCTAACATTATAGTTAGGACTGTAAGTCTTTTGATTTAACCCTTTCACCCATGCAGATGATTTTTGATGCATCTGCAGAAGTTTCAAGCCTCTATTGTACCCATTGTTCCATATTTTTTAACTTGTAATTTGATATCAAATCAACAATTATGCATGTTTTTTTCATAAGTGGACCAACGAATGAAGACACAACCTTGGTGGTTTAGTGTAAGAGTGCATGCCTCTGCTTTGATCCTTGACCAAGTCAATCAAAAGAATTTAAGTAATAGCTTTCCCTCCTTGGCCCTCAGGATTCTGGAGTTAGCATTTTGACTGACTCACTGATGTTAGGATCAATGGAACAGTAGTCCTGCTAACTTACCTAAGAAATGCCGTGAAATAACTGGAAAACACCATACAAACAAACCAATGAAGACTTCAAAGCGATATAATTGATGAAAGTGAAAGTGGGAATGAACACCAAAACTTAAAGATTGCCATTAAATATATGGCAAATGAAATATAAATTACGTCATATTGAAATTTTGATTCAAGAATTCAAGTAATATTTACAGCATGTAACAAAGGAGTGTTTCTACACATGATTGTATTTGATGGGTGATTTCATGAGGTATTAGAATTATTGTATTAAACAATTGATCATAAATCATGTCATTGTACCTGACTTTTTTATTGGGGTAAAAGAAGTTGTAATTATCGTGCTTTCATGTCTCTAATATGTATAGTCTATAGTGACATAATAACAGTGACGTCATTTCATATCATCCGGGCGACTCCGATAACATCTAATGGGAATTATTTCTCACTAGGAAATTATTATTGTTCACATCCCTGGATAGTTCTATAAATCGTCCAGAGTATATGTAATGTAATAATGTATTCCAGGAATCCCTTGATGATGTGGGCTCTGAGCTTCACGAGATGAGAAATGAGCTCCACAAGCTGATGGGTGTTATAGAGAGTAAGGACCATGCCATAGAAACTCTGGAAAATCAACTGAGGACCTCAAAGGATCAAATTAAAGTCAAGTTAGTGTCTTAACACACACCCCTCCCCCCTTTCCCACATATAACTGCTTTCTTATGCATCTTGCAGCAGATGACTTCTGAAAACATTGTGACAAAAGGAGAAATTGCTCTCTTCATTTATAGAGATTTTCGGTCTTTTTGTCAAAGTCTTCTGCTGCAGATTTGCTGTATGTGGGAAAGGGGGGTTAAGTCCTCTTCCCTATCAGATAAAGGTAACTTTTGACGTATTATTTCCCAGATATATATATAGGTCCATTAACCCTTTCCCACATACAACAAACCTGCACAATACAACTGAAAACATTGTGGCCAAATGTTTTCAAAAGTCGTCTGCTGCTATTGCGTCAAAATGCATCTTGGGAAAAATATACAATAATTCTGCAGCAGATGACTTTGAAAACATCAAGCCAAAAGTGTGGAGATTCTCTCAAAAGTAAGGCATATTTATTGAATAGAGTTGAAGACAGTGTCACAAAAGGAGAAATGGATCATTTATATGAGCAATTTATCCTTTAGTCGCAATGTATTGAAATGTCATCTGCTGCAGATACGTCTTGTAAGTGGGAAATGGTTGCTCCTTGTAAGCTTAATTGACCGTTTCGTATACGCTTTCAGACGCCTATGCAGTAGACGACTTTTGAAAACATTGTGGCAAAAGAAGAAATTGCTCATGATGAGCAATTTCTCCTTTTGCCACAGTGTTTCCAACTCTTTTATATAGTCACACTTTCACTTTTAGACATTTTCCAATAGTGTTGCCTATTATGTTTTCAATTCTAGAGATTTTCTATTTTTTGACAAAATAGAAAATCTCTAGAATTGAATGGATAACCTACGACTAAAAGTGGTAAACATTGCGGCAAAAGGAGAAATTGCTTGTTTTGAGCAATTTCTTCTTTTGTCATTATGTTTTCAAAAAGCTGTGCTGCAGAGGCGTCAGAAAGTATCTATATGAGGGAAAGGGTTTATACACATATTAGCAGGAAAAAACCCTCTTTGTTTTATCATATTGTTGAATGTGAGTAAGTGCCCCTGTTATCAATCGTCTGTCCATTATTACAGGGATGGCAAGATGACAGAGTTAAAATCCCTGGTCACAGTGCTCCAGGGGAAGAACGAAGATCTACACAGGAGTGTGGACGGTGTGAGACACAGCGTAGAGGAGAAACTCATGTCTCCAAGGGTCCCAAGTCCAAGCCCATCAAGGTAAAGATTAAAAATTATGCTTGTAATGATCAGAGACATATAAACACATGTGTTTATATATCTCTGTAATGATTCACTTGATATCAGAGATAAAGATGAGGAGGAATGGACTGTCTTGTTTCTCAAATAATCCCTGTAGTGTAATACACAAAAATATCCCTTTTGTGATTTGATTTGATTTGGTTTTTTGTAGCGGGGGGGGGGGGGGGGATGGTGAATCTTGCAGGCTTGTTATCTATATCTTTATATATATTTATATTTAGAAACCTTTATTTGGAAGGAATCTGAGACAATAGCTTAATTACAAAGTCTGGAAAATTGAAAACATGATTGGTAAAAGGAGAAATTTCTTATTGACAAAAACATCAAAGCGAGTTTTTGTGTCGGTTTCCTGTTATTGAGCAGTGTTTCAGTAAAAGTATTGCACATTACATCATGTGAATGTGATTGCCATATCCACTACATTGGTCGTAAATACCTTATGCTAAGTTTTCCTGGAGCACATTTCCAACACTGTTTGAGCAGGATATTTGTATGAATCTTGTCTGAAAAATGGCCCTTTTGGATTCGTCCTGTTTTGGATAATTTAACTATATTGCGGTTTCTGTGCCTGATAGACTGCCTGTAAAGTAACAAAATACTTCAGTGTCTGAAAGTGCTGGTCTATTTTCTGGATTATTTGGAAGAAATGTTCCTTAACCCTTTTCCTCATATAGACGCTTTCCAACGCCTCTGCAGCAGACAGCTTTTTGAAAACATGGCAACAAAAGAAGAAATTGCCCAAAGCAAGCAATTTCTCCTTTTGTCAGCATGTTTTCAACTCTATTCAATTATTGTTCTTTAAAAGGGATTTTCTGTGCTTTTGCCTAGACATTTTCAAAGTCGTCTGCTTCAGATTTGTTGTATGTGGGAAAGGATTAAGAGTATTATACCCCCTTCGAAGAAGAGGGTGTATATAGGAGTCACTGTGTCGGGCTGTCTGTCTGTCGGTCGGAAGCCATATTTTGTCCGGCCTATTTCTTACAAACCACTGTTTGGAATTCAATAAAATTTTACACGAAGCTTCTATACCAAGAGGAGATGTGCATATCCTAAAGGGGTTACAATTGCATGTAATTTTACAGAGTTATGGCCCTTCTTCTTATTAAGTTATGGTGTAGGTCAAGGTTCTGTTTAGGGGGTATTTATCATCTTCAGTGATAGTTCTAGTTCAAGCTATAGTGCCTAAATAAACTAGTGTCAGGCGGCATCAGAACGGGGATCAAATAGCAAAACTCTTCTATACTGAACAGTTTGTCTGATTTCCTCATAATTCAGCTAAGATATTTCTTAGGTGACCCTCTACATAATTTGTTCAAGCAATATTGATTGATTGATTGGTTGAAAAATATTGCAGCCAGTTGGCATCAGAAAATCCTTTAATTAAAAAAAACTTCTGAATCTGCTTGTCTGACTTCAATATATTTTGGTAACAAATTACTTTCAAAAAAAGGATGACAGGCATTATCAAAAAAGGGAGTTAAGTGACACAAGTTTCTAATTCTTCTCTTCTGAATCTGTTTATTCGATTTCCAGACAATTTGGAAGACATTTTCCTTAGTTGATCCCATGCAAAAAAGTTGCTCAATCCACATTGAATGGTTGAAAATCATAGCTGCTAGGTGCTTGGGTTAGCTCCCCTTACTGTCCTTTTCTGATATGCTGTTTTGTTTACAATGTCGAACTATTTCAAGGTTTTTTCCCATGACATATATTTTTCACACTTTCCCCAATACTAGCAGTTGCAACTACACTATCCTTCAGACAATCGATTTAAGGCCATCTTGACCCTTTTATTGCCTTAACCCTTTCCCTCATACAACAATTCTGCAGCAGGCGACTTTGAAGTATTTTGTCAAAACATAGAAAATCTCCATAATTGAATGGATAACCTATGACGAAAAGTGGAAAACATTGTGGCAAAAGGAGAAATTGCACGTTTTGTGCAATTTCTTCTTTTGTCACTATGTTTTCAAAAAGCCGTCTGCTGCAGAGGCGTCCGAAAGCGTTTATACGAGGGAAAGGGTTAATGTTTAATTCAAAAAGTCGTCATCTGTAGATTTGCTGTTTGTGGGGAAAAGGTTACATTTTCCAGACACAAACAACATTCAAGGCCATTGTTATGCTGCTGCTGACTTTAGTAGGAAACATTGTAAGGAAAAGTAGGAATTACTCAATACAATCAATTTCTCCTTTTACCAAAATACTTTCAATTTTGTTTCGAAATTATATTTGCAATTTTACAGATATTGCATTTTATTTTTAGATGTATTTAAAATATCATAGCATGTAAATGTTTAGCCCTTTCCCACATATAGACACCATTTGACTCATCTACAGCAGATGATGAATTTTGATAAAACATTGTGGCAAAGGGAGAAATTACTCATAATAAGCAATTTCTACTTTTCCACATTGTTTTCAACTCAATCTATTGATTATACTTTCATTTATAGATATATTCAAAAATATGGGTATTTTCAATATTGCCTGCTGCAGATTGGTTGTATGTGGGAAATGGTTAATAAAGCCATTGTTTTGCAGAATTGTACCTGTTTTCCCATTAGATTTAAAACTAATTACGGTTGCTAATAGTTTATCCAAAAAATATGGGCTATTTGTGATGGTGACATTCCCTTAGAAATGTCACTTTAGTTCTTTTTAATTAATTTTGAAGCAAGTTTTCAACGAAATTGAAACCTTGTTATTAGAATGTTTGATGTTGGTCGAGTGGGCGTACCTAATGGCCTTTCATATCTATTAAATAGCTTTAGTTTAGACTGATGAATTCTAATGAAATGTTACAGATCAATAGGTTAACAAAAATAGCTTGGCATTGCATTTGGAGTCGACCAGGTTGAGGTCACTCTAGTTAAATAATAGTTACTTTCACTGGTGAAAACATGTTTCTTGTTAACACTTTCCTACATACAACAAATCTGCAGCAGCCGACTTTGAAAACACAGTGACAAAAACCTGAAAAATCTCCATAAAAGATTGCTTAATTGTTAAATAAAGTTGAAAACATTGTGGCCAAAGGAGAACTTGCTCATCATGAGCAATTTCACCTTTGGCCTCAATGTTTTCAAAAGTCGTCTGCTGCTATTGCGTCAAAATGCGTCTGAAGGTGGGATGTTTTAAAACTCTTAATCAGAGGGTCCAGATAAGAAGGGGTATACAGCTCTTTCCCCCACAATATCTCTCTTATTAACCAACCAAACCATATCATGTGGGTACTCGAGTACCCAAAGCATTGGAATTCAGTCATATAAGGATGTTAGAACATGCAAAACGCCACTTATCTAGAGCTCTGTCTTAACTTTAGGTCATTATGTATTCCATTGTTTTGTAACACTCATTTTGTAATTTCTGATTCACAGTTTACTGTTTGAATATTTGAATGGAGTTTTATGCTGCTTTCAACAATATTTAAGCCATATCACAGCATTTCTTTCGTAAATTACCGGTTCTAATGGTATTGTTTATATACCCTACAATGATGCATCAGTCATAATGATCTACCTACAAACATGATTGCCAATGAGTGAAGTCATTTCTACAATTTTTTAAAGTCTTCGGTATGACCTGAACGGGGATTGAACCATGATCTCTGGTTCCTTTGTGGATGCTCACACAATTACAATACAATATATATATTAAAATTTGCCTATGGTAAATTACAAACAATTATGTACAAATAAAAATAAATGCAATAATTTTACCAGAAGCAAGTTAAGATAGAAATATTCACATGTTGTTTAAATTATATATACAGTGACAATAAGAAATGAGATTGAAAGTGAAGATAATGATCAGATTAAAATTACAACATGGAAACGAATTCAAAAATACAAACTTTTGTTGGTTTGGGTCAACCCGCAATAGCTCCATGGGTGACTACAAGGACTATCAATCTAAGAATGTTAAATTTGAACCAAAGCTCAGCCATTCATTCTTTCTGATGATTGACAAAGGTTATTGTGATCAGTGTCATTTGTCATCCACCAAATGGCTAAAAAGTCTTTGTAGGAAGGTAGCTAGCTGCCTGGTGTTTAACAAAAATTCAATCAATTGTTGATTTGGAGCAAGAAAATATCAAGATCAGCCTATACATCCCAGCACAATCTGGTCACAATCTTCCTTGTTCTCTGTTCAGTCATAAAAGCATCATTGCATAATCTAGAGAATGCTCCTAAGCTGCGCAATAAATTAATGTGTTCTGAAGAAAATCACCATTTTTAACCCTTTCTCTCATATAGATGCTTTCTGACGCCTCTGCAGCAGACAGCTTTCTGAAAACATAGTGACAAAAGAAGAAATTGCTCGGGTTTTTTTTTCCACTTTTAGTCATAGGTTATCCATTCAATTATAGAGATTTTCTATTTTTTGACAAAATATGTTCAAAGTCATCTGCTGCAGAAATGTTGAGGCATACATGTTGAGTATAGGGTTGAAGATATCATTACAACTGATGCACTGGTGTCTGAACCAGTAGAATGGCTAATTTATGCTGTGGCATGACTGAAATACTGTCAAAACCCAGCATAAAGCACCATTCAAACAAACAGACTGTAGCTTTTTCAGACATTATGACAAAAGAAGAAATTGCTCATGAAGAAAAAGTTTACTTTGTTTCCACAAAACTTTCAATTATATTCCAAAATTGTAATTTTCATCTTTAAAAATCGATTTGGTTTTAGGTTATCTTTTTTTTTATGAACTATGTTAATTTGAGAAGTCTATGATTTGATTAAGGAAATATGTCGATCTTGGTCTATAAGTTATTCTAGAAACAAAATTGATTTTAGGATAAATCTGTAGTTTATTTAAAACTTGTGATGGTTTTGAAAGTCTATAATTTCTTTTAGGAAATCTGCCTCTTCTTCACCCAGTTCAAGATCGTCTAGGATACCAAGGTTTAAAAAAGTTTATTTTTTTGAATTTGTATTGCCATGGCAACTATTTCTATAGCATCCTGCAAGTTTGACTAAAATCGCACCTCTCCTATTGAGTTTAATAACTGTTTTATTGTGTCGCCTGTCTGTAAGGCTGGGAGACACTTAGGGATCATTTCTCCGTCGTCATCTGTCTGTCTGTCTGTCTGCTTTGCATTAATTGGTCATGACTTTGTTTCCGTTTGGCATATTCACTTCAAAGTGAAAACCCTGTGATCAGGTGAATGAAACAATACAAGGGACATAACTCTTATCTAATTATTTTCCATTTTAGATCACTTGAGCCAAAGGCTCAAAGTGTTCTATTATATTCAGATCGCTCTCTGGCATATTCACTTCAAAGTGACAACCCTGTGATCAGGTGAATGGAACAATACAAGGGACATAACTCTTATCTGCTTATTTTTGAAATTATCTCCCATTTTAGATCACTTGAGCCAAAGGCTCAAAGTGATCTATTATATTCAGATCACTCTCTGTCTGTTGTCATTATTAACATTTAGCTTTAAACAATATCTCCTCCTTAACCACGACCCAAACTTCAATGATCCTTTGGTGCTGCTTGTCAGATTCCAATACAGTATAATTTTATAGAAATTGTTCAAGCCATATTGATTGGTTGCAAGGCATGGCAGCCAGGCGGTTTCAGAAAAGAACAAAATTACAATTTATTAAACATTCCCTTCTCAAGAAAGTGCTTGTCTGATTTCAAGATAAATGTGTAGAAATGTTCCTTCATTGGCCCTCTACATAATTTTCCAAGCAATAATGATGGGTTGAAAGACATAGCATACAGATGGCATCAAAAAAGGGGTAAAATGACATCTCCGCCTTATCCACTGGACCAAATTTAAACCAAACTTAATACTTTGTATTTTCAAAGTTGTTCAAAGATATGAATTCTATACAGAACTGAGGCATCAGAAAGGGAGAAAAATGCCATAACTTTAAAAGTCTTTTTCTTTGAATTTGCTTTCTGATTCCAAGATAATTTGGTAGAAATGGTTCTTTAGTGACTCCCTACATAAATTCTTCAAGTTATATTGTTTGGTTGAAAAACATGGCAATCAGACGGATTCAGAATATTGGCAAAAAAAAAAAATCTTTAAAATTCCATGCTTATTATTATATTAAAGTTCTCGTCTGATTTGAAGATAGTTCAGCAGATATGTTTCTTTAGTGACAATGTACATAAATTGGTAAAGCCATATTGATTGTTTGAAAAAGATAGCTGCCAGGTGACATCAGAAAAGGGGTAAAATGAATGTTTAGCTGCAAAAAACATTTCCTCCTAAACCAATGGACCTATATCAACCAAACTTCACAGGAATGTTCCTATGGTGGCCATCAAAATTGTTTACAGATTGAATGACTTTTTTCAAATGTCTTTTACTGATAAACTGTTTCATTTGCAGTTCATGCCTAATCTTGATAAATTTTTCACCTTTATTGGCAGTAGGATTTGCTACTATACCATCACTCAGGTGTTCGATATAGGGCCGTCTTGGCCCTCTTGTTTGATTGTCAATGTTCTCCCTTTTATCCAACTTTCACAGGAGACACATGTTTTCCATGGAACCCAAACCCTCTTGTTATTTTTAGCCACCATCAAGTTACATGATTGAATTACATATAATTATATATAATCAATTCCGTTAGTGCTAATGGTTCTATTTTCTTAATCCTTTACCCAAAAACAATGATCGTTTGACAACTCTGGAGTGTTTTTATAAAACATTTTCCTATAATAATGCAATTTAGAAAGATCTCCATGCATCTTATATTTTGTTTGGTTATCCTTTAATCCTTTCCCTCATAAGACAATTCTGCAGCAGACGACTTTGAACATATTTTGTCAAAAAATGGAAAATCTCTATAATTGAATGGATAACCTATGACTAGAAGTGGAAAACATTATGACAAAAGAAGAAATTGCTCGTTTTGAGCAATTTCTTCTTTTGACACTGTTTTCAAAAAGCCATCTTTTGTAGAGGCATCAAAAAGCATCTATTTGAGGGAAAGGGTAAACTGCATCTGCAGCAGACGACTTTTGAAATCATCATTTTTGCAGTAATTATACCTTCATTTATAGAGATTTTCCAGGTTTTTGCCAACATGCTTTCAACGTCGTCTGCTGCAGGTTTGCTGTATGTGGGAAAGGGTTATAGTTGAGCAGTGTTTATCAAGTTTCAACCCTTTCCATGTTGCATAAAATAAGATTTTAAAAAAAGCATTTGCACATACAAATTCAGATGTTTATCTTAATGTTTGACTGTTGGAATATATTTGCTTAGATGTTTTTAAAGTCGGCTGCTGTATATTAGTTTTTAGCTCACCTGTCACATAGTGACAAAGTGAGCTTTTGTGATCGCCCTTCATCCGACGTTCGTCGTCTGTCTACAATTTCTTGTGAACACGATAAAGTCTTCATTTATTATCTGATGTTTACCAAACTAATTCAGTAGCTAGATATCCATGAGAGCTCAGCTCCTGTGGAAAACCATGCATGATGGGATTATGGCCCTTTAAAATTGGCAAAATTGCTATAATTGACCTTGTGAACAAGTTAAAGTCATCATTTATTATCCGATGTTTACCAATTTTATCCAGTAGCTAGAAATCCATGAGAGCTTGGTTCCTTTCGAAAATCATGACTGGATTATGGCCCTTTAAAATTGTCAAAATTGTTATAATTGACATTGTGAAAACGATAAAAACTTCATTTATTATCTGATGTTTACCTATTCCTAGGGTGACCCTCTATCAGATTCCTCCAAGCTATGATGATTGGTTGAAAACTATGGCCGCCAGGGGGTGGGGCTTATATGGTTAAAGTGAAAAAAAATAAAATCAGGTGAGCGATCCAGGGCCTCATGTGTATGTGGGAAAGGGTCAAGTAATTTTATGCTTGATGCCATTGATTCCTGTCCATATTAGACTTCAAGGTTGGCGTATGGTGTTGAAATTAGACACAATCACAACAAGTTGCACATGCAAGGTTATGTTAAGGTGTTTAAAATTGGATAAGGTATTTGATGGTGTGATTTTGGACAATTGCACAATTTGGGTGGTTAATGGTGCATTGGATTCTATGGTTGAATTATTCACAATAAATTTACCAGTATTTAGCATCAGGTACAGACAAGAAATAATGAATGACTGAGATGCATTTTATATATCCAAAGCTTGTCAACCTTTTATGTAACATTTTTGATGATTCTATAGATACTCTGTTGATATGAATTAATTGTTAATAACTTGTCATTTTACCATTAACTGAAATCATCCCCATGTTTTAATTCAACTTATTAAGCAGTGTTTTACATTTGTCAGCTAGCCTGTAACAGGAATGAGTGGTGCAATAGGTAAACCCACCCTATTGCCCTTTACCATTCAATCATAGAGATTTTCTTTTTTTTGACAAAATATATTCAAAGTTGTCTGCTTCAGAATTGTCGTATGAGGGAAAGGGTTAATCGCATATTTCAAAAATAGCATTGTTGGGGTTGGTTTTCCTAGAGCACAGCTCAATATATCAAAATATTGTAGAATTAGATACCTGTATTGTTTATACATATTATTGATATTTATTTACCTGATGTAATATTTCAAGTATATCAAGCGTGATTAATGAAAGCTGAAAGGTTGTTTTGCAATTGATGTAAAATTAATTAGTTAACGGTAACTTAATATTATTGGAGGCTTGCTTACTGTGTAATATCCAGAAACATTGGGAAAATACTTTTGGAGAGGTGTCGGATCATGTTTGTATGTGGGAAAAGCTTTAGCCAATCTTTATCCTGTTAATCTAACTCTTTACAACTTGCAAATGAATTTTGATCATCAACAGCATAATTACGACTCCTTGTAAGATTGGCAAAGCAATTTTGTTTTTTTCATTATGCTTTCCAGTCACAAATGCTTTAAAATGTGTGTGCAAGTGGGAAAGGGGTTAAATCTTCATATCAACTTTCCATTGAAATCCTCTTAATTGCCGAGTCTTGCCATATAATTGAAAGAATGTGTTTTAGCTCACCTGAGCACAAGGTGAGCTATAATTGTTCTCACCTTTTAGTATGTAGTCTGTGAGTGTCAAATATTGCCTTGTTATTACTACAGGCTACATTTTGCATCTTGTCTTCATGAAAGTTTATCAGTACATGTATACATCTCCATCAATCTTAGACAAGTTCGAAACTGGGTAATGCGAAGTCAAAAACTAGGTCACTGCATGGGTCAGATTGAAGGAAAAACTTGTTTACATTCTTTAGGCCAGATTTTTAACTTGAGCATATTTAAACTTTGTCAGAATGTTAATCTTGATAATATGTCGGCTTAGTTCGAATATGGCCACTAGACCAAATTGAAGGAGAACTTGTCAGCACATTTTGCTTCAGCAGCTTGAAAACTGTCAGAATATTTGTCTTGATAATATCTAGGCCAAGTTTGAATATGGGTCATGTTGACCAAATTGAAGGAAAATCTTGATAAAAGTCTGATGGCCGCATTTTTATCTTGAGCATGTTGAAACTTGGTCAGAATAATTATCTTGATGATATCTAGACGAAGTGCAAATATGGATCATGTCATATAGAAAGGAGCGCACAAGGCCAAATTGAAGGGAAAGCTTGTTAACATTTGTATTAGCTTACCTGACCGCAAAATGTGTTAATGTGATTGTAGGATAGGGTTGAATATAGACTGGTCATGTCTGGTCAAAATCTAGGTCAGCTTTAGACTTTGTCTTGATGCTATCTAGGCCAAGTTGGAATATTGGTCATGTCTGGTCAAAAATGAAGGGAAATCGTGTTATCACTCTGGAAGCGGTATAGCTAGATAGCGAAAACAACTTGGATGTCACGAAAACAACTTTATATATGACTATAAAGTCCATTTAACCATAGTTTTTCATATTTATTAACATAATAGCACATTCAAGAACATATTGCAATACATTTTAACAGTTTGTAAAAGTGTTTTTGTATTTATTATCGTGTAATAGAAAAAATACAAAGTGGCATAGGCTAACGCATATAAATAAATAGAATCGACCCACGAAAACAACTTTTTATAGTTGTATAACGGCCATATAACCATATTTTTTCATAGTTTTTAATTTAATAGCACATGCATGAACATATTACAATAAATTTTAACAGTTTGTAATAGTGTTTTTGTACTTATTATCGCGAAATAGAAATGACTTTGTCTACGAAAACAACTTCTCTAACGAAAATTACTTGGTATAAGAAATCCTCTTCTCCAACGAAAACGACTTTTCCTACGAAAACAACTTCCCTAACGAAAACTACTTCTCTAACGAAAATGACTTTTCCCACGAAAACAACTTGTCCCACGAAAATAACTCTTAACGAAAATGACTTGGTATAAGAAATCATCTTCTCCAACGAAAACGACTTTTCCTACGAAAACAACTTCCCTAATCAAAATGAATTGTCCTACGAAAACTTTTTTTTTTACATTAAATGTTTTCCTGAAGTTATTGCAGAATAATTTAGTAAATACTTATTTTTGAATATATATTAAACTATTTGTTCTATTTTTCCCGTCAACAATGAAACAACATATTTCCGATTCACCAGCATCATCTACGCATTTATATGGGTTTTTTAGCCTATGCCGATCCTGAAATACATATTTTTCGATAATAAGTACAAAATAATGTTTAAAAAAAATGGATTTAATTTGTTATAAATCAATTTATCATGTGTTGTTTAAGTGATATTTAATGAAAAAATATTGTTACATGAGTTTTAAAGTCATATAAAACGATGTTTTCGTGACCGATAAGTTGTTTTCGCGAAAACAAGTTGTTTTCACTATCTAGCTATACCCCTCTGGAATACCCACTAAGTGGAAAAGGGTTAAGAGGTGATCCAGTATTACTATTTGGAGTGTAACTGTAAAAGACATTATACAAATTGCATGGTGTTACAAAGTGTATCAAATTTGTTCACAGGGAACTGAATATTTTTTCTATTTTCCTTTGAAATAACTATTAAATGCCTTCAAAGTGTCAGAAAATAAATCATCCACGTCATGTGAAAAGGGGGTGGCATCACAGATTTGACACCATACAAGCAGGTAAAGAGGTGAAACCAGGAAGGCTACACAACTCTAGGAATTAGCCAAAGTTTACATCTACATGCCTCTATTAGAAATAGCTATACTCAGACTCGCCCTAGTCTTTACTATCACTTTGAATAAGAACCCTTATTTCCCTGATGTAACTCAACTATTGATTCAAATTTTACAGAACCTGTTTGTGGGTGTATTTGTTTTCCCTTTTCCATATACAACTGTAGCAGCCGACATTGAACACATGGAGGGGAAAAAAGGAGTATATATATATATATGTGAAAATATAATAATTAAATATAGTTGTAATCGTTGTAGGAAAAGAAGAAATTACTAATAATGAAGAATTTTTCCTTTTGCCACAATGTTTCAATAGTAGTCTGCTGCAGAAGCGTCAAAATGTGTCTGTCAGTGGGAAAGGGTTATGGTTTATTCAATTTATAGTAATAGATTGGTCCCTTCTGAGAGATTATAAAATTGTAGACAAAAATGCTATTTATTTTTTTTAGAAGAAGGCTTCCGGTACTTCGGTAATTTTTTTTCTTTCAAAGCTTGTATGCAATTTTAACTTGCCCTTACAAAGCGAAATAAATAGATATTGTAGTCATTTAATTGTTTGCATGAATACGCAAGTAGTATATATAATTATATTTTGTAAAATATTTTTTTTACGTGATATGGCCTTTAACCCTTTTCAACATACAATAAATCTGCAGCAGACAACTTCTAAACATCAATGCAAAAATAAAGAAGGTTTTCATAAAATAAATTTGAATAAAGTTAAAAACATTGTGGCAAATGGATAAATTGCTCCTTATGAGCTATTTCTCCTATCGTTACAATGTTTTCAAAAAGTGTCACATCAGACTCCATTTGTATTAGTGATCTGACACTTAAATGCTGGGGGCTTAACAATCTGAGATTTTTTATGCCCCCACGGAATCTCCGATTCGGGGGGCATATAGTTTTTGGCCTGTCTGTCTGTTGGTCTGCACGTCTGTCTGCACAAAAAAAACTTTAACCTTGGCCATTACTTTTGAACCATAACAGGTACGGCTACCATATTTCACATGTGTATTCCTTGTGACATGACCTTTCTGTCAGTACCAACATTTTTGACCTTGCGACCTTGACCTTTGACCTAGATGTTGCCATTCTCGAAAAAAACTTTAACCTTGGCCATTACTTTTGAACCATAACAGGTACGGCTACCATATTTCACATGTGTATTCTTTGTGACATGACCTTTCTGTCAGTACCAACATTTTTGACCTTGCGACCTTGACCTTTGACCTAGATGTAGTTTTTGGCCTGTCTGCACGAAAAAAAAAATTAACCTTGGCCATTACTTTTGAACCATAACAGATACGGCTACCATATTTCACATGTGTATACCTTGTGACATGACCTTTCTGTCAGTACCAACATTTTTCACCTTGCGACCTTGACCTTTGACCTAGATGTTGCCATTCTCGAAAAAAACTTTAACCTTGACCACTTCTTTTGAACCATAACAGGTACGGCTACCATATTTCACATGTGTATTCCTTGTGACATGACCTTTCTGTCAGTACCAACATTTTTGACCTGGTGACCTTGACCTTTGACCTAGATGCCATTGGGGGTATCAGTGTTTCACAAACACATCTTGTTTTTAAAAGTTCTTATACAGTCAAACCTGTGTTACCGGTCACCTCTTTTAAGCAGAAGGCTTTTTGAAAACATAGTGACAAAAGAAGAAATTGCTCAAAACGAGCAATTTCTCCTTTTGACACAATGTTTTTCACTTTTAGTCATAGGTTATCCATTCAATTATAGAGATATTCTACTTTTTAACAAAATATATTCAAAGTCGTCTGCTGCAGAATTGTCGTATGAGGGGAAGGGTTAAGCAGCTACCTGTGTTCAGCTGCCAAATTTTTACTCTCCCCTTGGTGGCTGCTTAAGACAAGCTTGACTGTATATACTAATATAGGCAAACTATGCTGCACAGAAACTGCTTTCCAATCAATTTTGACTATTTACATATTTTAAGTCTTTATTTTCATGCACATATTTAGCCTTTACCCCGATACAGATGACTTCTGACGCCTTACTCGTAATTTTGCTTTTGTTATAATGTCTTCAAAAGTCATCTGCTGCAGATGCTTCAAAATCCCTCAAGAATAGTTTTAAGTCTATTTTTCTCCTCTTTTTTTTTTAGACAGCTGTTGTTATTATTTTGGCTTCTTATTTCATAGTCATTATAATTTCATGTTGTTAATGGCTCTGAGAAGGGATATATGGATATCACAGTGTCCACAGATGTTTAACGGCCACTCATGTGCACCTTCTTGTCTACTTGTGAAGTTGTTCCATCTCTAAAAATATGATACCATTAAAATCAGTGTGTTTGGACATTCCCTTCATTGTAGATGCCTGCTGTATCATTTGATATGTTTGCTTTAGTGAATATCCAAACTGACAACAAAATTTAATATTTGAGCGCGTTTCGTGTGACTCAAATGACGCCATAGTGGCAACTGGTATTAACTTTCAATGCTTTGTTATTTATTAACGGAATCATGAATGTCGGAAAATGACACCAGTCCATCTAAAAGGACATTGTGTTGCCTTAGTAACCAATAAAATGACCATTCAGTTATTTCGAAGTATTTTTTGGAATCCGCTGTGGTCGAGTGGTTAGCGTCGGGGATTTCGAAACCGGGTGTCCCGGGTTCGATCCCCAGTCGCGTCAATTCGGTCATGGTGGAGTGCCCTTGGGCAAGGCACATTTTCTAGCCTAGTACTGGTTTGTTCACCCAGGGAACATGAATAATAAAATTTAAATGCGCGCTAAATGACCTTAGCTGTCGATGCGCCATAAAACAATATACATTCATTCATTTTTTGTTTCAACTTTGGATTAAGCATAGATAGTGGTTTCTTTGCTGAAAATTTATATCTATAATCATATAAAATAAATAAGATACAGCTACAGTATATGCAGACGTTGAAGACTGATGAGACTATATTATGTATACATATGCATTAAGATGACAAAGCTCATTTATTACTTTCCTTTTTAGTGGTTTATTAGCTCTACTGTTCAAAGGCCAGAAGGGCGTTGTGTCTGTGCGTCCGTAAACAATTGCTTGTGAAGTCTTCAAGAGAGCTCGGTTCCTTTCGCAAACCAGCCAGATCCGCTAATGCAAGACTGGATTATGGCCCTTGAAATTGTCAAAATTGCTATAATAGAGCTTGTGAACACAATAGAGGCTCCATTTCCTATCTGATCTTCACTAAACTAAGATAGTAGTTAAATATTGATGAGAGCTTGGTTCCTTTTGAAAACCAGCCAGATCCTCCCATGCATGTCTGGATAACGGCCCTTGAAATTGTCACAATTGCTATAATACAGCTTGTGAACACAATAGACCTTCCATTTATTATCTGACCGGGTCACCAAACTTAGATAGTAGTAAAATATTGATAAGAGCTTATCTGACCTTCACCAAACTTAGATAGCTGTTATGAGAGCTTGGTTCCTTTTGAAAATGACCAAAGAACCCATGCCAGTAGAGCAAGATAGAAGTGGTACATAACCTAATAAATTGTTTCAAATAGTGATTTGTGAAATCATTCTTTTCTCTGTATTTAACCAATTTCTATTTTCTGTGTAAATTACATGAATTGCGGTAGTCACATGACTTATAGGTCAGTCAACACTATACTTTTCAATGTAAACTGACCTTGTTATGTATTCAACTTTTGAGAGTTCAACTTATAGGGACAATACATCGTACCATTGTTTACTTTCATGTAATATAGTTATAACATTTTTAGCTTGTTCGTTTTTTTTTTAATAAAAAAAAGTCAGGTTATTGGGATACCCTTGGCATCAGAGTTGTCACAAGACTTTAACCTTACCTCATAACTCAAAAATTGGTACACATATTCAAATGCACCTTGGTACACGTGTCCTTAGAAACCAAACGCATGTCTATACCAAGACACATAACTCTGGCTTTAATAATTATTCAGTTATGACCCTTTTTAGCTCGCCTATTCGAAGAAATAGGGGAGCTTATGTTATCACCCCGGCGTTGGCGTTGGCGTTGGCGTTGGCGTTGGTGTTGGCGTTGGCGTCCGCGTTGCCAGCTTGGTCAAACCTTTGCGTGCAAGGCCTTTTCTCAGACACTGTGTATGCTGTTGCTTTGGAACTTCACACACTTATTCAGGATCATTACGGGACCTTGTATGTCAAGTCCCATAACTCTGGAATGGATTTTGACTGAATTGTGCCCCTTTTTGGACTTAGAAATTTGGTCAAACCTTTGCGTGCAAGGCCTTTTCTCAGACACTGTGTATGCTGTTGCTTTCAAACTTCACACACTTATTCAGGGTCATTAGGGGACCTTGTATGTCAAGTCCCATAACTCTGGAATGAATTTTGACTGAATTGTGCCCCTTTTTCGACTTAGAACTTTGGTCAAACCTTTGCATGCAAGGCCTTTTCTCAGACACTGTGTATGCTGTTGCTTTGAAACTTCACACACTTATTCAGGATCATTAGGGGACCTTGTATGTCAAGTCCCATAACTCTGGAATGGATTTTGACTGAATTGTGCCCCTTTTTGGACTTAGAAATTTGGTCAAACCTTTGCGTGCAAGGCCTTTTCTCAGACACTGTGTATGCTGTTGCTTTCAAACTTCACACACTTATTCAGGGTCATAAGGGGACCTTGTATGTCAAGTCCCATAACTCTGGAATGGATTTTGACTGAATTGTGCCCCTTTTTCGACTTAGAATTTTGGTCAAACCTTTGCGTGCAAGGCCTTTCCTCAGACACTGTGTATGCTGTTGCTTTGAAACTTCACACACTTATTCAGGATCATTAGGGGACCTTGTATGTCAAGTCCCATAACTCTGGAATGGAGTTTGACTGAATTGTGCCCCTTTTTCGACTTAGAATTTTGGTCAAACCTTTGCGTGCAAGGCCTTTCCTCAGACACTGTGTATGCTGTTGCTTTGAAACTTCACACACTTATTCAGGATCATTAGGGGACCTTGTATGTCAAGTCCCATAACTCTGGAATGGATTTTGACTGAATTGTGCCCCTTTGTGGACTTAGAAATTTGGTCAAACCTTTGCGTGCAAGGCCTTTTCTCAGACACTGTGTATGCTGTTGCTTTCAAACTTCACACACTTATTAAGGGTCATTAGGGGACCTTGTATGTCAAGTCCCATAACTCTTGAATGGATTTTTTTCAAACATTTGGATTTCTTTCTTTTTCTTTTCTTGTATTTTTCAATTTTGCGTTTAGCTCAACGTTAAAGTTTCGATTTTTTTTTTTTCTCAATAAGTACTGGTTCTAGGGCTTTCATATTTTTTGGGGTAAAACATTTGTTTTTTGCTGGATTTTGAAAATTGGGCATAGCTTCTTCATATTTTGTTGGATTAATTTCATTTTTTTTTTAATTTTCTTGTATTTTTGAACTTTGAGCATTATTTTTTTATTTTTTATTTTTTTTCTTGAATTTTAGAACTTTGTGTTCAGCTCAATTTTTTTTTTTAAATTTCTTGTATTTTTTTTTTTTTTTTTTTTATTATTTCTTGTTTAAAAATAATTGTGTTTAGCTCAATGTTAAGAGTTTTGTTTACTTTTTGTCTTTTACACTTGCCTTGATAGTCAAAGCAGGGGACACAGTGAGACATTTAATTACGCGTAATTCTTGTCTTTCTTTTGTAAATTCAATTTCAACTGAATTATTCCACTTTTGGATTTTGGACTTTATACCCATGCTATAACTGTTCTGAAGTAGGCCCTGATAGACGATATCCCTGATAGGCGAGCTATATTGTCCTCCGACAACTCTTGTTTGACTTGGAAGTTCATTGAAAAAACAGACAAGCGTTGGTGATTGCTCCTTGGCGCTCTTGTTTCCCTTTGTGAACACCAGGATCTATTTAACATTTTGCAGTGCCGCTCATGAAAATATTACATTTGAGCCGTTCCATGAGAAAAACAAGAGCACCGCGTACGGCAGACGCTCGACTGATAGGGAGAAAAAAAATGAGCTAAACAAAAAACCTTAACCGGACGACGACACCAGGGTCATGACAATAGCTCTCGTTTTTTTCAAAAGTCGATCTAACAAGAGGCCCAGTGGAGCTAAAAACCATTCACCTCCTGTGGATTTTTTGTTTCAAGAATCATTACTGTATACCTCTGTCCCCCAGAGACGGTATATGTCGGCCTTGATCAGTCTGGCACGGCTCATTTGGTGTTCACTTCATAATAATAAATCTGGAAATAACTCCGCAACATACAATTATCCTCAATATCTTCCCTTTGTAATGTTTTGTCTTATCTATATTTCCAGGAAAATTGAAGATGGCAGGGATTCTTCAGGTACTGTAATTTTCAATAACAATTTTATCTGACACTTAATGATTACGGTATAATATTCATTTTTATTTACTGTGAAAATGTGATATTTGATAGATTATACACTCCTTCACAACAAATTGGTCCTAAACTTCATGTGCTGCTAATTACTTTCAGTTTACTATATTTATTTTCCAGGTTTAACTATTTTCCTCATGCAGATATGGTATAAAAACATTTTCAAGACTGATTTTAGAAAATAGCCTTGCTGGTTTTGCATTTGGAAGACAACTAAACTAATTGTTGGAATATTAACCCTTTCCCACCTGCAGACGCATTTTGACGCAATAGCATCAGACGACTTATGAAAACATTATGGCCAAAGGTGAAATTGCTCATGATGAGCAATTTCTCCTTTGGCCACAATGTTTTCAACTTTATTTAACAATTAAGCTATCTTTCATGGAGATTTTTCAGGTTTTTGGCACTATGTTTTCAAAGTCGTCTGCTGCAGATTTGTTGTAGGGTTAAGATAAAAAGGTTTAACCCTTTCCCTCATACGACAATTCTGCAGCAGACGACTTTGAACGTATTTTTTCAAAACATAGAAAATCTCTATAATTGAAAGGATAACCTATGACGAAAAGTGGAAAACATTGTGGCAAAAGGAGAAATTGCACGTTTTGTGCAATTTCTTCTTTTGTCACTATGTTTTCAAATAGCCGTCTGCTGCAGAGGTGTCAGTCTGTCAGATAAAGATGTTGAGTTGGGCAGCCAACAGAATACAGCCTGGTTGGATGGTGCTGATGTACAGGCTGGTCTGGCTCAATAATGGTGGCACAAAGTTCACAAAATCGGTTCCAGCAGTCAAAGGGTTATATGCCATTGGAGCACGTGACTTGAAAACATTTGTGGGAAGGAAATTTCTTTTTCTTTTTTCCCCCACAATGTTTTTAGTTTCATATGAAATTTATGCTTCTTATTTTTGAGATATAACAGATTTTTCATCAGATATTTTTAAAGCAGACAACTCTCAACGTATCATAGCTGGTATACAGTATGAAGATGTGTGAAGCATGTCATAAGAAATCAGGTCTCAGTGTTTTGCAACTGGCAAATACCAAGATCTGCTTGTGCCTCCTTGCAGTTAGATCAGGATCATTTTTGTTTGCCATGACATCCTACAATCAATCTTTTTTGAAGACTCTTGAAAACACTTACTTACTTTGCACGTATGCAATTTGCATGACCTTTCATATATAAACCCAACCTTTTTGGGGCTTGGCCCATATATTAACACGTAAATATACTTTTACTTCTTGATGTGAATGGAAACAATGCGATATCATCATTATACAATGCACTCTATGTTTATTTAGGTATATAATTATCTAACATCGTTATACTGTAGTTACAATAATTAGTAGTTAATTTTATATCCTCATAAACAAACTTTGTCATGGCTAAAACTACATTGTCAGTTGGTTCATTAATTATTTGTCAATGACATAATTAATTATGTACTTTGTTGGATGAACTACTTCTCCAATGTTCAGGATACATGTACTTCAATGAAGCCAGGTACATCTGATAATCATGAGTTATTGTACTAAGATGTAGTTATCTTTCCTTGAACTAAAAAATAAATTACTCTTTATACTATTAAAGAAGTTTGCTGGGGGGTTAAGTCACAGATCGAGGGCTTGGTGTGAAACAGTTGTAACTAAAAACCTATTTTGAAAATCCTGGTTTAGGGGCAATTTTGACCCCTTTGTAAACAATGCAAATTTAGGTGCCATTGCTCAGAACGAGCAATGGCACCTAAATTTCCATTGTTTACCAATAAAAATGATTTAACGCTTTTAAAGACGTTATGGCGAGGTGATTAACCTTGGTAAAAAATACCAATTTATGTTACAACCTTTTCACGCCAAGCCCTCGCTATAGTGACAGTTCTAGCTCTTGTTGCTTTGTATGTATATTTGAGTTTTATTATTTCTCTTACCTTATACATCTATTTGTTAAGTTTGATATTACTGTATATTACAAACTGTATAATTATAACAAATGTAGACTGAACATATATGATTTCTGTTACATAGTTATTACCCATGTTTTGATTATGTCTTATTATACTCTTAAAGGCAAACTGTCCCTCATGAGCTCCAGGCGTTCCAGAAGCCAGGTATGATCACATAGATCATTTACAATTTTTTATAAACATTTTTGATCCAGAATTATTCATCTAGATCAGCGCTTTAAAAGTCTTTCTTTTAATGGCAATTATTATGGAAATAGGAGGATTTCTGAGTTCTAACATAATATCATAAGAATTCTTCTTATTGTCTGCAAGTTTCATTTTTTCTTCAGATGTTTTCAAAACAGACAACCCAGAAAAATATTATATTGGGCATCATATTAGAGTAAGCCAGGGAAAACACAGGTAGCTGGGAAGTGCTTTGACATCTTTGAAAAAACCATAGGAATATACATAAGAAATTTGACATTAAACTCGCCAACTTTTGTAATTGGATGTTTCTTTCATGCTGTAAAAACTTCCATCAGAAACATCCGTCGCTAAGCTTACATAACTGTTATATGAGCATTGATCCAGCCTTAACTGAAATAATGCAGTTGTATATAATTTATTGTCTGCATATCCATATAGTTTCTTTTTCTGAAGGGATATTGTGGCATTTAGGAATCATTACTTTCATTTTGTCTTTGATATCTTGCCTATAAATTATTTTTAAAGACATAAGTTGCCATTATTGTACAACTAATGTAACTATTGAGTTTTATTTTTCTCCAATTTTTCGGCCTCCATAATTGCTCATTTAGCACAAATATTAGGTACAAAATAAACATTAATGTTTGAAGAATTGAATGACGGAAAAGAAAAAAATACTTTATAGCAATGAATGTGTAAGATTATGGGATATATGATGTAAATGACAACTTGTATAATGTGATGTTACAGGATAGGGGGAGTGATATAATGAAACGACTGAAACCTGCTGAAACTTTGTATAAACAAAAATATGAGTCACAGACTCAAACCTCTTTATCATCACTGAACTCGGATGACTCAGAAGGTATTGAAGTTATTCCTGGGCAATATGGATCTAAATTTATCTCTAGTAAGTTAGTTGGATTACGGCCTGAATTTTATATTTCATTTTAAAGGGACATAACTCAACAACCATGATTGATTTAGCTTAAACTTGTGTACGTATTAGTGTATAATACTTAATCCTTTCCCATATACTACAAATGTATCGCAGACAACTTTGAAAACATTGTTGCTAAAAATCTGGTAAATCTCTATAAATGAACCAAGTTAATTAATAGTGATGAAACATTGGCTAAAGTTATCTGCAACAAAATGTGTCTGCAAGTGGGAAAGGGTTAATATTTGTTTATTCATATGTACAAGAGTAATGCATATTAAATTATCAGAAATTAATAACTACAACATTGCCATTATTGAAAGTGTTGCATATATACAAAAAGCTTCTTACAGAAGTAAGAAAGCATATTACTAATAAAAAATCAAATACAACTGCTTTTCATTTCTGCAACTGTACTTTAGAATTAGATATAATTCTTCAAAATTCAAAATGCTTTTAAGTGGTTATGTCCCTTTAAAGACCTAGTTCCTGTTGACAGCGGTGTGGCTCCCAGCTAACAGCTTCACTATGGTAACAGCGTGTTTCCATGACAACTGTAGAAGACCATCCTCCATGTAGACCAAGCATTATTCACCGTTCATCTACTTCAGTCACAGATCACCAGACTAACCTGTTTTTCTTTTCAGCTGTCTAATAATAAAAATAAAAATCATGAATCATGCCAATAACAGACCTTTTGAGGCTCTAAAATTAGTTACGAATCAAATATTTTTCTAATTTATTTTGTCTTCTTTAGGTTACTTATCTTCTTGGGTTTTATTAGAATACTTTATATAACATAATAATAATAAATCTACAGCAGACATCTTTGCAAATGTTGATTCAAAATATGGAAAATCTCTAAAAATGAAAGTTATGTAAACAAAAACATGTCTCCTTTGGCTATTCTTAAAGCCAATTTATCTTTTGATTATAATGTTGTGGCAAAATGAGATCCTTTTCGCCCAAATTATTTCAAAAAATGTCTGCATGTAGGAAAAGTTTTATTAAGCTGTTGGTGAATAGAGCAGACATAGATACAGTGTGTGGATCTGGTTTTTGTAGGTCACTAATTGTCAAGAAGATTGTTTTCCATCAACTTGGCTTCAATATGGAAATTAAGCAAGATATCAGGGGGGGATCATCATCATCATCAGGGATTATATGAGAGACAAAAATTCGCACTAAAGCCATTGTCTATAATATAATATTTAAGTTGGCTGTTAAGAAATGTGGGTTTATTAAAAAAATATCAGAAGAAAAGTTTCAATCTAAATTTTTAGATATAAAATACATTTTTAAAATGACTTTGCAATGATCAACCTTAATTTTTTTTTTTTTTTTTATTTTTTTTTGTTAATTGGAAGAATATAAGAAATCAACAAGAAATTGCCTATGAAAAAGAATTCATTTTAATATGGGTTTTACTCTATTTACAACATGCAGTATTTGAGTTATATCACAACTACAGTACACTTATTCATGATCTTTGGGTTACAGACCAGCACAAAATTAGGAAATGTGCCATGACCAAGGGTGCTCCACCATGACTGCCGCGAACAAGGATCAGCTTGGGGACGCCCAATCTAAAAATGTCCCCATCATTACAACTCGGCAACATCAATAAGAAGGAAACAATATGAAATATTCATTAGCAATTATTTTCAGAGGAAGTCCGATAATTTTCATTATAATCATCTCCATGCTAGGTGAAAGTAATCTGCCAGTCAAAAATGTCCGCATGCTTACAGCTCGACAACATCAATAAGAAGGAAACAATATGAAAACATACGAGAACAATCATTTTATCAAGCTGGAATTATTATCAGAGCGTTTCATTTTCATTATCATCATCTCCATGCTAGGTGAAAGTAATCTGTAATATAAGTCATTGATATAAATAACAGGGCCAAAGATAGGGAGGAGTAAAGAAGTCATTGCTCCAAAAATATCTCTCTTATTACTTCATTTAAACATTTTCCCACATACAACATGTATGCAGCAGACAACTTTGAAAACATATGACTAAAAGTGGAAAACATTGTGGCAAAAGGAGAAATTGCACGTTTTGTGCAATTTCTTCTTTTGTCACTATGTTTTCAAATAGCCGTCTACTGCAGAGGCGTCAGAAAGCGTCTATATAAGGCAAAGAATTGTACATCTCATTCCTGGTAAATGAAAGTCAAATTATTGAATTGAGTTGAAAACATTTTGGATAATGGAAAAGTGGCCCATCCTAAGCAATTTTTCCTTTTTCAAAAATGGTTTAAAAAATATCAGCTGCAGATGCCTCAAAATGCATGTGCACATTTGAGAGGGTTTATATCTATGTTGTGCTACCAATAAAAAATAGTCTCCCTGATAATTTTATTTATGAGAATTCAAGAACATGAACACCTCTAATCTATACTTCTACAATAACTGGCTCTGTGCTCAGACTTTGCGCTCAAGCATCTGACCTATTTTGATTTTGAATTTGACCAATCAGGAGTCTTGTTTGGAGTTCATTACTGAGCATAGAGAACATTTTTCAGACTTTTATAGTTTATGGGCCAGCCCTGGTTTGTTAGATGCTGGATGTATGATTTTGATGGTGATGTTATTTTATTAGCTGCTATAATTTCTTTACTAAGACATTATTTTGCCAGCTGAAGGGCTGTAATTAATTTTGCTGCTGCATTTGTTGTAACACCATCTGGGGGTATAATGACCTCTTTAAGTTGACATTTTTATGCTAGGAGCAAATCAGCTGCTATATTTAACAAACATTGTGTACTGATCATATCAACATTCACTAGGGTTTTGCTAGCATTGCTGCTCTTGACATTCATATTTAAATCCTTGACTAAACTATTGGATAAGGTTTTTGACTACTTATATTTGTAATTTAAAGATTGTTATTAGTGCTTAATGTTTTGCATGCAACATTTTACTAATGTTTAATGCCAATTTAACAATATTTTCATTCAAATGAATTATATTTTTACTCAATTTTATGTTTGTGCGATGTTAATTATTAAGATTTATTTCCATTTCAGTCAAGTTAATTTAATATAATTGGCTCCATTTCCACCAACCCTATATACTTATAGTGGCAAGTAATACTTTAAATCTTAAATAAGGTTTGAACACATGCCACCATATATGTTTTTACAAAATATTCAAGTAAATGACCAAGTTGACATAGATTATATATATAGCTACCTAAATTCTGACTTACAATACTTATTAAGAAATTTTAAAATATTTAGGCATTTTACAAAAAGATGAAATATACTTTTAAGTGTTTAAGTATTACTGAGCGCTAAGTAGGAATGCTGGAATTGGAGCGTGATCAATTACATATTGTATTTGAGACAAGTGTAGATCCAGATCAGCCAGCACATCCATGCAGTCTGAGCTGTATTTACATTTTTAGCTTATTTGACATTATACGGTTTCAGGAAACTTCTGTACAAACATTGTATATCCATTTGGATACTTAGCATGAGTGCAAAAGCGGGTATTTTTCCACCTGTGTAATGATTAAACCTGAAGCACCACTCATAATTATCTCCTCCACTTTGATATGCCACATGTTATAGCCCTTTCCCTCTTGTAGACACATCTGCAACAATCAACCTTTGAAAACATTGTGAAAAAAGAAGAAATTGCTCATAATCAAACTTGCATTTTCATAACATTTCCACACTTTTGTACAGACGTCTACAAAGTCGTCTGCTGCAGATTTGTTTTATGTGGGAAATGGTTAAATATGTTAAACATTAGGTCAATTTAGAACAGTGTGGAATTCAAGCCTTGTCATATTTATATTACACAGTCTCACCCATGCTAATTCAGATCATTATAAACATTGTTTTTAAAAAAAAAATGAAAATATTGTGACAAAAGGAGAAGATGAAAACCTCTTGTTA
This sequence comes from Serripes groenlandicus, assembly GCA_031761405.1. Taxonomy (NCBI): domain Eukaryota; kingdom Metazoa; phylum Mollusca; class Bivalvia; order Cardiida; family Cardiidae; genus Serripes; species Serripes groenlandicus. The sequence continues at coordinate 83,172,123 of JASEVX010000002.1, read as the reverse complement.
TCTGATGCAGAGGCACCCATTAAACATCATCTAAATAAGATAACAGGGTATAAGTGCTTGTTTTTCATGATATCAAGATATTCCACATTGAAGCGTTTAATGAAAAGAATTGAAGTTAAACAAGTTTTACCTTGTAGGTGTAACTCAAAATTGTTATGTAACATTTTTACATGATGTATATATACCTATTAGATAATTATTGTATTAACCCTTTCCGACATAAAACACACAGATCTGCAGCATGCAACTTTGTAAACATCAAGGCAAAATTATTGAAAATCTCTATGAGGATAAGGTTAAAATAATGCAACAATGTTTTCAGAAGTTGCTGCTGCAGAGGCATCAGAAAGTGTCTTTCCTCATATAGACTCTTTCTGATGCCTCTGCAGCAGATGGCTTTTTGAAAACATAGTGACAAAAGAAGAAATTGCTCAAAACAAGCAATTTCTCCTTTTGTCACAATATTTTCCACTTTTAGTCATAGGTTATCCATTCAATTATAGAGATTTTCTATTTTTTGACAAAATATGTTCAAAGTAGTCTGCTGCAGAATTGTTGTATGTGGTAAAGAATTAAATAATTGCTGTTTTATCCTTACTAACTGTGTTCCTGTAGCAGTTCTGTAATATTCACATATTTTCACCCCCACAGTGGTCACAATGTGTTAGAGATCAATCAACCACATAGATATGGAGGTTTTGTCTGAATGTATTAATTCCTATTCCCATCATGTGTTAAGATTCACTTTTGTATGTATGTGCAAACATATTTAATCCTTTCCCATGTGCAGTCGTTTTGAAAAGCCTTGTTTGGAAAAGGAGAAATTGGTGATTATTATCAATATATATGCTTTCTACTGTATTCGATAATTAGACTTGATCTATAGAGATTTTTCCAAATTTATGTTGTGATGTTTTTAATTTGTTTACAGCAGGTTTATTTTATGCGATAATGGGTAAAAGAGTTTGAAAAAGAAACTTCTGTCAGACGCAAACCGGCTTATACCAGAGTTACAATGCAGCTGCGTCGACACCATTTTGATAAATTCATAATGGGGAGGGGTTTGATCGGGGTCTTTCAAAAATGTGGTCTTGAATCCCATTCCTGAATCCACTTCAAAATATACTGGGAACATGCTTGTCTTTAGATGTTTATCTACATACTCATAGAATACATGGTATATGTTTCAGGAACTGATTTTGTTTTTAAATATTCCACTTTTTGTTCACCCATCACACAATGCTTACCTAACCCTTTGACTACTGGAACCAACAATATAAAGTCTGAGCGACCAGTATCGGTCAGGCAGATGGCTGGGAAAAAACCTTGTGACATTTATCTTCCATCAATGGGCTAGATAGTCTGTGGGAAAATCTCCAATTGTCTTGGAAGAATGATGTGTGAGGAAGCTAAAACTCACAGGTTATTTGACCTAACCACGATGATATGACTGTAATGCTGTTAAAACAGCATCTATCATTCAAATCAATCAATAATTTTGAGCAATTTCTCCAAATATGCCACATTGATTTGAAAATTCGTCTGCTGAATTATGAATCAAAATACGTCATATGGGTTAACCCTTTCCCTCATATAGACGCTTTCTGAAGCCTCTGCAGCAGACAGCTTTTTGAAAACATAGTGACAAAGGAAGAAATTGCTCAAAACGAGCAATTTCTCCTTTGGCCACAATGTTTTCCACTTTTAGTCATAGGTTATCCATTAAATTATAGAGATTTTCTATGTTTTAACAAAATATGTTCAAAGTCGTCGGCTGCAGAATTGTCGTATGAGGGAAAGGGTTAAGAAAATATTTCAGGAGATTTTGTCAGTTGTTTCAATTTCATTTCATTGAGTGTTCTGGATCATGTCAATGTCCTGGTTTTGCATGTCATTTTACTCAGTCTTGTCAATCTGGGTTTTGAGGTCAATGAAATTGATACTTTTTAACCCTTTCCCTCATATAGAAGCTTTCTGACGCCTCTGCAGCAGACGGCTTTTAGAAAACATAGTAACAAAAGAAGAAATTGCACAAAACGTGCAATTTCTACTTTTGTCACAATGTTTACCACTTTTAGTCATAGGTTATCCATTCAATTCAAAGTCGTCTGCTGCAGAATTGTCGTATGAGGGAAAGGGTTAAAACATTGCGTAATAAGGAGCAGAGGACTAGGTAAGGAGGAGTAGTTACTCATGGTTGTTTCCCAGCAATATTATTCTTATGAATCAACCAAACCATAAGTCTCTTTGAGACAATTCTTTTGAGTACCCAAAACATAGGGTTTAAGTATCCAAATGAGGGTTTTAGAATTTTAAGAACTCACCTTATCTAGAGCTCTGTATAGAAGATTTTGTTCAAAATTAGTTATTTCTCTTTTCCAACATTGAATGCTTACTCATGCTCTTCAAGTTTTCAGATTTCACATTTTTACCTGATATGACACTGAAGCAGATGCACAGATTCTGTGATCATTGTCTCTGATATGACATTTAAGAAGATACACCAATTCTGTCATCATCTTTGTCTCTCACAGAGACCGCTTTATGTCTGATGTTGCTCAAATGTTTAAGACATCTTTAATATGTGCATGTGGGCACTAATATGTAGGCCAATGGGTTACCAAGAAATACATGATCTGAAATGCCTGGAAACGGGTCTGTCAAAAGCAATATTGGTTTTTAATAATATGCCTTCTATATGGCTAATTTAACACTCCTTCGCTTTATGAAAACATCAGATGAAATTGATAGAAAATCCAGATATTTAATTTCAGTTTACTGAAATGAAATGCTATAAAACATAGTAAACCCTTTCCCACATGCAGGTGTATATGAAGAAAACCATATTTTGACAGCATTTTAGTAAAATGACCTACGGTGCCCCTGACAAAAAGTGTTCAAATTGTTTTGGTTGTTAAAAAAATTCATGGACCCTACGGGTTTGGACACGTTGTACATGTATCGCTGTGGGTTAAGAATGATCCAACGTCCTGTAAATATTGGTGTTGTTTAAAATGACACATTCTTCAGTGAGCAATCAACGGTTTATTTGAGGTATTGACTTCTTGTTAATTATTTTGGTTTATACAATTGTATTATGCAGAACCATATAAACCCTGTAGGTATGAGGGAAAGGGTTAAACATTGACCCCTATACTGTATGAGGGGGTATGATCATGACCTTCACATACCTATACATGTGACTTATAAAGGTATATGTATCGCAACAATTTCTCCCTGCCTTTATGAAAAGAATACTTTTCATATTCATATCCACTATAAAGCAAGCCAAGGTTCTCATCAAACGATTGACATTTATAATGCTGGCTTTGTCATACAAATCAGTTCCCCGATCATCATTTTGAACCTCATCGGTTTTTACCACAATGTCTTAAAATAATGTCTAATGTAGAGGCATTAAAATCATCTGCAATTGTGATGGTATTAAAGGTTATTCTGTATCTTTTACTCCAGAGCAAATCAAACGAAGTCACAGTGAGAAAGGTGGAGACAGACTACAGAACCTGATCTCAAAATATCGAGGTTACAGCGAGACTGGAAGCTCTGTACCAGAGAGGAAAATCAAACCCATGACACCACTATCACCCAGAAGCAAGATGGGATTGGTGACAAAGGGACGAAGTTTTGGTCCTGCAGCCGCTAAGGGAGATAAAGAGGTGAGTGAAGATGAATCCATTGATACTGCACGTGTGTTAAATTTTCACGAGCAAGATTCTTCTTTTAATGCACCGAGTGAAATTGAACTTTCCCAAATTAATGCCTTTAATAATGCTCAAGCTAGTCCTTTTGTAGAAGTTAGCATTGCCAGTGAGATTGAAGCTGCTGTTAGAGCTGAAACAGCCGCTGACAAGCTAAGAGAGGTTCAAGCTGCTGACAGGTTGAAAGCTGCCGGTCAAGGGGATGTTGTTGATGAGTTGGAACCTGCAATAAATAGTGGTAAAGTCAACAAGCTTGGAACTGAGTGGAAGAGTGGCACATCTGTAGGTATTCAGGCACATGGTCAGGGAGACGCTGTGGCACTTCAATATGGGGATGGTGAAGATGGGGATGGTGAAGACGGAGATGGTGAAGACGGGGATGGTGAGGAAGATGATGACGATGATGATGATGATGATGATGATGAACAATCTATCGATTCTGATTCTGAACAAAAGGACATTGATAACCTCATTGACAGGTAAATATTTCCAAAATATCATATGAATATTTATTTAATAATCTTTATCAGAGGCAAAGGGTCTTTAATACATCAGAACAGTTGAGGATGTTAAATTATAGCCCAAGATCTGATCTGGTTCCAAACTGTTTGCAAATTCATCAACTGTTGGCGAAACCTGCCGCTTGCGTGCTAAGAGTTTAATTAAAGTATATTAAACATAATGGGAACTGCCAACTATTCTATTGGACATGTTACTTTTCCTGTTAATTCTAGAGATCCTTAAAATGTTTGTATGTTTTAACATATTGTCTCATTTTAAAAAACTTTTCCAACATTTGTCAAATCTTCAGCAGAAGACTTCCAAACATAGAACCTTTCCAAAAAGGAAAGTGTAATTATTGACTAGAATCAAAATCATTGTGTCAAAATTTGTCGACTGCAGATGCAAAAAAATGCATCTGCAAAGTTCATTATCTCATGTTGAACTGCTTTCTCGATAAACATCTGCAATTGGAAACTGTTCTCATTGACAAAGTTATATAGCATTGAGAATATTCTTGATTTTGAAACCCTTTATCCAGGAATGTAGATAAGTCTTATTTATGTGCTGACAACTTTGAAAATATCAAAGCAAAAACATGGAATATCCCTATACATGAAAGTGTATTTCTTGGAAAGAGTTGAAAACATTGTGACATAAAGAGAAATTGGGCATAATATTCGTAGGATGTCTTTTAAAAGTCGTCGGCTTCAATCACATTAAAATGTGTCTGCATATGGGAAAGGGTTTAGGAGAGAAAGATGCTTACCTCTGCTAAAAAGTTTTAAATTCTATTCAACAATTATATTTTCATTTTATTGTCTAGATGGTTTTGAAATTGTCTGCTGCAGATTTGTCATATATGGGAAAGAGTTGATACACTTTTTTCCAATTCAGAGGACCTTTGAAGCCTCTACAACAATCTGTTTAACCCTTTCCCTCATATAGACGCTTTCTGACGCATCTGCAGCAGACAGCTTTTTGAAAACATAGTGACAAAAGCAGAAATTGCTCAAAACAAGCAATTTCTCCTTTTGCCACAATGTTTTCCAATTGTAGTCATCATAAGGTTATCCATTCAATAAAAGAGATTTTCTATTTTTTGACAAAATATGTTCAAAGTCGTCTGCTGCAGATTTGTCGTATGTGGGAAAGGGTTAATCGAAAACAATGATGGGTAAAGCGAAACTTAATTGTTGAGCTCCATACAAAATGGTTATAACTATATGTTGTTACAAGCCGTAACTACAACAAGCTTGCATGAAGCCATCGAAATATTATTTTCTTTAAGAATGGGAGACATTGAAGGAATAGAAAAAGTAAAAATTGGAAAATGTGAGCAATTTTCCCCTTTTTCCTTGATTTTACACCTATGAAAGGGTGATCTTGTTAATCATAACGCTTTTCCACATGCAGACACACTTACACACATTTGGAGCTCTCAAAATTTAAAAATATTGTGACAAAAGAAGGAATTACTTATTATAAGAAGTTCTTCCTATTGGTACAATGTCTTCAACTCGATTAACCCTTTCCCTCATATAGACGCTTTCTGACGCCTCTGCAGCAGACGGCTTTTTGAAAACATAGTGACAAAAGAAGAAATTGCACAAAACGTGCAATTTCTCCTTTTGCCACAATGTTTTCCACTTTTAGTCATAGGTTATCCATTCAATTATAGAGATTTTCTATTTTTTGACAAAATATGTTATGTCTGCTGCAGATTTGTGGTATGAGGGAAAGGGTTAAGAATCACATCATTTTATAGAGATTGTCCATATTTTTACCTAGATCTTTTCAAAATCGTCTATCTTCTGTACGTGGAAAATGGTGGTTAAGATGTCTGAATGTGAAATTCTTGTTGAAGTTTTCATAAATTATTTGCTCTGTATAGTTTATAAGTATGTTTTGATTTATTTTCAATCAGAAAAACTGGGTATGATTTAGTGCTGAAAAAGGAATGCATGTTTTTTTAAGAATTGTAGTCATTGGTCCGCTACCAGTTTCGACATAGGGGACAGTAGGTTTACCGTCTGTCTGTGTGTATGTCTGTCCATCTGGATCATGTAATAGTTTGTAAAGAATAAGAACTTAGGTTAATCTGCAAGGTTTCGAACAAACTTAAGAAAGTGAAAGAGAGAGACAATGCATGAGTATTTTTAAGACGGATTGATCCAAGTAGATAATGTAATAGCATGTTAGCATTAGATTTGGTCCAGTAATTTCACACTACTATAGATTATTTCAAAATCATGACACTCCATGCTTTTAATTGTGTGCATAAAAGTAGCTAACTCTATGTACAAAAGATCTGTGAAATAGTCTTCATGGTAAAATTAACCCTTTCCCACATATAAAAAAGCTGCAGCAGAAGACTTTTAAGATATCTTGCCAAAAAAATGGAAACTCTATTTACAAGAGAAAGATGATTGATTATAAAGTTGAAATCATTGTGGCAAAACCAGAAATTGCTGACCATGAGCAATTTTTCAGTTTTCTACAATGATTTTAAAAGTCGTCGCCTGCAGAGGCATCAGAAAGTGACTATAAAATTGAGGCAATAGGCTAAATTGCTCATCATGACCAGTTTTTCCTTTTGCCTCAATGTTTTTAAATCATCTGCATGTACGAAAGGCTCAATATGCAAAGAAGATACCATGATAAAGTGGTAATCAAGCACATGATTTGAGACAGGATGTCTCGGGTTCAAAAAGGCTCACAGTGGACATGGCAGAGTGATCTTTTATTAGGCACAGTTGTAAGTCTGATACTATCATGTCAGAATGCTTTTTAGTGAGGCATATTTCTAAGCCTTAACGCTTTCCCATATACAGCAAATCTGCAACAGACGACTTTGAAAATATCGAGGCAAAACTTTGGAAAATCTCCATGAATAGAGAATTGCTGATTATGAGCAATTTCTCCCTTTGTCTCAAATGTTTTCAAAAGCTGTCTGCTGCAGATGTGCAAAATGCGTCTGCATGTGGGAAAGGGTTAAATAATCATGCTAGCAACCAAATTGAATGGACTCAATGAAAAGTGCACTGTTATAATGATGCATCTGGAAAACTGATGAAAATCTGCATGAAACCCAAATGAAGCAACTGGTATCTAGGCAAGAGGCATGACAGGTTTGCATGAACAAATTTGCATGTGTAGTAGTATAATGTATTGCATTTTCTAGACCTCAACAAAAAGGTTTCACTGGGGGCGGTGTTCTCAATGTAGGGTGGGTTGCTCAATGGAATACACTCATCCAGTTGTAGGTCAGTTTATCCTTCAGTTTGTTTAGGTTTCAACATGGGAACATTGTGCAGAATAGCTATACTTTTCAAGATAACCTGCTCTCTTGGATCAATTAATTCTCAGGAGAGCTAGACCCTTTCCAACTTGCAGACACATTTTATATATTTGCATTAGATGGTTTTTTTTAAACATTCTGGCTAAAGCAGAAATCGATTGTAATCAACAATTTCTTCTTTGGCCATAATGTTTCAACTTAATAATAATTATACTTTTATTTCTTATTTTCCATATTGTTGCCTGGATGTTTTCAAAGTTTGTGTGCTGCAGATCTGTTATATGAGGGAAAGGATTAATAGGTTGTCACCTTGTCATTGTCATTATTTGTAATTTATGTTGATTTTTTTTTTTTTTAAATCTTAATTCATTAGTGAAAAGTTTGGTATTTATGTTTACAGTCAAGCCCCAAACAAACATAATAAACATGATTAGTAGATGTGCTAGAGAACACATAATTTCGGATCAAATCCCGTTTGCCAAGTTAAAATTATCTCCCCTTGCATTTTGACAGTTATGTTTTTTTCATCATACAATCTCAATTAAACCTGAACTTAACTTGGCTCGCCTGTATGACTGCCCCATGCAGGTCGGCTCAGATTGAGTGTTTGGTATTAAACAGGTAAGATGACTTATATAGATATGTTTACGAGATAGAGAAGCTGTGATTTTGCAGTTTTCAGATTGTATAAAACCAAGCATTAGTTGTACCATGTGGTTTCATTGGACAAACATAAACAAGTGTATAGGGTCAATTCGAGATGACCTGTTATGCGGTGTAGTCAGATCTAACATATACATTATTTTGTATTTTGCGGTGATATTAAGTTTATCTGAAGTGTAAGTAATAGTATATTATGCTCTCATCAGATCATGAATGGAAAAATAGAAAAATAGATTTAAAGTGTTAAGTGTTCTTGATTTACTTTCATTCACAATTTAATATTGAATGATAATGCATTTATTGTATGTTTGGAATGAAACTATTACGAATAAGTGTCTGCCTCTGCTTTCAGACGTACCTCTCAATAACCTGATATAATTTTTATAGATATTTCAAAATTCAAAATATCTGGGGGGAAAAGAGCAGTAAGCTGATGCAATTTTTTAGAAGAAAACATTTGGGAAAAGATGAAAATTAATCATAATAATTTATATTTTCCCACATTATTTATAAAATTTAATGTCATCTCCTGTAAATATCTCTGAAGCTGGAAGATGTCTGCTGTGTCATGTTTTTGTATAAGGTCATTATAATCCATTGATTAGTCGTGACAACTTCTTGAGTTTTGAATGGATTGCTTGGCTTCAGTGTTGTTTTGTTGGCACAGAATTTGATATCTGATTTGTTCAATAATGTACTGTTATATTTTTGTTTGAAATGTATTGACCCTGAAAATACAATACTACAATATGTTCTCTGTGCTCCAAATAAGAATCTGATTGGTCAATTTGGAGAATGAAATTGATTCTGACCTATCAGATACATGAGCATAAAGTCTAAGCACAGAGTGTACTAGTTACAGAGCATGCTGTCTGTCTGCCTAAACAGCTGGATGCAATAACTTGAATGCATTAATACTGCCGTAGTGCATGGTGTAGTGGTAGAGCGTCTGCCTCAGATGTGGGAGGTCCTCGGTTGATCCATGGCAGGGTCATACCAAAGACTTTAGTTACTAATGCTGCCCTCCTTGGCACTTAGGGTTGCGGGGTTAGCATCACAACTGACTTGCTGGTGTAAATATTATTGGGCCAGGAGTACTGGAAACTTACCCAGGAAATGCCATGATATAACTGAAAAATTGTTGAAAGCGGCGTAAAACTCCAAACAAACAATCAAGTGTATCAGAGATAGGTTCATGATATTTGGTTTGTGTATAGAGGGAAATAAGGAGATCATGCACATCATTAAATAGTTCAGTTTGCTTGAGGTTCAAATCATACTTTAAGGTCGAATGAAAAAACCTAACTAGATTCAGTAATTAATGGCATTGTGACAAAACTAACCTTACCAGTTTGTTAGACATTATCCTATTGTATGCGACTTTAAACTACAATTGTGAATAACATAGACCAAGATCAGTCTGCATATTCTTGTAGTCTAGTTTGGGTCTGCATTTTTGTTACACAATTATTCTCATTTTGCCTCGTCCGTAAATATCAGGGATATTGAATTCAGTGGGATAAGTGTTAATGTGTGTTAATGATGAATGACTTATGTGTGTTCTTGAACAATCAGTAACCCAATTCCGGTCCACATAACTTCCATCCTGTCAATTGTGTGTTTGCATAAGTTGAATTGTGTGACTTGAAGTAATCAAATGTACAGGAAAAAAATAACACTATCAACTAACTAGAGTTTTTTAACCCTTTCCCGCATACGGCAATTCTGCAGCAGACGACTTTGAACGTATTTTGTCAAAAAATAGAAAATCTCCATAATTGAAAGGATAACCTATGATAAAAAGTGGAAAAACATTGTGTCAAAAGGAGAAATTGCACATTTTGAGCAATTTCTTCTTTTGTCACTATGTTTTCAAAAAGCTGTCTGCTGCAGAGGCGTCAGAAAGCGTCTATATGAGGGAAAGGGTTAAAGACCAGAAATGCTATGCCTGAATTGCCTGCTTAGAAGCATCCGAATATGTCTCCAAGTGGGAAACGGTTAATTGCTAATCCAACCAAATTCCATGTTTTCAATGATTGAAGTTGACATGTCTACAGACTTGAAAAAAACAACAATGCCTCTTCTTTATTTAATGGCTTTCATAAATTGAGGAAAGTGTAACACTCACTTCTAATGATCAGATTTGATCACCATTAATTATTTAACCCTTTCCCACTTATAGACGCTTTCTGACACCTGCAGCAGACAACTTGAGAAATCATTGTGGCAAAAGGAGAAATTGCTAATAATGAGCAATTTCACCATTTGTCACAACTATTTCAACACACTTCAATAATCAAAAGTCTTATCATTTATAGATTTACTATATTTTGGACTTGATAATTTCAAAGACGTCTGCTGCAGATTTGTTGTATGTGGGAAAGGGTTAGGCAAAGAATAAACATACCCATGGGGCAATAAAAAGAACATGTAAACTATATGTGTGTGTGTTCATTTGTGTTAGATTTGTTTTCACCTTACTGTTTGGCCATATTCATATCCAATTTGCTTTTGAAAAATTGAAACCTCTCTCCTTCTACTTACTTTTTGTTTCAATCATTTGTTTTCACCATTTTAACTTGCTGTGACAAACCCTTCTCTTCAACATACATCATTATCATTTTCCCACATACAATAAATACAAAGCAGATGACTAAAAAATAGTGAAAATAGAGTTGAAAACATTATGGCAAAAGGGGAAATTGTTTATTAAGCAATCATTTCTCCTTTTGCCACAACATTTTGAAAAGTCTGTCTGCAAGTAGGAAAGGGGATAAGGAGTTTACAAAATAATTATTGAGTTTGAAAGAAAACAAACGAGCAGATCTAATACCAAAATTTAGCTGATATTTGAACTAATTCAGATCTCTCTGTCTGTCTGTCACACTTAAACTTACTTACAAATTGGAAGGTGTCACACATGTGTCCCTTTGACTACTCATCTTTACGGTCAAGTGTTACAAAATTGTCGGCTGCAAAGTTGCTTGGTCAAGTGAAAGGTTTAACCCTTTCCCACATGCAGACGCTTTCTGATGCCTTTGCAGCAGACGACTCCTGAAATAATTGTTGCAAATGGATTCAACTCTATTAAATAATTAAACTTTCATTTATAGAAATCTTTCACATTTTTGCCAAGAGGTTTTCAAAGTCGTCTGCTGCTGTATTGTTGTATGTTGGAAAGGTTTAAAACATAACGTGATTTATTTGACAAGATGTAGGTAAATGTTGCAGGGAAGTGTTTTCACATAGAGGTTTTCAGCCTGTTTTTATTTACTCTCTCCATTATAGCGTTCATTTCTCATGGACTCATTAATCATTTGTGCTCTCCATACCTTTTTAACAGTTGCTATAGAACTCACTTAGCGTTTCTAAAGAAACTAAAGAAGCGTGGATTCAAAGGGCCAAAGGGAGGTAAGAAGTAGGTATTCCTTTGCATATATTATCTCCCTTGAAATACTTTTTAAAAAGCCCCAAAAAGGGCTTCTTTATAATTCTTCTTTTAAAACGATTAAATACAGTTATCCACTAGCAATTAGAAAGAAACTGCTCTAAGTGCAATGTTCTACTATACTTTTTAACAACATCCGGTGGAAAAATAGCTTTGTTCTCTTCTATCGAAAGACAAGTCCATTCAAACATAATGTTTTCGTCACTTGCACAGCTTGACACAAAGATTGCTTCTTTGTTGCCAATCCATTTGTCTGTCTGTCTAAATTTCTAAATTGGCAAACAATTTATCCTTTTCTTCGAGCTGTTATGCCTATTCCCACATTTGATAAATCTGCAGCAGACTACTTTGAACACATCGAAGTCGAAAATATAGAAAAACTCTTTAAATGATAGTATGATTATTGAATAAAAAGGCCAAAGGAGAAATTGCTTATTATGAACAATTTCTCCTTTTGCCACACTGATTTTAAAATTTGTCTCCTGCAGAGGTTGTCGATATGTGGGAAATGAAGAAACATAAAACAATAGCTGGGCAACTGACTTGTATTTTGGTAGAGAACATTGATATAGTACCCCCTATGTGATTCCATTCATATTTACGTGTATAAACTTTGTAATCACCCAGCTATAAACACACAATCAAGTCATCAAGAAATATAGGAGACCGCTGATCATGCCTCTGGGAATATATTTGAACTGCGTTTGGTTATTGGGTCTTTATATCATGTGAAGACTTGGGTGAACCGGTACAAATGCACAGTCTATCCAGAGTCTTCACTGTCTGCTTGCATGTAGTATGGAAGCAGATTTAACACATCTGCAGCAGACGACTTTAAAGGTATTTTGGCTAAAACATGAAAAATCTCAAAAAATTGCTCATCATGGTAAAGAACAGAACAATTACCAGAAGTGGCACATGCAAATCTAGAATGGCATTGGGTCTCATTCTGCTATTTTTTATATTTTTTCATATATTTTTTTGAAGTACAATGAAGATTCATCCATCTGATTTAGACTCCTTCAAAACATTTCACGATTTTGAAACTCTACAGTGAAATTTTACTGACTACAAAGCATCCTGTAATTTCGTGATAGGTGTGGCGTTTACAATGAATGTATCGAAATAAGAATTAACTTTTATCTTATTAGACTTTTAGACTAAGCAGGGGCTATATCTATTTTGATATCATAGATAATGTATGTTTATAGTTTGGTAGATTAATTACTTTGTTAACACTCCTCCCCCATCCTTCTCTGCATACTTTTCCTTAGCAGCTAAACAGGAATACTAAAAAGTATTTCTTTGTTCATAAACTGATCGTCATCTACATTGTTGTATATAACAATGTTGGTTGATTTAAATATTGATGTAAACATAAACTCTCAACCAAATGGAATTGTTTATGAAATATTAGGTTAAACTACAATTACACAAAACTTAATACATTCATAATACTCTTTTATACTTCACTTAGTGCACTACATTTCTTTTTACCTTTTTAATAAAAAAATATTTTGCCAAAGAGCTTTTTGATGTTCTCATATTGCTGTTTCTTTAATATAGATACCGGTAATGTTTTAAAAAAAATAAAAAAATGGTTTATTAGCTCGCCAGTACGAAGTACAGGAGAGCTTATGTGTTACCCCCGGCGTCGGCACCGTCGGCACCGTCGGCGGTGGCGTAGACACCTAGGTTTAAGGTTTGTGTTTAAGGTTTTCATTTGGGTTTTAAGGGTTTATACCTTTAGGAACCATTTGTCATCCATCTACGCACACCACTACACCCGTCCTGACCCTAGGTGAAGGTCAAGATAATTTCTACTTGGTTCTACTTGGTTCAGTTACAAGGTTTAAGGTTTGCGTTTAACGTTTAACATATCACTCTGCATTCACTATTATGACATTGATTGCTTTCATATTTAGTTTATACATTTAGGAACTATTGGTCATCCATCTACGCACACCACTACACCCGTTCTGACCCTGGGTCAAGGTCAAGGTCATTTCTACTTGGTTCAGTTACAAGGTTTAAGGTTTGCGTTTAACGTTTAACATATCACTCTGCAGTCACTATTATGACATTGATTGCTTTCATATTTAGTTTATACATTTAGGAACTATTGGTCATCCATCTGCGCACACCACTACACCCGTCCTGCACCTGGGTCAAGGTCAAGGTCATTTCTACTTGGTTCAGTTACAAGGTTTAAGGTTTGCGTTTAACGTTTAACATATCACTCTGCATTCACTATTATGACATTGATTGCTTTCATATTTAGTTTATACATTTAGGAACTATTGGTCCATCTACGCACCCCACTACACCCGTCCTGACCCTGGGTCAAGGTCAAGTTATATCAGAGTTATTGCACCTTTTCTGTCAAAAAATCTTAACTTTTTCGTCACGTTTTCAAATAACTTTTTTTCTACTCAAAGGATTAGATTGAAACTTCTGACAAATGTTTATATCAATGTGTGTGATTGGTTCACAAAAGGGAGATAATCCAAATAATTTTATATCAGAGTTATTGCCCCTTTTCTGTCAAAAAATTAAATTTTCAAATAACTTTTTTTCTACCCGAAGGATTGGATTGAAACTTCTGACAAATGTTACTTTTTTTGTTATTCGACGTCTGTCTGTCTATTTTTTTTTTTATCCGGCGTCTGTCTGTCTGTCTGTCCGTCACACTTTTTTCGTCACGTTTTCAAATAACTTTTGTTCTACTCAAAGGATTAGATTGAAACTTCTGACAAATGTTTTTATCAATGTGTGTGATGGGTTCACAAAAGGGCGATAATCCAAATAATTTTATATCAGAGTTATTGCCCCTTTTCTGTCAAAAATTTAAATTTTCAAATAACTTTTTTTCTACTCAAAGGATTGGATTGAAACTTCTGACAAATGTTTATATCAATGTGTATGATGGGTTCACAAAAAGGGGGATAATCCAAATATTTTTATATCAGAGTTATTGGCCCTTTTCTGTCAAAAATTTAATCTACTCAAAGGATTGGATTGAAACTTCTGACAAATGTTTATATCAATGTGTATGATGGGTTCACAAAAGGGGGATAATCCAAATATTTTTATATCAGAGTTATTGCCCCTTTTCTGTCAAATATTCAAATTACTTTTTTTCTGCTCAAAGGATTGGATTGAAACTTCTGACAAATGTTTATATCAATTTTTGAACTTGAACTTAGAATTTTTGTCAAAAGTATTGAAAAGGTGTATTATCTTGCAATATGTGATACTGTGCGACTTTACCTAATACTTTAACTGTTCTGAAGTAGGCCCTGATATACGATGGCCCTGATAGGCGAGCTATATTGTCCTCCGACAACTCTTGTTTTTTGTCTTCAAGTTGTATGCATTAATGTATAAGTTTACTACAAATATTAACAAACTTATGAACCTCAAAGGTAGAAATCAACTTAAATGTTATTCTTGCCAAGTAACTTATGTATGATAGTGCTTTAAAACGTTTTAAATATTTATATACATGTAGCCTTCAAACCCCACTTGCAATGTAAGTATATTAAATATGATGTATGCACAATCAACTTTAGAACATATAAATTGTCTTGATTATTTAATGTGTGAGGGCGTGACTTATAATGATACATATCAGTTTTGGGATTAGATGCAAAAGTACTCGCGCTGTTTGTGTGGAAAAATCCCAAAGACAGAAACTTCTCATCACAGGATTTAAAGCTGGGACCTTTGGTATGATAGGTCGACGCTCTACCAGGACACCACTGTCTTCCACAAGCAATTATAGTCGACTTTCAGTCTTAAAACCTATTATATCAAAAACTGGATGTAGAGAGATCAGTATCAAGTCCGCCCTTACATGACAAATAGTCCTCACAATATAATATTATGTCATAACAGTACATAACATTGTTGTTGTTGTTGATATTAGGTTAGATAACCCAACAGTACATTTAAGTCTACCCTTGTCCACCGATGACAAATCTGCAGCTGATGACTTTTAAAACATGAAACAAAAATTATTGAAATTCTGACTTTAACCCTTTCCCACATACAACACATCTGCAGGAGACAACTATGAGAACATACCATCCAAAAAATGGTAAATCTCTTTAAATGGAAGTAGAATTATTGAATAGAGTTGAATCATCATGAGCAATTTCTCCATTTGCCACAATGTTTTCAAAAGTTGCCTGCTACATAGGCATCAGAAAGCGTCTGTATGTGGGAAAGGGGTAATGAAATTGTCACTATTGAATAGAGTTTCTTCTTTAAGAAAAGTCAACTGCTACAGATGTGTCTGCAACTTGGGGAGTGTTGAAAATAAACTCAAAACTGCCTTTAATACTGGTGTTTATTGAGACATCATGTGACACAAACACAGTAACCCTTTCCGAACATACAGCAAATCAACAGCAGAGGTCTTTGAAAACATTTAGTTAAAACTGGAAAATCTCTATGAAGGGAAGTTATATTGTTGAATAGAATTAAAAACATTGCGGAAATTGGAGAAATTGTTCAACAAATTACTTCTTTTGTCCCAATGTTTTCAAAGGTCATCTACAGCCATTGCGGCTAAATACATCTGCAAGTTGGAAAGGGTTAAGACAGCTCTGTCGAAGAGAGCTTTTTTGAAAAAATCTTGTTTACATGTCACCAATTTTGCATGATCTTTTTATTGCTTGCATACTTATAATACATTTAATTTAACCGTAACAATCAACAATAAAAAAATATATAATATATACATACATGTACTATAAATATTTTGATGAAAGAAATAGTGGATTAAAGGAAAGATTTCTCAAAATTGACTTTTCAACTCATTTTTTTTTTTGTGTGATTTTTAATCCATGATGATTAAGTAGAAAACAACATGTAATTAAGTACTTATAAACAAATGGAATATTTTCATTCATTCACAAGCTTTGAATGTAATCACTACATTTCAATATACATAATGCATATTTTAACTTCATTATGATAACATCACAATGTATTAAATAACCCAAAAGTTCTTTTAACCCTTTCCCTCATACAACAATTCTGCAGCAGACGACTTTGAACATAATTATTATGTCAAATAATGGAAAATCTTTATAATTGAATGGATAAACTATGACTAAAAGTGGAAAACATTGTGACAAAAGGAGAAATTGCATGTTTTGTGCAATTTCTTCTTTTGTTACTATGTTTTCAAAAAGCTGTCTGCTGCAGAGGCGTCAGAAAGCATCTATATGAGGGAAAGGGTTAACCAGTATACCCTTTTCTACATACAAAAAGGAAACATCTATGGAAAAAAATAGAAAATCTCTATCAATGAATGTTTATAATAATTGAATAGTGTTGAAAACATTGTGGCCAGAGGAGAAATGGCTTATTATTAGCATACTTTCCTTTTGCTACAATATTTTCAAAAGTTGTCTGCTCCATGAGACAAAAAGGTGTATACATGTGGGAAAGGGTGTTATCATCATCAGAAATTGAAAATTAACTCGACAGTGATCAATGACATTTAAGCCATATATACACATCAAAACAATTAATAGGAAATATTATAATTGCATGCTTTGATTATATTATATTTAACTTTCTTAGAACGATCCCAGTTATTATCTGCTGCTTCTTAGAAATGTATCTTAACCCTTTCCCTTTTACAGAAGGCATAAATTTAGCCATATCTCATGATATCTGTAGCAGACAGCTTTTGATCTTGCTTTAATAGAAAATTGCCTGTTTTGAACAATTTCCTCTTTTCCCACATTAATTTCATTATTGTATTAACCCTTTGACAGCTTCAGGCGATTTTTAGGCCTGTGCCAGAAGTATAGATACAGGCAAGCCTGTGCATCCATGCCATCTGTCAAATCTCTCTATTGTTGAATGCCAATTTTTATCTTGATATTCCTTAACCCTTTCCCCCCCATATAGACATTTCTGATGCCTCTGCAGCAGAAGGCTTTTTGAAAACATAGTGACAAAAGAAGAAATTGCACAAAACGTGCAATTTCTCTTTTTGCCACAATGTTTTCCACTTTTAGTCATAGTAACGTTATCCATTCAATTATAGAGATATTCCATTTTTTAGCTCACCTGAGCTTTGCTCAAGGTGAGTTATTGTGATCGCCTTTTGTTTGGCGTCTGTCGTGCGTCAACTTCTTATCCTCAGTAACCAGTGGGTCAATTTAGATGAAACTTCACAGAAAGCATCCTCTCAATGACCTCACCAGAATTCCTTCAAATTTTTGCGATCCATGCAAAATTCTGGTTTCCATGGCAACGAAACCGAAAAAACTTCAAAATTCTTCTTCTCCCAAACTGGTTGGCAGATTTTCAAATAATTTTGTAGAAATGTTCCTTGGATGACCCTCTATCAGATTCCTTCAAGCCATGTTGATTGGTAAAAAAACATGGCCGCCAGTGGGGCAGGGCTTTTTTGCCTTATAAGGCTGTAGTGAAAACTTAATATATCTTCTCCTCCGAAAGTGTCAGGCCGATTTTCAAATAATTTTGTAGAAATGTTCCTTAAGTGACCCACTATCAGATTCCTTCAAGCCATGTTGATTGGTCGAAAAACCTGGCCGCCAGTGGGCGTGGCTTTTTGCCTTATATGGCTATAGTGAAAACTTAAAAAATCTTCTCCACCAAAATTGTTAGGCCGATTTTCAAATAATTTTGTAGAAATGTTCCTAAGGTGACCCTCTATCAGATTCCTTCAAGCCAAGTTGATTGGTTGGCTTATATGGCTAAAGTGAAAGAGAAAAAAATCAGGTGAGCGATCCAGGGCCATCATGGCCCTCTTGTTTGACAAAATATGTTCAAAGTCGTCTAGCCGCTGCAGAAATGTTGTATGAGGGAAAAGGGTTAAGGAAACTCTGCATTGAAAGGGTTCAACTTAAATACATGTTCTCTGAGATGTTTAAGACGTTGACCATGTATGGTCGTAGCAAAGGAATCTGGAGATTTTCATGTTTTCCAATTTCCTTTGATTTTAAAACACTGAGGTTCTGATTGCTTAACCCTTTGCCACTTTCATCAAATCTGCAGCAGATGACTTTGAAAACAATTACTCAAGATCTGGCAAATTTCTAGAATTGAAGGTATTACTACTCCAGAATTTTAAAACAAAAAGGCAAAAGGAGAAATTGCTTGTTTTGAGCATTTTTGCTTTTTAGCTCACCTGTGCAAGGTGAGCTATTGTGATCCCATTTTGTCAACATTTTCCCTTGTTAACACTCTACAAGCTACATTTTGCATCTGATCTTCATGAAAGTTTATCAGAACATTCATCTCCATCAAATCTTGGACAAGTTCTAAACTGGGCAATATGAGGTCAAAAACTAGGCCACTAGGTCAAATTGATGGGAAATCTTGTTAACACTCTGGAGGTTACATTTTCAATTTGAGCATGTTGAGACTTTATCAGAATGTTTGTCTTGATGATATGTAAATCATGTTCGAACATGGGTCATGTCGGGTCAAAAAGTAGGTCAGTAGGTCAAATTAAAGGAAATTCTTGTTAACACTCTTAAAGCCGCATTTTTGCTTCAGTAATACGAAATTTGGTCAGAATATTTGTCTTAAAGATATCTAGGTCAAGTTCAAATATGGGTTATATTTGGTCATAAACCAGGTCACTAGGCCAAATTGAAGGGAAATCTTGTTAATACTAGAAGCCACAAGCAGCTTGCAATTTAGTCAGAATGTTTATCTGAACGATATATAGGCCAAGTTCAGATATGGGTCATGTCGGGTCAAAAACTAGGTCACTAGGCCAAATTGAAGTTGATGGGAGGCCACATTTTTTGCTTCAGCACCTTGAACATTTTTCAGAATGTTTGTCTGAATGATATGTAGATCAAGTTTGAATATGGGTCATATTAGGTCAGAAACTAGGTCAGTATGCCAAATTGAAGGGAAATCTAGTTAACACTCTGAATACTGCATTTTTAACTTGAGCTTGTGGAAACTTTATCAGAATGTTTATCTTGATGATATGTAGGCCAAGTTCGAATATTGGTCATATTGAAGGAAAATTATCTTAACACTTTAGAAGCCGCATTTTTTGCTTCAGCAGCTTCAAATTTGGTCAGAATGTTTATCTAGGCCATGCTTGAATATGGGTTATGCCTAGTCAAAAAGTAGGTCACTAGGCCAAATTGATTGAAAATCTTTTTAATACTCTGTAGGCCACATTTTTGGCTTTAGCAGCTTGAAATTTTGTCAGAATGTTTGTTTGAATTATATCTAGGTCCAGTTCGAATATGGGTCATATTTGGTCAGGAACTAGGTCAATAAAGGAATATATTGTTCAAACTCAGGAAGCCGCATTTTTACGTTTTTAAAATCTTCTCCTCCGAAAGAGTCGGGCCGATTTTCAAATAATTTTGTAGAAATGTTCCTTAAGTGACCCACTGTTAGATTTCTTCAAGCTGTGTTGATTGGTCATAAAAAAATTGCCGTCAGGGGGCGAGCTGTTTTGCCATATATGGCTATAGTGAAAATTTAAAAAATCTTCTTCTCCGAAAGTGACGGTGGGCCGACTTTCAAATATTTTGTAGAAATGTTCCTAGGGTGACCTTCTATTAGATTCCTTCATGCCATGTTGATTGGTTGAAAACTGGCTGCCAGAGGGCGGGGCTTATATGGCTAAAGTATAACAAAATAAAATCAGGTGACCGATCCAGGGCCATCATGGCCTACTTGTTTTTTTGCAAAATCTGCTTATTTCTATCATGTTTCAGTGTATTAATATCACAATCTCCACAGAAATGGTGTCAATGATTATTTTTACTCAATATTAGTCCCCTGACCGGTTTGGGGACTATAGGTTTGGTCAATTCCGTCAGTCCGTCAGTCCTGCCTAACCTTGTCCGGCCCGTATCTTAACCATGCATCATAGAATTTAAAAGAAACTTGGCACAAACGTTCACCATGATGAGGTGAGGTGTCGGGCACAAGACCCAGGCCTGTACCTCAAATGTCAAGGTCACACTTAGAAGTCGAAGGTCAAAATGAGTACTGTTTGACAGAATTACCTTGTCCGGCCCGCATCTCCACCATGCACCATAGGATTTCCAAGAGACTTGGCAAAAACTTTCACAATGATAAGGCGGCATGTCATCTTCAACTTTTAGGCCTGTACCTCAAATGGCAAGGTCACATTTAGAGGTCAAAGGTCAAAATGAGTACTATTTGATAGGACTACCTTGTCCGGCCCACATATCAACCTATGCATTATAGGATTTAAAAGAAACTTGGCACAAACGTTCACCATGATGAGGCTGCGTGTCGCGCACAAAACCCAGGCCTGTACCTCAAATGTCAAGGTCACACTTAGAGGTCAAAGGTCAAAATGAGTACTATTTGATAGGACTACCTTGTCCGGCCCAGCCTTCTATCTTCTAGATATCTATGGTTGCATTAGTTGCCTGGTCCTGTAGTATATTATAGCAAAAAGTCTGTCAGTTACTAACTTCTTTTATAGTGGAGGATGGCTGAAAGTTAGTTTTGCTGATCAGTAAGTTATGCGAGGTGTTTATTTATTTGATTTTACATTGAAGTGATTATATTATGGTCTTGTTTGTGGATCATGTCAATGTGGTTTGTAGACGTTCAGTCCAGTTACTCAAGATTCAAAATGATGTAATTGATGTATCTCCGACATTTCCAAACATCACTTTGCTTCCAAAGCATGCAACAATTATCATCATCAAATAATTAAAATTGATTTGTTTTTGGAAAAGAATGGGAAAAACCTGCAAATTAAGACCCAAGTTTGTATTTTAGAAAAAAAGGTTGAAAACATTGTTTGAAAAGGAGAAATTAGTTATTATGAGGAATTTGTCAAATCCTGTTAATTCTTATGTAGCTTAATTAATTGTTAGCTAAAAACGAATAAACAGTCAGTCAGTTATTCAGGGATGATTTCTCCACACAACCATTTTATGAATTTGGATTGTCAGTGTTCACCGTTGTTTTCATGATGTTGGTTTTCTATATCTATTTGATAGTGTACCTGTTATCTGATGTACTTTGTTATCCTCCCTTTCCCATGTTCAACAAAACTGCTGCATACAAATTTGCAAACATCTTAGTCTAAATGAAAAACATGGAAACTCTATAAATTAATGAATAATGTTTGAAAGCATTGTGGCAAAAGGAGAATTTGCTCATTTATTTTACCGCAATGTTTTCAAAATGTGTCTGCTACAGAGGCATCTGTATCATGCGGGAAAGCACTCGCCAACCAAGTGACATATGATGAAAGGAGCTGATAAGGAATAAGATTTAGAAAAAGAATATGTAGAATTCATTGTTAAAAAAAGGAGAAATTTGTCATTATGAGGAATTCCTCCACTCCAAGAGATGGTTTCAGAGGTGAGAAAAGTCTGCTGTGTTGTGGCATTAAGATGGAAGATTTGGTCATTTTTGTGTCTGCCTTGGAAGGGATACACATAGGGATCACTTCCCTTTCTCTATCGTCTGTCTGTCAGTCTATACCTTTGGCAGATACAACATACAGACCAACATACAGACGTCTTTCAAAACAATCATGCAAGAACATGGAAAATCTCTATAAAGTAAAAGTATTTACTGAAAAAAATTGGAAATTTTTTTGCAAGAGGTGAAATTGCTTGTTTTGAGCAAATTCTCCTTTTGTCACAATGTTTTCAAAAGTTGTCTGCTGCATATGCGTCTTAATGCGTCCACAAGTGAGAAAGTGCTATCATTCTCTCACTTCATGAAATTATTAGCAGGCGACACATTATGTCATGTTATCTTTCGAATACTCTTGTTTATTATGTCTCCCCCTGTATACAGGGGAGATATATTGTTTTTGTCCTGGGCGTCTGTCTGTCTGTCTGTCCTTCTGTCTGTCTGTCTGTCTGTCCGTCTGTCCGAAATCGTGTCTGCTCCATATCTCCAAGACGGCTTGAAGGATTTTCATGAAACTTGGCTCACATGTTCACCTCATCAAGGCGACGTGCAGAACCCGCATCTCGACAATATAGGGTCAAGGTCACGCTTGAAGGTCAAAGGTTTGAGGCTTGAAGGATTTTCATGAAACTTGGGTCACATGTTCACCTCATCAAGGCGACGTGCAGAACCCGCGTCTCGACAATATAGGGTCAAGGTCACACTTGAAGGTCAAAGGTTTGAGGCTTTATTTCGTGTCCGCTCCATATCTCCGAGACGGCTTGAAGGATTTTCATGAAACTTGGGTCACATGTTTACCTCATCAAGGCGACGTGCAGAACCCGCGTCTCGACAATATAGGGTCAATGTCAAGGTCACGCTTGAAGGTCAAAGGTTTGAGGCTTTATTTCGTGTCCGCTCCATATCTGTCCCAAATTTATAGGTTGGAATGTTTTGAGAGATTTTGACAGATATTTGAGGGGAGACATCTGTTTTTTGCAAAAACAATTCTAGTTATATATGTTTTTGGTTTGAAAATGTTGTTTTCAGAATGTTGGTATTTGATTTGAATTTGTGATTTGTGAAATAGTCACTGTGTGGGTTAATTAAGAGTGAAATGTTTTGTCTGATACAAATTGAAATTGTTGACTTTTGATGAACGTGGATTGTCAAATTATGATTTAGTTTTAATTGTTGTGGTTGGTCGTGCACTCTTTGAATATGCAATATTTTGTATGTTTGTATGTTTTGTATGTTAATTAAAAGAACAGGATATTTCATGCATGGATTTCTTTGGACATCAGAAGTATGAATATTGTAGCTCATTACATGTATATCGTGACCACTATACATGTACCACATAAATTCATGTATATTGTGATTTAATTGCCACGTTTTTTTTAAACATTATTCAATAATTGTTTGTTCATTAATAGTTTCCATGGTTTCAACTAAATGTTTTGAATATCGACTGCTGCAGATTTGTTGTAATTATGGGAAAGGGTTAATTGATTTTTGACATCTTATAAAACAAATATTGTATTTTCTCAAGTGTTATATCCTCAATGGTTGCAAAAAAACTCCATTAAAATACATACAATCATAACCTGATAATTATAAAGTACGTTGTCCGGCCCACATATCAACCATGCATTATAGGATTTAAAAGAAACTTGGCACAAACGTTCACCATGATGAGGCTGCGCACAAAACCCAGGCCTGTACCTCAAATGTCAAGGTCACACTTGGAGGTCAAAGGTCAAAATGAGTACTATTTGATAGGACTACCTTGTCCGGCCCAGATATCTAACCATGTATCATAGGATTTGAAAGAAACTTTACATAAACGTTTACCATGATGAGGCGAGGTGTCACGCACAAGACCCTGGCCTGAACCTCAAATATCAAGGTCACACTTCGAGGTCAAATATCAAAATGAGAACTATTTAATAGGACTGTACCTTGTCCGGCCCGCATCTAAACCAAGCATCATAGGATTCCCAAGTTACTAGGCACACATGTTCACCATGATAAGGTGGCATGTCACGCGCAATACCCAGGCCTGTACCTTGAATGTCAAGGTCACACTTAGAGGTCATTAGAAGCATTCTTTTACATTGATTTAAAATCCATATCGATGAAGTACTTTTTTGAGACACTTGTCAGAAGTTATGGGTGAGGAAAATTCTAAAATGCATGTGATTATAGGCAATTTAATTCCATATTGTAACATTATCACCATATAGTGGGAAAAAGAGAAATTGGTAAAAATGAGCAATTTCTGCTTTTGCAAAATCATGTGAATGTTTTAAACTTTATTCTATTATATTGCTTTGATAAAGAGAGATTTTCAACATGTTTAACTTAAATTATCGTCAAAGTTGTCTGCTGCAGATTTGTTGTTTGTAGAAAAGGGTTAACGTAAACATATTGTTAGGATTGACAGTTTTTCTGAGGAATAAAATTCATGTCTAAGGAAAAATCAACATTTCTTCTATTAAATGGTTAAAAATAAATGCAAAAAGGACTAACACACAACTTGATAGATAATTAACAAACCATTGGGATCGACACAAAGAATGAGATTTTTGCAGACTAGAATAGTATAATTTTAAAAAAACAAAAAAAACATTTAGATAGTCACAAACAATGAGGTTTATGCAGACTAGAATAGTATCGATAAATTTAAAAAAAAAAGAAAATGGAAAGAAATTTATCAAAGTTTGTGTAAAATGGCTATATGGAATTTCTTTCAATAAGCCTTTCCAAAGTACAATTTATCTTCAGCACTTGTCTTTAAAAACATGAACATGAGAATAAAGAAAATGTCAACAAATTAAAGACAAGAATAACCTCTCTGATCTCTCTTTCCCCACCTTTCTCCCTCCCACCACACCCCTCCAGCCTTCTATCTTCTAGACTGTAGTATATTATAGCAAAAAGTCTTACTAACTTCTTTTATAGTGGAGGATGGCTGAAAGTTAGTTTTGCTGATCAGTAAGTTATGCGAGGTGTTTATTTATTTGATTTTACATTGAAGTGATTATATTATGGTCTTGTTTGTGGATCATGTCAATGTGGTTTGTAGACGTTCAGTCCAGTTACTCAAGATTCAAAATGATGTAATTGATGTATCTCCGACCTTTCCAAACATCACTTTGCTTCCAAAGCATGCAACAATTATCATCATCAAATAATTAAAATTGATTTGTTTTTGGAAAAGAATGGGAAAAACCTGCAAATTAAGACCCAAGTTTGTATTTTAGAAAAAAAGGTTGAAAACATTGTTTGAAAAGGAGAAATTAGTTATTATGAGGAATTTGTCAAATCCTGTTAATTCTTATTAGTCGCCGGGCAGAAGCCCGCGACTTCTATTTTTAATAGCTTTTCGGAAATCACATGGGAGGGCGGCTTATTATTAGAAAGAAACAAATCTAGATGATTTGAACATATTACAATTGTGGTTGTTTACGAACACTAATAAATGACACATCTAAAATGAAATAAATATTCCGATTTTTTAATGTTTGCAGTTTTTTTTATTTCACTCGCATTTAAGTTTTTTGTCTTATTTACGAAGACAAAAGTGGTCCCTTCAAGACGTGAACCAACACCCCCTAATGCAGACTCTTATGTGTCATCATTGAGGTCAATTTCGGATTCTCCTTTTAATAGCAATTTTAACTTACTAAATGTTGTTTTCATGTTCAAAGAGATGTCTTGATTTGTGTAGAATTCATTTAATAATGTTAATCCATGAATATCTAAAGTAGGAACTGTTTCTAAGCTAAATATAGACCCTATTCTGTTGTGTAGTTTCGTGACCTTTAACATCGATTTTCGCGCATGCGCATTTCGATATGAAAAAGCGAGTGATATTATTTTATTTTAGACAAGTACAAGACGAATGTTTGACGCAAAGCGTCAAAGAGAAGCCGCAATATTTCGTTGTACATGTAGAAATAAGAAAAAAAGAACATTTTTAAATCCACAAACAATAGAACAATTTAAACTGTAGACGGTAATGCTGATATATTTCTCCTTTTGAAGACTTTTGTTTTCTTCAAATTACCTCCCTTTAAAGCAATACCAGGATATTTACCTTGTGATTCGAATAAGATTGACAAACATTGAAATTATATGAATGAATACTATTATTTAAATAAGTAACAACAGCAAAATTAAATTTAAGCCAGATAAATGTGTACACATTTCGTTAATTTTTTATAGATACCCTAATGTATAGGTATGTATATAAAATTTATAAGCAAATGTTTTCATTACTATGTTCCTAATGTTTGAATAGACTAAGGAAAGTCAAGAATACATAAATAAATCAATGCAGTCTTTTCCGGCGACATTGATGCCTTGCATCAACTTTCTCTTGTGTATAGCTTAATTGTTAGCTAAAAACGAATACACAGTCAGGGATGATTTCTCCACACAACCATTTTATGAATTTGGATTGTCAGTGTTCACTGTTGTTTTCATGATGTTGGTTTTCTATATCTATTTGATAGTGTACCTGTTATCTGATGTACTTTGTTATCCTCCCTTTCCCATGTTCAACAAAACTGCTGGATACAAATTTGCAAACATCTTAGTCTAAATGAAAAACATGGAAACTCTATCAATTAATGAATAATGTTTGAAAGCATTGTGGCAAAAGGAGAATTTGCTCATTTATTTTACCGCAATGTTTTCAAAATGTGTCAGCTACAGAGGCATCTGTATCATGCGGAAAAGCGCTCGCCAACCAAGTGACATGATGAAAGGAGCTGATAAGGAATAAGAATTAGAAAAAGAATATGTAGAATTCATTGTTAAAAAAAGGAGGTATTTGTCATTATGAGGAATTCCTCCACTCCAAGAGATGGTTTCAGAGGTGAGAAAAGTCTGCTGTGTTGTGGCATTAAGATGGAAGATTTGGTCATTTTTGTGTCTGCCTTGGAAGGGATACACATAGGGATCACTTCCCTTTCTCTATGGTCTGTCTGTCAGTCTATACCTTTCGCAGATACAACATACAGACGTCTTTCAAAACAATCATGCAAGAACATGGAAAATCTATATAAAGTAAAAGTATTTACTGAAAAAAATTGGAAAAAAATTCGGCAAAAGGTGAAATTGCTTGTTTTGAGCAAATTCTCCTTTTGTCACAATGTTTTCAAAAGTTGTCTGCTGCATATATGCGTCTTAATGCGTCCACAAGTGAGAAAGTGCTATCATTCTCTCACTTCATGAAATTATTAGCAGGCGACACATTATGTCATGTTATCTTTCGAATACTCTTGTTTATTATATATGTTTTTGGTTTGAAAATGTTGTTTTCAGAATGTTGGTATTTGATTTGAATTTGTGACTTGTGAAATAGTCACTGTGTGGGTTAATTAAGAGTGAAATGTTTTGTCTGATACAAATTGAAATTTTTGACTTTTGATGAACGTGGATTGTCAAATTATGATTTAGTTTTAATTGTTGTGGTTGGTCGTGTGCACTCTTTCAATATGCAATATTTTGTATGTTTGTATGTTTTGTATGTTAATTAAAAGAACAGGATATTTCATGCATGGATTTCTTTGGACATCAGAAGTATGAATATTGTAGCTCATCCGATTACATGTATATCGTGACCACTATACATGTACCACATAAATTCATGTATATTGTGATTTAATTGCCAGGGTTTTTTTAAACATTATTCAATAATTGTTTGTTCATTAATAGTTTCCATGGTTTCAACTAAATGTTTTGAAAATCGACTGCTGCAGATTTGTTGTAATTATGGGAAAGGGTTAATTGATTTTTGACATCTTATAAAACAAATTTTGTAAATTCTCAAGTGTTATATCCTCAATGGTTGCAAAAATACATACAATCATAACCTGATAATTATAAAGTATAAATAGTAAGATTATTCCAAGAAATCTTTCCTTAACGCCTTCCCACATACTACAAATCTGCAGCAGATGACTTTGAAAATATAAAGGAAAAACCTGGAAAATCTCTATAAATGAATGAATAATAACTGGGGGGAAAATGAAAACCTTGTGTCAAAAGGCGAAATTGCTAATTTTGAGCAATTAATCCTTTTGTCACACTTTGTTCAAAGGTCATGTGCTGCAGAGGCATCAGCAAGCATCTGTATGTGGGAAAGGGATAACTGTTGAACCCTTTCCCTCATACGACATTTCTGCAGCAGACGACTTCGAACGTCTTTTTGTCAAGACATAGAAAATCTCTATTGAATGGATAACCTATGACAAAAAGTGGAAAACATTGTGGCAAAAGGAGAAATTGCACGTTTTGTGCAATTTCTTCTTTTGTCACTATGTTTTCAAAAAGCTGTCTGCTGCAGAGGCGTCAGAAAGCGTCTATATGAGGGAAAGGGTTAACCTTATTTGATATTTTATCATTGTCTGCCTTGAAAACAGTGCAATATGTGAAGAATCATTTTGAAACAGAATTGATAACATTTTCTGATTTTTTTTTTTTTTCGAAAGTGGTTCACAATAGAGGCTTCCAATGTTATCTATATCAGAGAAGGATCATGATGAGAATTTTGTACCTTTACCACAATGTTTTCCATTCTATTCAATGATTAAACTCATATTTATGGACATTTTCCATAGTAACCGAATTGCCAAGATAATTTCAAAGTTGTCTGGATTTATTGCATGTGGGAAAGGGTTAACTCATATAGACGCTTTCTGACACTTCTGCAGCAGACGGCTTTTTGAAAACAAAGTGACAAATGAAGAAATTGCTCAAAACAAGCAGTTTCTCTTTTTGCCACAATGTTTTTTTACTTTAAGTCATAGGTTATCCATTTAATTATAGAGATTTTCTATTTTTTGACAAAATATGTTGAAAGTCGTCTGCTGCAGAATTGTCGTATACAGGAAAGAGTTAACCCTTTCCCTCATATAGACGCTTTCTGACGCCTCTGCAGCAGACAGCTTTTTGAAAACATAGTGACAAAAGAAGAAATTGCACAAAACGTGCAATTTCTCCTTTTGCCACAATGTTTTCCACTTTTTGTCATAGGTTATCCATTCAATTATGGAGATTATCTATGTTTTGACAAAATACGTTTTAAGTCGTCTGCTGCAGAATTGTCGTATGAGGGAAAGGGTTATGGATTCAAATGGATATACTATTCTGGGATTTGTAACTGTTCTTGGAGACTTTTATAACTTCAGTTCAATTGGTTTTGGTCATGACACATGTAACTTCATCTTCCAAGTTGACATAGTTACAACTATTGTGCAAAATGTCCACATTAAAATTGGTAATCTCAATGCAATTTGATCTTCCCCTATCACAGATGGGTTTTTAATATCGACATGACCTATAATATATGTTACATGCAGTTACAGAAATTCTAAGATTTCATGGATTTGGTTACTTCTAAATGTGGAGTTAAAGTAAGACATATGATAAGTGAGTGGTATTTTAAAACAACTTCATTGCATTTTGAAAAATATTGTGTGCAAAGGAGAAATAGTCCAGAGTCATGAGAAATTTCTCCATTTCTGACAATGTTTTCCACAGACTTTCATAAAATAGTTTCTTTTGCCCAGATTTTCCATAACTTTTGTAAGATGTTTTCAATTTGGAAGAATATAGGTTTTCATATAACCCTTTCCAACAATACAAAAAATCTGCAGACGTCTTTGAAAACATGTAGACAGAAGTATGGAATATCTCAAAAAATAAAAGTTTATATATATATACGTACTTGCTGAAAAGAGTTAAAAACATTGTGGCAAAATGAGAAATTGCTCATTTTGAGCAATTTCTTCTCTTGTCACAACGTTTTCGAAAAGTCGTCTGTTTTCAGAAAGTGTCTTTATGTGGGAAAGGGATAAGGGGCTATACATATTTTACCCTTTCCCTCTTGCTCACGCTTTTTGACTCAGTTGATGCAGTCATGATGGGAGTTCCATTGGGCAAGGCACTTTTCCTAGACCAGAACTGGTTTGTTTACACAGGGATCATTAACCCTTTCCCTCATATAAACGCTTTTAGACGCCTCTGCAGCAGATGCCTTTTTGAAAACATAGTGACAAAAGAAGAAATTGCACAAAACCTGCAATTTCTCCTTTTGCCACAATGTTTTTTCACTTTGAGTCATAGGTTATCCATTCAATTATGGAGATTTTCTATGTTTTGATAAAATACGTTCAAAGTTGTCTGCTGCAGAATCGTCGTATTAGGGAAAGGGTTAATAAGTGAACTGTTGCTGAGATTTAACAGTAAACTGAAATAATGTTGTAAATGGCATAAAACCCCATTAAACAAAACACTTTTTGATGCATCTTCAACAGACAACTTTTGAAAACATTTTGTGCTTTCAAAGTGGTCTGCTGCAGTTTCTGTTGTATGAGGAAAATAAATAATAAAAATTGGAATGAATAACCGAGAATAAAATGGGAACGTTGCCTTATGATGCCAGACTGCTGCGGTTTGCTTTTGAAAATCAGAGAAATTTCTATGTTATTGAACTCACAGTTCAAAAGAAAGTCAACAGCGACTTTCTTAGAATTTTAGATGATGTTTTTCTGAAAACTCTCACATTAATAATATTGCTTCAGGCCTTGAATAATACTTAGTTGTCATAGATACTTTAACATTATATGAACTCTATAGACTCTGTACTAATATCCCTAAAACCTTTGATGAAAGGTCATAAACAATTCTAATATAGGAATGCAAGAATGTTAGATGAGTTTTTAATGGATCAAGTTTATTACTTTGAAAACATTTAGCTAATAATAAACTATAAAAACGTGAAAATTTGAATTTTATTTTTTATACAACTTTTGAAAATATTCTGGGGGGGGGAAAATTGGGTGACCAAAAGTGATGCCGGGGCGGGCTCTGCATCAGTGAAATCACACTTTGAAAACATCTAGGCAACCACTAAGTAAATATCTATAAATAAAGGTAAAGATGAAAACGTGGTGGTAAAAGGAGAAATTGCTCCTTGTGAGCAATTTCTTCTTTTGTCACAATGTTTTCAAAAGACATCTGCTGCATACGTCAAAAAGCGTCTATAATTGTGGGAAACTGAACTAAAAAGAGGACTGGGAGAAGAAGAATTCGATCTTCTGAACGGTTTCCCCATGTTTGTAAAAGAGGTCTGCTGTTTAAAGGCTTCAAAATTTATGTTGCCTGTTTTTGGTAAAGGTAAAAACTTTTCCCTCATACAGACACTTTCGGATGCCTAAATTGCAGCAGACAACTCAAGTCTTCTGTCTTCTTTGATTTATTGTGGGAAAAGGTTAAATTTGATGAGATTTTGAGAAAAGATTGTTAGAAATATGTATGTTGGAAAACTTGCAAGATGCTTTCTATTATGATTGACACTTTTCAATTCTGAAATTAACAAGCATAAGTATATATATATATATATATGTACAGATCTCTTTTACCTTTATATTTCTGTTTTCATTTTTGTCTCACTTTGCTTGTGCATGTATTGAATTAATGGCAACAATTAACCCTTTCCTGTATACAGGAATGTACATCTACGTCCCTGTCATGTACAACAAATGACATCTAAAACATCTGAGGAAAAGCTTTGGAAAATCTCTAAAAAAAAGTATAATTATTGAAAAGAATTGAAAACATTATATGGCCAAAGAAGAGAATGCTCATTTAAGAGCTGAATTTCTCTCTCTGCCACAATGTTTTCAAATGCCCCCCTCCCTGCAGATGCATCAAACTGAATCTGCATGGGGGGGGGGAAGGGTCGCTTAGATCACAATGCATTGATGTGCATAATTATCATCGTTGCAATAGGACATATGCATTATAAGTCTATCATCATTCAGCCTGTAAGAGGTTTAACCCTTTCCCACATTCAACAAATCTGCAGCAGATGACTTTGAACACATCTTATCAAAAACACGAAAAATCTCGATATATTAAGGTTTACTAAAGCTACTGACAAAAGTTGAAAACATTGTGGCAAAAGGAGAAATTGCTCGTTTTGAGCAATTTCTACCTTTGTCACAATGTTTTCAAAAGTTGTCTGCTGCAGATGTGTCAGAATGCGTCTATTATGTGGGAAAGGGTTAACCCTTTCCCTCATACGGCAATTCGGTAGCAGACGACTTTAAACATATTTTGTCAAAAAATAGAAAATCTCTTTATTTGAATGGATAACCTATGACAAAAAGTGGAAAATATTGTGGCAAAAGGAGAAATTGCACGTTTTGTGCAATTTCTTCTTTTGTCACTATGTTTTCAAAAAGCCGTCTGCTGCAGATGTGTCAGAAAGCATCTATATGAGGGAAAGCGTTAACTCTTTCTTTAGTATCATGATCTGTTCTTAACCATTTCCGAAATCCAGACACTTTTTGATAGTCTGCAGGGGACATCTTTTGAAAACATTGTGATTGAAGAGAAAAAATTGTTCATAATGAGCATTTTCTTGTTTTCCACGGAATTCAAATATTGTACTTTCATTTGTAGAAATGTTCCACATTTTTGCTTGGATCATTTCAAAGATGTCTGCTCCAGATTTGTTGCATTTTGTAAAGGTTAAAAGAATTATTTCTAGTTTTCTCTCTTTCTCTCTTTCCAGACGTGCCTCTCTCCCAAAACCAATACTATCCGTGACTCCGCCAAAAATTACCAGCAAGGTGATTGGTGACCTCTTGAGGATGACCCCTACATCATCTATGACCTTGACCCCAGACAGTCCTCCTTCACCTCCAACTTCTGCACTTCCTGATAGCTAGTGACCTTCACTTGCACCTTCAACTTTGACCTTTTGCACTCAGGTGAAATTTATGTTGAAAAATGGAATAAGTTATTGTAGTTATAATTTATAGTAATTTGTTTATAACCAATTGTGGCTTGCTCAAATTTGTTGCTTTGTTGACAGATTAGTTAATTTGTGTGAGTGTGAATTGTTTGCCTTTATACTAATGCTTTGATTCCGCTTTATTTCAGTATATTTGAATAACATTTTTATCAAAGTTTATATGACTTAAGAGTTGATTCAAAATTTAAAGTTTATGTTTCTTACCCGAAAGAAAAAATAGAGAACAAGTTACTTTAAAGAGTGAAATATATTTTGAAAAAGAGATGTTTTGGTTTCAACCATTTTCGAGCAATGTTTAGAAGTTCCTCATTCATGCGCTTATTTTTAGCTTGAGCATCTGAGTAGAAAGTGCTCTGATAATTTTAAGCATTTGTGTTCTCTCATCATCCTGTGTCCCCAGTTACGTTCTGAATCATGTTTACCTTAGAACAACATCTTCTAAAACTGATGAGTTAGAAGAAACAAGTTTTTAAAAAATTCAAAGAACTTTTCAAAATGTACAGCTCAGCTGCACAAGATGACCTCAAGAGCTAAAAATAGATAAATCTTCAAATGACAATTATCATCCTTGACCTATTGTCTGAATTTCAAAATAAATTCTTAAAAGTGTTCAAATTATTGCAGTGTTTCCCCTTCACTGTACAAGATGGCCACCAAAACTGAAAAAGTAAAACATCTTTAAATGACATCTATTTGACCACTGACTAAATTTCTGAATTGATTTCGCACAAATTGGGCCCTCACACTGTTCCAAGATGGCTTCTAGAATTGAAAATAGAAAACAAAAATAAACAACATATTTCTACTTCAGATTCAAATACAACAATAGATATCACATAAGCGATAACAAAAATGGCATGATCCTCTTGCATCAAGTATTGTCTGCTTCAGTTGCAACAAAAGATTCATTCAGGATATGTAATAAGGAATAGTTCTTGCAATTAGCATTATCTTCTACAGTAATCAGACTAAATGTATGATTCTTCAAGGATGACATTTTAAATTAACTGTAGCCTTTAAATTCATAAATTCATCTGCAGATAAAGTCATTTGCTGATTAACATTTTGTTTCATAGTTTCCGTTTATTAGGTTTATCAATAGCTGTATATTCCCACTTGAAGACGTATTTTGACACATGGGCAGCAGCAGACTTTTGAAAACAGGGTGGTTAAAGGAGAAATTGCTCATGCCACAATGATTTCTACTCTATTCAATTATTTCATTTATAGAATTTTTCCATAATTTTGCATGCCAATTAATTTATGAAGTCATCCACTGCTTATTTGTTGTATGTTAGAATGGGATATATAAGAAGAGAAGTCATCTACCTCTTAATGTATGAGTAAGAATAATTAATGTCTGGAAAATTTGTCCTATTATTTGATACAGAGTTGAACAAATTGAAAGAAATTGCTCATATTGTGCACATTCTTCTTTTTGTGTCTATTGCCATGGAAAAACCGAAAGACACCTGAAATTAATGTTATGTAATTAATTTATACATTAAAATGTGTGAGTTTGGGGTAAATACACCTATTATGACTTACCTGCACCACTAGTCAATCAACCAATCAGTTAGTTAATTAATCAATACAGTAATCAAAAGGCGCGTGTATATATTAACTAAATACATTTGGTTGGTGGTCAAGCAGCCTACTTTGACTTACCTACCCACTATTACTCAACCAAACAGTCAATTGATAAATCCATCTGTTATTTATCACGAATTCCTCATATCATTGGTACAAACGTCCTTTGACACTTCTGCAACCAACCCCTTCAAAATGTTGGGATTTAAAATAAATTCAAAAGCATTGCATTTAATTTTTTGCCTATCCTTTGTGAAACCCCATTAGAAAATGATTAGTTTGTTTGCATGATGTTTTACGTTGCTTTTAACAATATTTTAGTTACATCAAGCCGTAGAAAATGTAGAATACACAGGAATTTATTTCTGCTTTGATATTAGAGTTGGACTCTCAATTTATTTCTCATTGTTAGGCAGAGACCTTCATTTGATTTTGATATGAGATGTTTATTTGTTAATTGCATAAAAATATAACGACTAAAATCCATTGTAAACCAGTAGGTGTGCTAAACAGGAACTACCAAGATAGCAGATGTGCATAATTAAGCGAAGTAGTTTGTGTCAAATGTTTGTATTTCAGTATGCGTTCAATTCCTATATCATTCAATATATGGACATAGCAAAGTGCAATTGTAAAGTGTTCTTGTTAGACTTTCGGGATCGGTATTTACAGGTCCAAATGTAATCTGCAGCTAGTCCCTTACTGTCAGCACTTTCAGTGCCTTGATTTACATCATGAATCCCATCAGGATAGAAGACAATCCTGTTTAACCTTTCCCACATACAACAAATCTGCAGCAGACAAATTTGAAAACACTGGCCAAATTATGCATACTTTCTATAAAAGGAAATACAAACAATGAAAAGAGTCAAAAAACATTGTGGCAAAAGGAGAAATTTATGATTTTAAGCAATTTCCCTCCCCTTTTGTTAAAATGATATCAAAATTGATCTGCTGCAGATGTGTCAGGATGTGTCTGCATGTAGGAAATGGTTAAAAGAGCCATATATATATATAATCCTTTGAGTGTCTTCATTACTGTTGACCACATTAAAGCTCTTTAGCAGACTTCCGTTCAAATAATAAGCCATATCAAACAGAAAAGTACTTTATTCCATTTCCCATATACAACAAATCTGCTGCAGACTCTGTGAAACATTTGGGCGAAAATATCGAGTAATAATCGTAGTTATTAAAAAAGAGTTGTTAAAGGGCAAAAGGAGAAATTGATGAAAAATTCACCTTCTGCATATGCTCCAAAAATGGATATGGGAAAGGGAAAGGGTTTTATAACGAAGTTAATTATCGGTCATATAAAGGCTTTTCATGGGTGCAGCATCTCTGTCAACCTTTTTTAGATCACAATGTGATCTATTTTGATCATTCTCTGTCTGTCGTCTGTCCATCCGTCATTAACTTTAGCTTCAAACAACATCTCCTCCTAAACCACAGGACCAATTTCAACCAAACTTCACAGGAATATTCATGTGGTGGTCCTCTTTCTAATTGTTCAAAGATTTCTACAAACGGCCTTTACTTTTAAGCTGTTTCATTGACAGTGCCCACTCCTTTCAGTTTCATTTGCACTCCTGATAAAAAAAAACCCAGATATTTGCAGTTAAGTATTTGCTACTAATACTATCACTCAGGTGATCGATTTAGGGCCATCTTGGCCCACTTGTTTAGATCACCGGAGCAAAAGGTTCAAAATGATCTATTCTGATCACTCTCTTTCTGCCGTCGATGTCAATCATTAACTTCTAGCTTTAGACAATATCTTCTCCTAAACTACTGGACCAAATTCAACCAAACTAATGATCCTTTGGAAGTCCTGGCCTATCAAAATTGATCAAAAATTAAAATTATATGAAGAACTTTGGTTGCTCTGGCATCAGAAAGGGGGACACATGACCAATCTTTAAAATACTCCTTCTCTAAATTTAGTTGTCAGATTTAAATATAATATAATACAAATGTTCCTTTGGTGACCCTCCACAAAAAAATGTTCAAGCCATATTGATTGGTTGAATAACATGGCAACCAGACAGCATCAGAAAAGAGGCAATATTTTATAAATTCCATTCTTATTAAAGATCTTTCAAGATAGTTTAGCAGACATGGTCATTTAATGACATAATTTGTTCAGGCCATATTGATTGGTTGAAAAAGGATATCTTTCGGGCAGAAACAGAAAAGGGGTAAAAAGATTGTTTAGCTTCAAATCACCTCTTAAACCAATGGACATATGGCAACCAAACTTCAACGGAATGTTCCTGTGTTGCTCCTCTTTTAACCCTTTCCCTCATATGACAATTCTGCAGCAGACGACTTTGAACATATTTTGTCAAAAGTTAGAATTTCTCTATAATTAAATGGATAACCTATGACAAAAAGTGGAAAACATTGTGGCAAAAGGAGAAATTGCACGTTTTGTGCAATTTCTTCTTTTGTCACTATGTTATCAAAAAGCCGTCTGATGCAGAGGCGTCAGAAAGTGTCTATATGAGGGAAAGGGTTAAATTGGGTGAAAGAGTTAATGCCTTAATTATTGCAAATCTCCTTTACTCAGATATTAGCTGTTTCATTTTGATCAAATTTGCATTTGCTTTCATAATATCACTCAAACGATCGATTTAGGGCCATGTTGTATCTGATCAATTTTACTTTTAAACTTTTAGTTTGTAATTATAGAAGCCAGCATTCTTTCAAATATTTTACAAAATTCATTGCAATAATATACATGGAAAAGCAGCTAGTTGTATGAAGTACTGGTGTGAACTGACACTAGTGAGCGCTAAGTGTCGCTACGTTACACAATATAGTTTGCGTTTAATTTCTTGTTTTCAACAGTAAAACTATGATATAACTCCGACTTAAGTGCATAAATTACTTTTATTATGTATTCAAAATTCTATTTTTAAACAGCAATAAACATATAATGTGTGTCACATTCCTTGCACTATATGGTGATTCGCCAATCGCATGACATCATCAATTAAAGCCCGTCTGCAAATCGTGAGAAATACGTTTTTTTTTTAAAAATAGGACTAACGGCAATAAAATTTATCACATTTTATATAAAATTCTGAAAATTTCAACAGTTTCAGTCACATCCTACCTTACTTTAACATATCCATACCACTTTATAAAATTCAGCTGTGCTGAATCTAAAAATGCTTTTACACGTCTATATCCAAATTTCTGTTATATATTGTAGTATTTGCCGCCATCTTGGAAATGGGTGACCTGAGCAAAATGCCATGGCCAGCATCTATTTCAGTGATCCCAGAAACCCCTGAATTGTTTCATTTCGGATTTTCACAGCCAGACATATGAAATTTCCTTTTTTTCCAGGTGGCCATCGTGGATTTTGGCCGCCATCTTGGAAAATCGGAACCGATCAAGTGGGTTCCACGGATAAAATCAATAGATAGGTCGAAAAGAAACTCCGTGCCAAATTTGGTACTTTTGTCCGGCTGGTAATGTTAATCTTGAAAATTGTTGCTAAGCCACCTGACTAATACAACATACTTTCTAAGCACTGGCTGCTTTTCCAAATAGACTGTTAGCCCATTGGTGAAAGATGAATGATGCTTGTCACAGTGACTTTTGTGAAACATAAGAAAGAATGTTGACCAAGCAGGGACCCCTCACAACCGGCGTCGCTACGGACTGAGCTACCGGGGCTCGGCTGATGTAATTGAATTATATTTGTAAAATAGGATTGTAAGATTGAACAGGTATTTGTAAATTAGAAAATTACAGATTAATTAAACAATGTATTTGTAAATTAGGAATTGATAGATTAAATATCTATTTTGTTTATCAACAATCTTTATTTTTAGATTGGCCAATCTTCATTATTCTAGTAATTTTACTGGTTATTTACGAAGGAAGCACTGAATACATTCAGAAAAAGTTGGCCATAATCTTAAATCATCAGTAGATCAATGGCATTGTTTGTATTGTCAATAATTCTGTTTTAATAATTTACGATTAATGGTAATTGCACTTTTATTAGGAATCTGCCGTGGCCGAGTGCATAGGGTCAGGGACTTGGAACTGGGTGTCCTGAGTTTGATCCCGAAATGCGGGGGTCATGCAGGAGTGCCCTTGGGAAAGGCGCGTGTCCTAGCCTGGTACTGGTTTGTTTACCTAGGGATCATGAATAATTGAGCTGTCGCTGTGATATAACTGAAATAATGCTGGTAACAGTGTAAAAAACCCAATAAAACAAACAAACGCTTTTATTATGAATTAACCCTTTCCCTCATACAGTAATTCTGCAGCAGACGACTTTGAACGTATTTTGTCAAAAAATAGAAAATCTCCATAATTGAATGGATAACCTATGACAAAAAGTGGAAAACATAGCGGCAAAAGGAGAAATTGCACGTTTTGTGCAATTTCTTCTTTTGTCACTATGTTTTCAAAAAGCCATCTGCTGCAGAGGCATCAGAAAGCGTCTTTATGAGGGAAAGGGTTAACAAATCAGGTCATCTGATGGCTCATGATTCGTGACCAAATTATTGAAATTGGCTAAATAAGTTATTCTTTTTATGAAAGGAGTGCCATAAATAGATAACCTCTTTATGGTAATTATGATGAATTTGCATGTTAGCTGTGGCAGTCAAGAAAGGGTCCCATCTTTATTCATTCTCCGATACAGACCCACTCCTGGCAGTACTGTTGATCAGACTAGTAAGCACAAAGCCTTTGAAATCATATCTGCTAAAAAGACCTTTTCCTCATACGACAATTCTGCAGCAGACGACTTTGAACATATTTTGTCAAAAAATAGAAAATCTCTATACCGGTAATTGAATGGATAACCTATTACTAAAAGTGGAAACATTGTGGCAAAAGGAGAAATTGCTTGTTTTGAGCAATTTTTTCTTTTGTCATAATGTTTTTAAAAAGCTGTCTGCTGCAGAGGCAACAGAAAACGTCTATATGAGGGAAAGGGTTAATGAAAGTGAATTATTGAATAGAGTTGAAAACATTTTGGCAAATGGAAAAATTGCTCAACATTGGCCACAATGATTTTAAAAGTCTTCTGCTACAGGGATGTAATAGTGTGTCTGGAAAAGAGTAAGAATTAGAGAATTAGCCCAAAAGACTTTTAAATTTCTCCTTTCTTATGTTTGGCTCACACATTAATTTGACTGTTCCAGCAACATCCTTTCATTTATCCAGTCTTTAACCCTGTCCTTTATACAAGAAATCTGCAGCTGACACCTTCGAAAACACCTAGGCAGAAATATGAAAAATCTAGTTATTATTGCATAGTTGAAAACATTGTTGCAAAAGAAAATATGAGTTGCTATTTCACCTTTGGCTATGATTTCAAAAGTCATCTGCTATAGATGTGTCAAAATGTGTCTACATATTGGAACGGGTTAAGATTCGTTACTTAACCCTTTCCCTCATACGACAATTCTGCAGCAGACAACTTTGAACATATTTTGATGGATAACCTATGACTAAAAGTGGAAAACATTGTGGCAAAAGGAGAAATTGCATGTTTTGTGCAATTTCTTCTTTTATCACTATGTTTTCAAAAAGCCGTCTGCTGCAGAGTGTATCAATAGTATAATTATGAGGTAAACACTGATTTATGATGAAGTTTGTAGGAGAGCATTTTATTCACCATTATGGAACAATAAATCTATCTTCATGACTTGATAAAGTAATTAACTGCCGTCCCTTTGACATGGTCATCTTTAAATAGATCATTGATTTGTAATAAAGACAATCCTAGACTTGACAAGGTTTTTTTCCTGCCAATCAAGTGTATTGATTAAATATTCTGTAATTGCTTTTATATGATGAAATGACTTTTTCCCACATACAATTAATTTGAAACAGATGACTTTGAAAACATCTAGGCAAAGACAAAAAAATAATCTGAGTTGAAAGTAATGTGGTAATGGAGATAATGAGCACATTAAATTTTCTTCTTTTGCAATAATATTTTTAAAATTTGTTTGCTTAACCCTTTCCCTCATGCTACAATTCTGAAGCAGAAGACTTTGAACATATATTGTCAAAAAATAGAAAATTTCTATAATTGAATAGATAACCTATTGTGGAAAACATTGTGGCAAAAGGAGAAATTGCTCGTTCTGAGCAATTTCTTTTTTAGTCACTATGTTTTCAAAAAGCTGCCTGCTGCAGAAGCGTCAAAAAGCGTCTATATGGAGGGAAAGGGTTAACCCTTACCTTCATACCACGAATCTGCAGCAG
The DNA here is from genome assembly GCA_031761405.1 of Serripes groenlandicus. Classification (NCBI taxonomy): domain Eukaryota; kingdom Metazoa; phylum Mollusca; class Bivalvia; order Cardiida; family Cardiidae; genus Serripes; species Serripes groenlandicus. The sequence continues at coordinate 83,131,402 of JASEVX010000002.1, read as the reverse complement.
ACGACTTTAAAAACATAACTGAAAATGTTTTGGAACACCCTTTGAATGAAAGTACAATAATTGAATAGAGTTGAAAACATGGTGACAAAAGGAGAAATTGCTTGTTTTGAGCAATTTCTCCTTTTGTCGCCATGTTTTCCAAAAAGCTGTCTGCGTCAGAAAATGTTCATATGAGGGAAATGGTAACTCAGATGCATGTAGGAAAGGGTTAAATAGACAGATAGGCATTGATTGGTTATGAGGACACTACACCTACTTGACCAAGTTTTAACTGTCAGTCATACTTGTTGATCAATAATTATTCTCTTCAATACAAATTCTTGAACTGTAACAATTTTGTCTGGAATACTTGATTAAACCTATTCAACTTCTTCTATGACTGGAAATTAAATTACCATTTCAATTTTACTTTGATCTGCTCTCTGATTAACCCAAATGAAGAGTCTATACAATGTCATGTACATACAAGTACATACTAAATAATCATTTAACCCTTTCCCACATAAAGACCGTTTCTGATGCCTTTGAGCAGCCGAATTTTTGAAAACATTGTGACAAAAGAAGAATTTGCTTAGATGTTATCACGGTCATCTGCTGCAGATTTGCATTAACTCCGAAATGGTAAAAATAAAGGAAAAAATGGATCGCTCGATCTTGAGCTCAGACCAGTGGTGTCTGGGGGGACATCAAAACCTCAATAAAGGAATGTCTTGGTGGTGTAATTGTAGAGCATCTGCCTCAGATGAGGAAGTTCACTGTTTGGTCCCCTGCCGTGTCATACCAAAGACTTTAAAAATGGCAGTAATCATCCAGGCTTTCCCTCTTTGGCACTCAGGATTATGGAGTTGGCATTACAACTGACTTGCTATTGTCAGGCTAAATGGATCAGCAGTTACCTGAACATTGTTAAAGACAATTTTTTTCAAAATATGCAAAGGGTATTGATTTACTCCAAATGAATATTGCAATTATTATTTATAATATTTTTTTTGCATAATTATATTAAAAACATTCAAAATAAACCCTTTCCATCATCCCGTTCCCGCTACACCATCATTGTCATTTCTAAGTAAATTAACCCTTTCCCTCATATAGACGCTTTCTGACGCCTCTGCAGCGGACAGCTTTTTGAAAACATAGTGTCAAAAGAAGAAATTGCACAAAACGTTGTTTTCCACTTTTTGTCATAGGTTATCCATTCAATTATGGAGATTTTCCATTTTTTGACAAAATACGTTCAAAGTCGTCTGCTGCAGAATTGCCGTATGAGGGAAAAGGTTAAGTAAATTATATATATATGTGCTTGTAAAGCTCCATTTAATGTTTTCTCTATCTGGATTTAACACTAAGGATGTGTACAAAAGTTATTTACAAGTCATTGTGAGCATTACGTTTGATGTCAATCCATGCAAACTGATTATTTTGTGGAAACATTGCCTAGATTTAACTGTCACAAGGTAAGCATCAATTTTGAAAATTTGAAGAAAAAAAATCTGTTTCCCGCTGTTGTTGTTCTTTCCAGAAATTAAGGCTTAGGATTGGTCGAAAACTTAATAGAAACTTCCAAAAGTCATTATCAGACTGTGCATAATTTTAACATGATGTTTATAATTATTGTCGCAACCGTAAAGATTCAAAGATTGCAGGAAGCTTCCAGGAAGTTTGTGAAACAATAACTATCCGCAAGCTTGATAAGATTGCAGTGAGCTTTCGCAAGCTTATGGTGCACTTGTCAGAAGCTAGTATGCCTCTTAGTTGTGATTGTGACAAAAGGAGAAATTGCTCATACTGAACAATTTCTACTTTTGCCAAAATGTTTTCAACGCTACTCCTTAATTCCATAATAATACTTTCATGTATAGAAATGTTCTATATTTAGTCAAAATGTTTTTGAAAGTCTCTGCTTCAGATTTGTTGTATGTGGGAAAAGGTAAAATTAGAATATCAGGTGACAATTTCTCCTATTTTCACATGGCACTAACTTACTGAATGGAAGACAAGAATGGCTGTCATAATGGGCTCTAAGTGGCCTGGAGAGAAATTCTTAGGAAAATAGCTAATAGACTTCCTAAATTTAGATATGGAAATGCAGATTAATGTCCAGTGGCAACAAGAATGAACCAGATCACTGAATACAATTTCAATAAATCATTATGACTGGGAAGAACAGGAAACAGATTCTTGTCATTGTTAGAATGACACAGATTATAATTGTTACACTCTTAGTTTAAGCCCAGGGAATTATGTCAGTCTTTATATCCCAGACAAACAAATTATTGGAATCACCGTGGTCCTTTGCAATTTTTCTTGTCCAGAGCAAAACTTGAAAACTAACAGATGAAATTTAATAAAGTTTCATACAATGGTCAAGCACAATGAGAGGCAGTGCAGTGTACAAGAACCATAACTCTATTTGAGCTAATTACATAGTTATTGCCCTTTCTTATGTTTTTCTTGTCTGGAGAATAACTTAAAAACTAATGGAAGGAATGGAATTTATTTTGGATAATTACAAAGATATTACAGATTTAATAAAGCTTCATACAATGGTAGAGCACAATGAAAGGATGTGCACTGTACAAGAACCATAACTCTATTTTAACTTATTACATAGTAATTGCCCTTTCTTTCTTTTTTTTCTTGTCCAGAGAATAAATTGAAAACTACAGTATGGCATTTAATCAACTTCATACAATGAGAGGAAGTGCAGTGTACAAGAACCATAACTCTATTTTAGCTAAAAATAGAGTCATTGCCCTTTGTTACTGGTTTTTTGTCTGCTGAATAACTAAAAAACTACTGGATGGAATTTAATAAAACTTCATTCAGCCGTAAAGCACAATGAGAGGGAGTGAAGTGAACAAGAACCATAACACGATTGAGCTAATTACAGAGTTAATGCCCTTTCTTACTTTTTTCTTATCCGGAGAATAACTTTAAAACTATTTTATACATTGATACAACAGTCAGAGGTAGTGCAATGTACAGTAACCATAACTCTATTTTACCTAATCACAGATTTATTGCCCTTTATTATTTATCTTGTACGGAGAATAACTTGAAAACTACAAGATGGAATCTAATAAAATCTAATTTGGGGGGTAATAATCACATTCAGTGATATCTAGAATTTTAATATTTAAATAACATCATTTAAAGTTAAATGGTTCTAATCAAAGTATAAGACACATAAGCTAGGTTTGAGCTTACCATTAGGTCAGTGTACAGTTTTTAGTCCAGCGATACCTGTTTTACTTTGAAAACAGTTCTTAACAGGGTTTTAATTCTGTTTAAATTGATAGAATGCGGAAATGTTTTATTTAATTATATTTTTGCCCACATATTTGAATAAGCACAAAATTCAGAGTTGGGTTTCTTTCCCCCCCCCCCCCACACACAATATTGTTTAATTAAAGTTGTCTGGGTAAGGAGACAGATGAAAGGAGAAGAAGTTTTACTTTGCACTATATTGCTTAGAAAGTTATCACTATTTTGCTTTAAATTTTTCAAACATGTACTTTGTTATCATAGTATAAATAGATCACATATTACGGAATTTAATAAAGCTTCATACAATGGTAGAGCACAATGAGAGGAAGTGCACTTTACAAGAACCATAACTCTATTTTAGCTTATTACAGAGTAATTGCCCTTTCTTTCTTTTTTTTCTTGTCCAGAGAATAAATTGAAAAATATAGAACCATAATTCTTGTTTGAATTTATTGTTACTATATCATTTACACAATGTAATTTTAATTTCTAGCGCAAAAGTCGTAAAAGAGATGTGCGTTTTAGCCCTGATGTATGTATCTGCCACCTACATGTTTTTGTTTTGTTTTTAAGCACCGTTTGGTTCTCTTGAACAGCTCTGACATATGATATGACATTTTCAAGTATAGGTATTGTGCAATCCAAACAAACTGGTGTTAAACACTTTCCCATATAAAACAATTAAACTTGCAGCAAATTATCTAGGCAAAGGTTTTGAGATGCGTCAAAATATGTCTGTATATGGGCTAGAGTTAACCCTTTCCCTCATATAGACACTTTCTGATGCCTCTGCAGCAGACAGCTTTTTGAAAACATAGTGACCAAAGAAGAAATTGCTCAAAATGAGCACTTTCTCCTTTTGCCACAATGTTTTCCACTTTGAGTCATAGGTTATCCATTCAATTAAAGAGATTTTCTATTTTTTGACAAAATATGTTCAAAGTCATCTGCTGCAGAATTGTTGTATGAGGGAAAGAGTTAATACAGCAGATGACTAGGATTTGATAACCCAATCTTGTCATACACAATGCTTACATTGGTAGCAGTATCTGCCCTTTTGGATGAGGATGATATTACAACAGATGCACTGGTGTCAGTATAAACCTGCAGGTAGCACTGGTACCCATCAAATGCCATAATGTAACTCAAACGAGCGTTGCAAAATCCAAATGTATGGCATCCATATCTGACTCGACTATTCACCAATTATTCATAGAAAATTTCAATATCTTTCGTAAAACAGTCAGTACCCATCCAGAGCCTTTTGCACCGGAAGTTTATTTCTACACACCTAATAATTGTGTAACATTTGGTTTTTGGTTAGTCATAAAAGATGAGGACAATCGAAGCCCAAAATATTTAGTGGTCAATATATAAAAACACAAATTGAACATCATCATCTTCTCGTCAATCATTTCTTAGATCAATATTAATATTAATGGCCATAGTATGCTGTATAATTTTCGTTTACAAACTGTTTACGTTTGTTTTCGTAAATAGGTAGCACCTATAGATATATAATTTTTGTGTCACCCTGCGTAGCATGGTAGGCACTTAGGGATTACTTTTTGTCCGGCGTCTGGCCGTCTGTCTGTCCATCACACTTTATCGTCACACTTTCAATGAGCAGGTGCAGGTGACAAATGTGCTTGATACAATTGCAGCAGATTACTTCAGAAAACATTGTGGCCTTTTGCCATAATGTTTTAAATTAATATCTAGAGATTTTCAATATATTTGCCAAGATTTAAGTTATTTGCTGCATATTTGTTGAAAGAGTTAACCCTTTCCCTCATATGACAATTCTGCAGCAGACGACTTTGAACATATTTTGTCAAAAAATAGAAAGTCTCTATAATTGAATGGATAACCTAGCTATGACTAAAAGTGGAAAACATTGTGTCAAAAGGAGAAATTGCTCGTTTTGAGTAATTTCTTCATTTGTCACTATGTTTTCAAAAAGTTGTCTGCTGCAGAGGCGTCAGGAAGCGTCTATATTGAGGGAAAAGGTTAAGTTGTAGACTTCACAGTTTGCATGTTGAATGGGCTACAGTTTATAACTGAGGATGTCTAACCTCACATATAACATCTCGAGGGCTTGGCGTGAAACGGTTGTAACTAAAATTGGTAATTTTTTACCAAGGTTAATCACTTCGCCTTAAAGTATTTATAAGCGTTAAATCATTTTCTTGGTAAACAATAGAAATTTAGGTGCCATTGCTCGTTCTGAGCAATGGCACCTAAATTTGCATTGTTTACAAAGGGGTCAAAATTGCCCCTAAATCAGGGTTTTCAAAATAGGTTTTTAGCTCAACTATTCGAAGAATATGAGAGCTTTACTACTCGCGTTTTAAGTTTTAGGGCAAGTTGGCATTTTCATTTATATTTTTACTTTTTCTAAATAAGTACTTGTGCTAGGGCTTTCATATTTGGAAAATAGTTACAACTTATACCTTCTTCACATTGAATGCTGAAGGTGCAGTGTGACCTTCATTTTGGGGTAAAAAACATGATTTTCATTGGTTAAAGTTTTAGGGCAAGTTGGATTTTTTTTTTTTTACTTTTTCTCAATAAGTACTGGTGCTAGGGCTTTCATATTTGGTATATAATTACATCTAATACCATTGTATACTGAAGATGCTGGTTTGACCTTTGGGGGGGGGGGGGGGGGGGGGGGGGTAAAATTCATGATTTTGGGTGGTAAAAGTTTTAGGGCAAGTTGGCATTTTTATTTATTTTTTTAATTTTTCTCAATAAGTACTTGTGTTAGGGTTTTCATATTTGGAATATAATTACATATAATAAGGCAATATACTTAAATAGTGCTTAAGTGAATAAGCGTTTTCAAGTCGAGCGCGCTGTCCTCCGACAGCTCTTGTTAGTTACAACTGTTTCACGCCAAGCCCTCGATCTGCAAAAGAGGATTTTGAAAACAGCTAGGCAAGGATAAGGAACGTCTCTGGAAATGAAAATTGAATTATTGAATGGCATTAGAAACATTGTGGCAAAAGAAGAAATTGTCTAAGATGGACATGTTTTCCAAAAGTTGCCTGATGCAGTTGGCATAAAATACTTTTGCAGTGGACATTTTGGGAAAATGTGAAATTGCTTTAAACTAACTTCCACTTTTATCCTCATATGTATTCAAAGCAGAGGACTGAGACTTGACCCTTGCTTACTTAAGCAATAATAATTTGGCACTCTTGTTCACAGTGTTTTCACATGTCATCGGTTGCAAATGTCTATCGAAATATATCTGCGAAACGTTGTTTTAATTCTTTCCAACATGCAGACTCCTATTAACACATCTGCAGCAGACACATTTTGAAAACAATGTTTTCAGATCCATTAAATAATTACATAACATTTATAGAGATTTTCGATAGATGTCAACTCAGCTGCAGATTTATTGTATGTGGACAAATGTTAATATTGATGCATGATTTTAATAATTATCTTCACTAATCCTAAAGGCATGTTGATTTTTTTCTTGACTGGGTTAATGGAAACATGTATTGGTGTGACCTGTGTCGTGACCTTTTTCAATTATGCAGTTTTTTGCAAATTATGAGGTGCTCAACTCACATGTAACTGGGCATTCACTAGACTTCTATTTGAAGGGGCGCAATGAAAACTGTCATTCTATATTCATGCATGTTGCATTGTGCAAAGATATTGTTAACTTATTATTTGCATTATGCATGTGACATTATATTTTCAGTCAATTGGCACTCTGAATCATTTATCTTATCATGTGAGTTTTTCACACACAAAAACCACATGACAAATTTTATGAAGATTGAAGGTACAAGCAGCGAATTAAAATATGCATTTTGGTCTGATTTCCGTAGATTCTGTATACTTTATCACTTGCAGATGCATTTTGACACATCTACTTCAGTGGTCTCTTGAAAACATTGAGCCAAAAGAAGAAATTGCCTGTTTATTGCTCATAACTTGATATAATAATTATACATGTACTTTCATTTAAAAGAGATATTCTATTTGTTTGCAGAAGTGTTATCTAGGAAGTCTGGTGCAGTTTTGTTGTATCTTGGATAGGGTATCTTTTGTAATTAACCCTTTCCCACATACAAGAACTTTGCAAAAGACGACTGATACAAATGTTTCGTCCCGACAAAAATACTTTCAACGTAAATGTAAATTAAAGAATGCTTTCTCGAATTGTGTCTGCATGGGGAAAAGGGTTTAACCCTTTCCCCCATACGACAATTCTGCAGCAGACGACTTTGAACAAATTTTGTCAAATAATGGAAAATCTCTATAACTGAATGGATAACCTATGACTAAAAGCGGAAAACATTGTGACAAAAGGAGAAATTGCACGTTTTGTACAATTTCTTCTTGTGTCACTATGTTTTCAAAAAGCCGTCTGCTGCAGAGGCGTCAGAAAGCGTCTATATGTGGGAAAGGGTTAATAGCAATGAGATAGAATTCTTTTAATAGTTTGATGTTAAGGAATGTAAATGAACCAAGCAATAATTTATTTAAACCTTTCTGCAATGCAGATGTTAATATATATAGCAGGATAAACTTCTGAAAACTTATGGCAAAAGGAGTAACAAGCCATTTATCCTACCCCTACAAAGGTCTTAAATCTGTTTTTAATTAACCCTTTCCCTCATACTACAATTCTGCAAAAGACGACATTATACATATTATGTCAAAAAATGAAAAAATCTCTATAATTGAATGGATAACCTATGACTAAAAGTGGAAAACATTGTGGCAAAAGGTAAAATTGCTTGTTTTGAGCAATTTCTTCTTTTGTCACTATGTTTTCATAAAAGCTGTCTGCTGCAAAGGCATCAGAATGTTAGCGTCTATATGAGGGAAAGGGTTAACATAGCTTTCCTGAAATATCTTTTATTTTATGTAATTATTAACTTGATTAGTGGCTTCATATTACCTGCCAGGGATCTTAAAAATAAACACATACCAGTGTGATGCCATGACAATCCAACCATTTAGAAATTCAACAAGCTCTTAGTTACTAAGAACAAGAAATAGTAACAATATATTGCTAGTTTGTTTATACATTATGTTATGGAGAAATCAAAATCCTTTATAAGCGAATTATTATATTTTCAATCCATTCCACTTGATTTCTACATTATCATTGATTGATTGCACTGGGGGTTATGTATCAAATAAATCAATTTAAATTTAAATTTAAAATTGAATATTTTTGTTTATTTCAGGTACAATAAAGTCCTACAATTGTAAGAAGACATCATCACCATGACCATGACCTTGACCTTGGTACAATCACCCATTTCAAACCAGCTGAACACATGACTTCCCGGAAGAAACCCTTTTTTCATGTGTTAATTGTTCAGCTCGTCCCGGACTGTTTCCCGGGGAGCTTCTGTTGTCCCCCTGTTGACAAGGCAGTGTTGTCCATGGTATTGGTAACATGTTTGAGTTTTGATAAGTCTTTGAGGTAGTCTGCTTTCATATTTGGTTCATGCCTACTTTAACCCTTCTCCACATGCAGCAAATCTGCAACAAACAACTTTGCAATCATTGAGGCAGAAGTATTGATAACCTTTATAAATGAAAATGTAACTAGTGAATAGAATTGTAAATATTGTTGCAAAAAGGGAAATTTCTTCGCCAAAACAAAAAACTGTCTGTTGCAAAAGTGGTTGCAGGTGGGAAAGGGTTAAGGTAAGGACTTTCCCTTCAGTTTGACCTTTAACCCATGTCAAGGTCATACCTGGAATTTACAGCTATGTTCATGAATTTGCCTCGACTCAGCCAGCTCTGTTGCACCTGACTAATTTTAGGTACCATATAACCTGATATTTCACACATAGGCTCCTCTTTCATGAATGTTTTTTAGACTTTCAGACGTCACAAAAGTCATCTTTATCAAGAAAGGAATAAAACCTGTAGAGAAAATGCTCTTCCTGACAGCCAAGCTTACAGAATATCATATGAAATACATTATTGTTATTCATGTTGTTTTCTTTGATTCAAGACCACAGGTGCCAGTCTGGTTTAAAATCTTAAAATAGCATTTGACTATATATATATTGACAATATATAATCAATATATTATCAAATGCTATTTATAGATTTTAAAGGAGACTGGCACCTGTGTTCTAGACTTGACAAAAACGTAATTATCTTCTTGGAATTTTTAAATTGTCATTTTCAAGTTTTATGATAAATAGTTCATATATATATATATATATACATATTTGTTTTTTAATCAACATTGGTACGTCCAAACTGCCAACATTTCAAAGGCATGTAAATAAGGGGAAAAACATCGATTTTAACACTGTTAATTCAATTTACTTGTTATAAGTTGTATTTGGAACTGATTTGCATCAGGAAATACCATAATGTGACTTCTGTTCTCACTGCTTCCTTTTGTCCTGAGATCGGACCCCTGTTTCTCAAAACACTTAAGTTGATTCTCATCGGAGTGTGTTAACATTTTCTTGTATCCAGGTCAAAATATTGGAAATGTTCTAATAAAAAAGTATATTAAAGTTCAAATAAGTATAGTTTAAATAGGAAGTGACTGAAGTTGAGCACATTATTTAGTGTGCTCAGCACAATTACTTACCTATTGTGACTAAAGTCAAGACAATCTTGGTATGAACTGTTGTGAATTGTATTGATTAACACTTAAGGAGTTTTAAAAAATGCTAGACTGCAGTACAACAAATTCGTAACATGCTCAGCTGATTTCCTACTTGAGTTGTTTCATGTAACTAAAGGTTGCCTGGTGGTTCGTTTGTGCTTCTCAAATATTATTTATTTATTTATTTACTTATTTATTGTATAGGTCTTAGGATTAGAAAGAAAGATATGATCTTAAAAAGACACTTAATTTTATTTTGCCCACAAATTGTGATGTTTGTTTATTTTTATTAATCAAAATTGACCAGTAAGTCTTAACCCTTTCCCACCTGCAGAAGATTATTCTCTAAAACATTGTTGCAAAATAGAAATTGCTCTTGATGAGTAATTGCTCCATTTGCCTCCAATGATTTCACCCATATCAATATGTATTACTTCCATTAATAAAGATTTTCCATTATCTTTTACTTGATATTTTAAAAGTCATATGCTGCAACTTTGTAGTTTATGGGAAAGGAATAACTTCTCCTAATAATAAATCAATCTATAGTTTTAAGTTAACCCTTTCCCACATATAGACGCTTTCCAAGGCCTCAGCAGACGACTTTTGAACTCATTGTGGCAAAAGGAAAAATTGCTCCATTTGCCACAAAGACAAAACTCTAATCAATAATCATACTTCCATATATGGAGATTTTCTATATTTTGGACTTGTTAATTCTAAAGTCGTCTGCTGCAGATTTGTTGTATGTGGGAAAGGGTTTTAAGAATGACTTTGCTTGTACTGCATGAATAAATTTGAGTATTTAACTTCCACCATTATTCCAATTTGTGTGAGAAGAGTATTGTCTCTGAAAGGTCAGGATTCCATTATCCCACTGAGTTCGTGCAACTAATATCGTTGCCATGGCTAATTTATAACATGTCATTGCATAGTTATTGGGTAGTCTTTGCTAGAAATTAATTAATGATGAAAATAATAATTTGTCCAAAATTAGACTGCTGCGAATGTGAAGGCTAATGTTGGTTTAATATTGTTCACAATTGCAGTTTAACCCTTTCCCTCATACGGCAATTCTGCAGCAGACGACTTTGAACATGTTTTGCCAAAAAATAGAAAATCTTTATAATTGAATGGATAACCTATGACTAAAAGTGGAAAACATTGTGGCAAAAGGAGAAATTGCACGTTTTGTGCAATTTCTTCTTTTGTCACTATGTTTTCAAATAGCCGTCTGCTGCAGAGGCGTCATAAAACGTCTATATGAGGGAAAGGGTTAAAGTTATGTATTGCAGGATTCACAAGTCTTGTACAGTGGAACAAGGGTTTAAGATCAATTTTGACCTAAACTACTGTCTATATTACCATTTCCCTGATATGCTGGGGGGCATTTCTACTAGTGCTAGGAGCTTTGATATCAGATGAAGGAAAAATGTAAAAATGTTGAAAGAGCGATTGTGATATATGGAACACGAAACATTGATGAAACATGGGATTAATTTCAATTTTATCTCTTGTCTTTAAAAAATTATATTTTATGTCTCTGAAACAGGTGATATTTTTAAAACATTGATAGAAAACAATGCTCAAAACATTCACAATCGGTTTTCGCACAATGTTTTCAACTCTGTATCCAAATTATAAATGCAATTTCTAAAGTTAGTTTTTCTTCATATGTGTTCAAAGTCTGGCTACTCAAAACGTGTTGTACACCAGTTACAAATCTGCAGCAGACAACTGTTAAAACATCTAGGTAATTTATTGCACAATATTTTAAACATGACTTGAAGATTGCACTTTTATTTACACTGATTTTCCATCGTTTTTATTTTGTTTGCCTAGATGTTTTAGAAGTAGGCAGCTGCAGATATGTAGTATGTGGGAAAGCGTTAAATTGTATCAAGGGAAAAGGGATTAGAATGAAGGGTTGCTGAAAAAGGATGTTGAGTTATGGTGCCAGACCAGTCCATGTTAATCTGTGATAATCTTTATATATTATGTGATTATGTCTACAATTTATGTGATATTTGTCTGTTTGTACATTCATGTTATAATTCTGCTATATTTTTTATAAGGAATAAGGAAGATGAAACACTCTCAAGTAGAGTGTAGGATGTTCCTGGCTAAACTAAGATGATCATTTATAATGCTACTCCGTCCTGTTTGTATTCTATCAGTATTACACTTTTAGACCTATTCATGATCAAGCATTCGATGTAATGTTTTAACCCTTTCCACATACAGAGGCTTTCTGAAGCTCTGGTAGCAGACGACATTGGTAAACATTTTAGCAAAAATAGTAATTTCTCCATTTGCAAGAAAGTCTTCTTTTTTTTTTTAGAGAGTTTCCATATTTTATACCAAATGTTTTCAAAGTCGTCTGCTGTAGATTTTTTGTACGTGGGAAAGGTAGGTCATCATATATCCCACTATTTTATGTCACGATTGAAAATAAATAGAATTTTATTTATATTACATTGTAATCCCGTGGTCATATTTCTATTGCCATTTCTAATTTAACCCACTGCAAAGCCCACAAGTGACCATACATTTCCCATAAGTCGTACTATATCCTCGGATATGATCCTAGTCTGACGTAATGTTGAATGGATTTTTTAAATGCTTCCATTGCTGAAAAAAGGTATGCGTCACAAGGATAATTCGCAGTACACGTCGACCTGCTGTACATAAATAATAAATGAACCATCCCGCGAGAAAACAAACATTATGGACTCTGTGTAAAGTGTCGACCTGATCAGCCTAAGCATGCCGCGCAGGCTTACCCGGAAAGACACGTTTCGCCTCCTGTAGATTTTCTGTTTCAGGAATCATTACTCTATCCCCTGATGCGGAAAGTGTCGGCCCGGAGCAGTCTGCGCAAGCTGATCTGGGTCGATAGATTACGCAGAAGCTTTAATGTTGGTTTTATCGCAGACGGGTCAAATTTCCTGGATTCGAATTTCGTATTGAGCAGGTTCTCCCTTCGGACTTTTTCCACACAAGCGGCGCGACTACGGTTACATCTCCAGGAAGCAGACATCAATGGTGATTGATATAAGCTTAAAGCTTGTTTTGCAATCAATGTAACATAAATCCGTTTAAACAAAATGACAAAACAGGTGACCTTTAGAAATAATGACGTCAAAATACTGACATCGTGGTGTAAACAAAAAGACGTCAAAGTGAGAAACTAATTGGTGTTGGCTTTTAAACAGGGTACCATTTAATATGTTGTTTAAGCATATTTTCTCTTTAATTCTGTTTCCTAAATCGGCACACTGTTATTAAAGTTAATATTTTAACACTCTGTTAAAGTTAATGCTTTGACATTATTGAAAAAGGAAGCAAACACAAAGAGCTTGAATTGTGTTTAATGCCGTTATCAACAGTATTTTAGTTTTATCACGGCATCGCTTGGTGGTTTACCAGTATATGTACTACTGGTCTTATGTACCTCGATCGTAATGCAATACCCGCAAACCTGATCGCCTAGGTGTGTAACAATTACTAGCATTGCTTACTTCTTTGGTGAGACCTAATCGGGGATCGTACCCTTATCTACCGCTCCCAAGATGGACGCGCTAACCACTTCACCACGGAAACGGTCGACACAAGATCTAATTGGACGGAAAGAAAGACCTCACCAAACAAGGAGCTTTTTCATTGATGGGGTTTCTCCATGTATACAAATGCTAACCATTATCATGTTCTGTGCACATTTGGACATGTTTTACGTCAAGGGGATATCTATTTAATCCTTTTAAACACCGACAAAATCTTCAGCAGAAACAATTTAAACAAGAGGGCAGTAATAGCCCTGGATCGCTCACCTGAGTTGTGTCAAGCGTATAGTCAATCGCAATAACTCATTTTGCAGTCAGGGTTAAGTATATACTGTACAAGCGTTAACAAGATTTCCCATCACTTTGGCCTAGTGACATTTTTTCTGATCCGAAAAGACCCATATTTGCTCTTGATCTAGATATCATCCAGAACACTATTCGGACAAACTTTCAATGTGGAAGACAGTGGTACAGAGGTAGAGCGTCGGCCTCTTGTACCAAAGGTCCCGGGTTCGAATCCCGTGATGAGCGCGGGTTCTGCCTTTGGGATTTTTCCACACAAACGGCGCGAGTACTGGTTAAGTATCCAGGAAGCAGACATCGAGCGTGATTAATATAAGCTTAAAGCTTGTTTCGCAATCGATTTAAAATAAATAAGTTTAAACTAAATATACGGCTTCCAGAGTGTTAACACGATTTTCCTTCAATTTTGCCTATAACTAGTGACCTTTATTCGAACCTACCCTAGATATCATCCAGACAATCATTCGGACAAACTTTCTATGTTTGGGCACACGGACGTGCTGACCAATTTTGCAAAATAATCGGTAAACACATGAACAGGTTTATTGATTGATTTATTGGTTGGTGTTTTACAACGCATTCAACAATTGTTTAATTGTATCACGGCATTTCCTTGTTGGTATATTAACAGTTTTACTGAACCATTATCCTTACACCAGCCAGTCGGTGCTAACCATGAGGGCAGCCATTACTGCCATTTTAAAGTATTAAGTATAACCCGGCCGGGGATCGACCACCCGTACCTGAGGCATTCTATTCTGTACAGGTTTCTATACATGTCACACTTCACACTGGAATGTTAAGATCTACCCGACAATAGTTTCTTTTTTGGTTCAGTATACTGAATGCTTGCTTGATGATATGATGTTAAATCCATTATTCAGAGTAGTTTGTCCCTGACTTTTGATATGAAAATAATTTGACCAGGTTGTGCGAATTGAAAATTGACGAGCCTTGAGTTCCTGTCGAAAGTCATAATATTCCAGAATACGTCATTAACATTAATTATGTCTCCCTTTGTATACAGGGGAGATATAATGTTTTTGTCAAGGATGTCTGTCCCAGATCGTGTCCGCTCCATATCTCTAAGACGGCTTGAAGGATTTTCATGAAACTTGGGTCACATGTTCACCTCATCAAGGCTATGTGCAGAACCCATGTCTCGACCATACCGGTTCAATGTCAAGGTCACGCTTAAAGGTTTGAGGCTTTATTTCGTGTCCGCTCCATATCTCAAAGACGGCTTGAAGGATTTTCATGAAACATTGGTCACATGTTCACCTCATCAAGGCGATGTGCAACACCCATGTCTCGACCATACCGGTTGAAGGTCAAAGGTTTGAGGCTTTATTTCGTGTCCGCTCCATATCTCGAAGACGGCTTGAAGGATTTCTAAGAAATATGAGTCACATGTGCAGAACCCATGTCTCGACCATACTGGTTCAAGGTCAAAGGTTTGAGGCTTTATTTCGTGTCCGCTCCATATCTCGAAGACGGCTTGAAGGATTTTCATGAAACTTGGGTCACATGTTCACCTCACCAAGGCGAGTATAGAACCCATGTCTCGACCATATCGGTTCAAGGTCAAGGTCACGCTTGAAGGTCAAAGGTTTGAGGCTTTATTTCGTGTCCGCTCCATATCTCCAAGACGGCTTGAAGGATTTCTAAGAAATATGAGTCACATGTGCAGAACCCATGTCTCGACCATACTGGTTCAAGGTCAAAGGTTTGAGGCTTTATTTCGTGTCCGCTCCATATCTCGAAGACGGCTTGAAGGATTTTCATGAAATTTGGGTCACATGTTCACCTCACCAAGGCGAGTATAGAACCCATGACTCGACCATATCGGTTCAAGGTCAAGGTCACGCTTGAAGGTCAAAGGTTTGAGGCTTTATTTCGTGTCCGCTCCATATCTCGAAGACGGCTTGAAGGATTTCTAAGAAACTTGAGTCACACGTTCACCTCATCAAGGCGATGTGCAGAACCCATGTCTCGACCATCCCGGGTCAAGGTCATGCTTGAAGGTCAAAGGTTTAAGACTACTTCGTGTCCAAGATGCCGCGAAGAATTTCACTGAAGTTCAGTCACATGTTTAGCTCGTTAACATGATGTGCAGAACTCGAACATTTAGTTTGTTTTTGCCATTGCTTATGTTTAGCAACAGTTGTTAACTTTTTTGAGGAATACTTCAGTCTTGAATGTTACAGCTGAGGTAAAAAGATATGTTATTGTAAACCATTTGCTATCATGTCCACTTTGTACAAGGTCAAGATAAAATTAGTAATTAAAAGTTGAATACTGTCCGACTTGGCCAATTTTTGTCTGCTTTATAGGTTCGAATGTTTTGAGAGATTTTGACAGATATTTGAGGGGGAGACATCTGTTTTTGTGTCAAAAACAATTCTAGTTTTAATTAGTTTTATGAAATAACATACAAATATCCTACATACCATTCCTAAATAAATTGGTGCTTAAATAAAGTAAGCTATCAATTATTCACATTGGAATAATACCTAAAAAGGGACTGAAAATGAAGGTTCTCTGAGTTTAGCTCACCTGAGCACAAATTGCTCAAGGTGAGTTATCTTGATCGCCTTTTGTCCGTCAACATCTTCTCCTCAGTAAACAGTGGGATGAATCTTCACAGAAAGCATCCATTCAATGATCTCACCAGAATTCCTTCAAATGTTTGGGATCCATGCAGAATTCTGGTTTCCATGGCAACGAAACGAAAACACTTCTACTAAACTGGTTGGCAGATTTTCAAATAATTTTGTGGAAATGATCCTTGGCCCTCTATCAGATTCCTTCAAGCCATGTTGATTGGTTGAGAGCATGGCCGAAAGGGGGCGGGGCTATTTTGCCTTATATGGCTATAGTGCAAACCTAAAAAATCTTCTCCCGATTTTCAAATAGATTTGTAGAAATTTTCCTAGGGTGACCCTCTACCAAAGACCTTCAAGTCATGTTGATTGGTCGAAAACTATAGCGCTTATATGGCTAAAGTGAAAAAAATTAAATCAGGTGAGCGATCCTGGGCCATCATTTGTAAATACATCAATGCTTTTTTATCTGTATGTTTAATGTTAAATAAGTTATTATGCAATTATAAATTACAAAAAATATTGCTGTATTTGCGAGTGTATGTCTCTCTCTAACAACACTAAATAGGGACAATAACTGAAGTCTATAATTTCTTATCAAACATAGTGGGACTCCTGTTTTGCGTGTATTCGAGTTAACAATTATGCCTTACATGAAATAATGAGTATCTACATAGGTTTGAACAAGAGATGCGTAATTAGATATTTGGTTTATCACGCAGGCTGCATTTGAACAATAACGCAACCGTTGCAAGATTCTTCGCGTCCAACTCACAGGTTCCCTGTTTACTGATCATGACATTACCGGGCATGCGAAACAGGTTTTAAGTAACTTGATTGAAGATATCGTTAAAACTGTTTTACATTCGGAAAATCTCGTCAAGGCCAAAAATAGTATTCTCAATATAGTTTTATTGACTTCCCATTACCGTATAGTTAAATGCAAGACTTCTTAAGACTAGTCCCGTAGGAATTTCACTCACGCATCGTTTGTTTACACATCACAACATTAATAGGTTTGTTAAATGCCATGATTCTCATTAACATCAGATTAAAATACTTCGCTGTACGTATATTGTATAAAGCGTCGTGTCGAATTTAGCTCATACACTTATCCCTTTCCCTCATATAGACGCTTTCTGACGCCTCTGCAGCAGACGGCGTTTTGAAAACATAGTGACAAAAGAAGAAATTGCACAGAACGTGCAATTTCTCCTTTTGCCACAATGTTTTCCACTTTTTGTCATAGGTTATCCATTCAATTATGGAGATTTTCTATGTTTTGACAAAATACGTTCAAAGTCGTCTGCTGCAGAATTGTCGTATGAGGGAAAGGGTTGAGTACGTGTGTTCAGTTAGTTGTATGTTCAATGAAATGGCACGATACAACAAACGCTCGTGCTATACAAGCGGAGCGCTCGACAATTACCGCTTCTCTGTATGGTTTATTTATATCAGAGACATATTTATATGTCTCTGTTTATATTGACTATCTTACCTGTGTTATACCAAACACTTTGGTAAGCGACAATTCAGTTGGCTGACGGAAAGGACAATCTAAGACGACGTCACTTTATACGCGCGAGCGAGATTATGTCAGCATTTAAATAGATTGGCTAAATGAGAAACACATTTTAATTACTTCGCGAATTCGTTCATTTGAACAGAATACTACTAAGATTATTTATATATATAGTTCTCGTAGGAATTCGACTCACACTCCCTCTGTTTAGTCGTTTTGACAATCACAGAACTATAGCGCCATTAAATGCGAATCAGTTACGTAGTTACTTGATTGGATGTGTAACATTAGGCCATCGAAATATTCTTCAATAACAGACAGAAAGCTCGTCAAGGCTAAATACTACTCCCTTTTAAATAGTGTTATTTACTTCCAAACTGCGTATACGTTTATTCCTTTCCCACGCTTTATCACGTATCTGTAGCAGATGACTTTTGAAAACATTGTGACAAAAAGGGAATAAAGTAATACAACAATTACACTTTCATAGAGCTGTTTCATATGTTGGTCCAGATGTTTCCAAAGTCGCATGCTGCAGATTTTTTTATATATGTGGGAAAGTGTTAAATAAACGTATAAGGTTTAAATGTGCACATGTCATGTGTATTGTTGCCAAGAAGCCCCTTGTAAAACAAATAAATTTCTTGCTCTGATGTTTCAATTCGTGCGCCAGCGAACATTTTTCAAAATCGTCTGCAGCGAGATCAACAAGAGATTTGAATTTGATTGTCAAGGATAAACACTTTCACAGAGAAAGCACGCAGATGTGTCGCCTTTTCAACTGATCCTTCTTTAAAACATTGAAGATAACAGCATAAGCTTTTTGATTGTAAGCTTTTTCTCGATTCCCAAAAATAGTTTCTGCCAAAATAATTATTCTTTAATGTAGGTGATTCAAACTGAATGTCCCTTTAATATGTTCTTAGTTTGGGCGAGTCTGAAACAATATTAGGTTATAGGATAGATGATAAATTACCCGCGATGTTGTCACGCTAAAAGTCTATTACAAATCTATCCCAGACCGGAAGCGTGGGTGGTGATAAACCCGACACGGTGACAGTGACATATTCTACCGGGATAATTTGACCGGGTTTTTCTAATCGTATTGTCGATCTGATGGGAATGGGAAGTGATTTGGAAACAAATGTCGAATGGAATTAGCCGGAATGCCATGTGCGGGGTTTTATAGGTTTAAACTACGACCAGCGTTATTCTATCTCTTACACAGAAATAAAACTGATACAAAGTACGTTTATGGCTAAACAAATACAACTTAACCCTTTCCCTCATACGACAATTATGCAGCAGACGACTTTGAACATATTTTGTCAAAACGTAGAAAATCTCCATAGTTGAATGGATAACCTATGACAAAAAGTGGAAAACATTGTGGCAAAAGGAGAAATTGCACGTTTTGTGCAATTTCTTCTTTTGTCACTATGTTTTCAAAAAGCCGTCTGCTGCAGAGGCGTCAGAAAGCGTCTATATGGGGGAAAGGGTTAACCATTTCCTCGATACATACAACATTACTATCAATATCTCACTTTCTTTCAATGTTCTAGACTGCAAATACATATAATGCTAAGACTTTTACACTTAACCTGTAATATAACACTTAACCTGGGAAGTCTTTGCAGCATCAAACCATTGTAATATAAATAAATAGAAAGCAATTCAGGTGGGTTCTTCTTTTCGCTTGATACACATGCATGGCGATATGGTGTGTTCCCACTTTCCCAACCTTTAATTAATTTAGTCCTATAAACAATGAGGTAGAGGTTGGGCGATATCCCTTTCACCCAGTGTAAAGTTACGAATGATATAAAGAAAATACTTAATTGAATGCAAGTAAATGTAGACTGTACTGGATCATGCATTGACTATTTATGTTAACTCTTGTCCAGCAACTAGGCTTCCGTCCTTGTGAAATCACGTGACCAAATATGACCTCGGAAAAGACCTTCAATGCTGTCTAAAAAATACCCCTTCCAACTCAGCGCATGATCAATTTGCATCGGGAACAGTTGTTTATACTTTCCTATGTACGTCAAATTGTGTCAAAAGCATCCACGGTCATGCTGATCAAGCCAAGTAGTTCGAACAAACTCTTTGTTGGCTTAGAAAGGAGTGTATACCTTCACCAAATGCATTGAATATATGACATGGAGTTTAAAATTCATTGTAGAGACAAATCAAATACAAATAATTGATTTTTTTATTTAGCATTACTTTTTCTATTTGTCATTTGGTTGCACCTACGTACATAATATATTTTGTTTAAGCACAGTTTTCAAAGATTAGCGGCCAATTCACCTTCTCGTGTATTTCCTGACTTTCACACAACTCCATGCAACGGACTTTCTAAGCAACTGGTGGCTTTTCCTCATAAACTGTTAGCCCAGTGTTGGAAGGCGAATGACGCTTGTCAAACGTCGGAAGAATGTTCGCCGAGCTGGGGTACGAACTCACCAACCCTGGATTGACAGCCCGCGTCGCTACCGACTGAGATACCGGGCTCGGCAGAAATATTACCAACGTTTTCACATAACCTATGACATAAGACGCGGTTGGGGCCACGCTTTTGGATATTTATTAAATGTCTGTCGTACGAAAATGCGGAATGAGCATTTCGAAGGTCTAACTAATTATTTTTAAATTCGATATTTATAGATTTATAGAAATAATGTATAATTTTCGATATGCTCGACAATTCATGTGCTTTTGATCTCAATTAATTAAATTTGTCCTAAATGTCGTTATACTTTATGTGACTAATTTTCCAACAGTCCAGAGCAATGATCTGACGGCATCAATGTGGATTGTTTACAGTACCGCTTAAATGTCCAATAAATATAGAAGTAGACTTAATACTTCTCAGGAAAATAACGAAAAAGTGTGTGGAGAAAAGTTGTCACGTTTTTTTCTTCTTCAAATTTTTTTTTTTTTTTCGGTTGCCATGGAAACCAGAAGTAGTAACAAAGGAGAAGCTGGCGACGCACGATAGACGACGGACAAAAAGCGATCAAAAGAATTCACCCTGACCACTTTGTGCTCAGTTATGCTAAAATGACACCTATGTCTGATAAAGAAAGACAGAAGAGGCAAAATTTCTATGAACTTAACATTCACTTGCAAGAAACCGTGCGCATCGATCAGGTATTAGTGACGCACAAAAAGCAATTCAAAGAGGGAAAAAACACGCCTACGAATGCAGAAATAGATGCAAGAAAAATCCCGAAAAGGAAGCCTTATTATTGTAAATACAAAATAAACTGACCTGGATAGAAAGAACTCACAAAAATTGTCTACACAGAATTTATCTACCTTTAAATAACCAAATAAGGTAGCTGGATAAGACGAATAATTAAATATCTAAAACATTGTGCGAAAGAAAAATTGCTCATGATGAGTTATTTCTCCATTTGGAAGAATGTTCTCAACGCTATTTGATAATTATACTTTCGTCTATAGAGATTTTCCATAGTTTTGTCTAGATAGTTTAAAAAGCGTCTGCTGCAATTGTGATGAATACGGCAAGCCTCAGAAGAACGGTTACGTTACATGTTTGACCAAAAGACATTGTTTTCTTACAAGGATGCATACGAGCGTGATAACTATTAATTTCAAACCAGCCAATCGCTGACTGTTTTGGAAAATGTTCGTTTTTGTCGTTAATCCGTAGGCAAGGAGAATGTCCTAGTGACGGCGCGTCAGTCGTAATTCGTCTCCCACAAATGGGGCTAACCGTCTTTGTGGGAAAGCAGCCAGTTGAAGAGTGTTGTGTTGGGTACTGGTGTGAGAAAGGCAGTAGAACACACGGGTATATGAACTGGCAGCCGTGACATGATTGATAAACTGTTGAAAACGGCGTTAACCCCATT
This sequence comes from Serripes groenlandicus, assembly GCA_031761405.1. Lineage (NCBI taxonomy): Eukaryota > Metazoa > Mollusca > Bivalvia > Cardiida > Cardiidae > Serripes > Serripes groenlandicus. The sequence goes on along the minus strand of JASEVX010000002.1, from coordinate 83,109,641 downwards.
CAATCAATCAATCAATCAATCAAAAACATAATTGCAACAGTGCATGAACATACATGTATGTTCTTTAACCCTTTTCCACATACAACAACTATGGAGCAGATGACTTTGAAAAAATACCCGATTTTTTTTTTGGAAACTCCCTTAAAATGAATTTACAATAATTGAATAGAGTTGAAAACGTGGTGACAAAAGGAGAAATTGCTCGTTTTGAGTAATTTCTTCTTTTGTCGCCATGTTTTAAAAAAGCCGTCTGCTGCATAGGGGTCAGAAAGCGTCCATATGAAAGGGTTAATTATGAAGGGGATGGTTTTAATGTCGTCTGTTGTAGAATGATCATTTGTGTAATCGTGGTTTGTGTATGTCGTCTGTTATATAATTATCATATATGTAATCGTGGTGTGTGTATGTCGTTTGTTATATAATTATCATATATGTAATCGTGGTGTGTGTATGTCGTCTGTTATATAATTATCCTTTTTGTAATCGTGGTTTGTGTATGTCGTCTGTTATATAATTATCATTTATGTAATCGTGGTTTGTGTATGTCGTCTGTTATAAAATTATCATTTATGTAATCGTGGTTTGTGTATGTCGTCTGTTATATAATTATCATTTATGTAATCGTGGTTTGTGTATGTCGTCTGTTATATAATTATCATTTATGTAATCGTGGTTTGTGTATGTCGTCTGTTATATAATTATCATTTATGTAATCGTGGTTTGTGTATGGCGTCTGTTATATAATTATCATTTATGTAATCGTGGTTTGTGTATGGCGTCTGTTATATAATTATCATTTATGTAATCGTGGTTTGTGTATGGCGTCTGTTATATAATTATCATTTATGTAATCGTGGTTTGTGTATGGCGTCTGTTATATAATTATCATTTATGTAATCGTGGTTTGTGTATGGCGTCTGTTATATAATTATCATTTATGTAATCGTGGTTTGTGTATGGCGTCTGTTATATAATTATCATTTATGTAATCGTGGTTTGTGTATGTCGTCTGTTATATAATTATCATTTATGTAATCGTGGTTTGTGTATGTCGTCTGTTATATAATTATCATTTATGTAATCGTGGTGTGTGTATGACGTCTGTTGTAGAATGATCATATATGTAATCGTGGTGTGTGTGTATGTCGTCTGTTATATAATTATCATTTATGTAATCGTGGTTTGTGTATGTCGTCTGTTATATAATTATCATTTATGTAATCGTGGTTTGTGTATGTCGTCTGTTATATAATTATCATTTATGTAATCGTGGTGTGTGTATGACGTCTGTTGTAGAATGATCATATATGTAATCGTGGTGTGTGTGTATGTCGTCTGTTATATAATTATCATTTATGTAATCGTGGTGTGTGTATGTCGTCTGTTGTAGAATTATCATTTATGTAATCGTGGTTTGTGTATGTCGTCTGTTATATAATTATCATTTATGTAATCGTGGTTTGTGTATGTCGTCTGTTATATAATTATCATTTATGTAATCGTGGTGTGTGTATGCCGTCTGTTGTAGAATTATCATATATGTAATCGTGGTGTGTGTATGTCGTCTGTTATATACTTATCATTTATGTAATCGTGGTGTGTGTATGTCGTCTGTTGTAGAATTATCATATATGTAATCGTGGTGTGTGTATGACGTCTGTTATATAATTATCATTTATGTAATCGTGGTTTGTGTATGACGTCTGTTATATAATTATCATTTATGTAATCGTGGTTTGTGTATGACGTCTGTTATATAATTATCATTTATGTAATCGTGGTGTGTGTATGACGTCTGTTGTAGAATTATCATATATGTTGTCGTGGTGTGTGTATGTCGTCTGTTATATAATTATCATATATGTAATCATGGTGTGTGTATGACGTCTGTTATATAATTATCATTTATGTAATCGTGGTGTGTGTATGACGTCTGTTGTAGAATTATCATATATGTAATCGTGGTGTGTGTATGACGTCTGTTGTATAATTATCATATATGTAATCATGGTGTGTGTATGAAGTCTGTTATAGAATTATCATATATGTAATCGTGGTGTGTGTATGTCCTTGGTTGATTAATTGATTTGTGTTTTACGCCACTTTCAACAATTTTCCAGTGATATCACGGTGTTTCCTGGGTAAGTCGTAATGCTAACCGCGCAACAATGAGCGCCAAGGAAGGCAGCCTTAAATACAATTTAAAGACATTGGTATGACCCGGCCGGGGATCGAACCCGCGACCTCCCGCATCCGAGGTTGACGCTTTACCACTACACCACAGATGCGGGTTACTTGTTTATGTACTATGTACGCAACTGAATTCGGCTTATTCCTGCGCCCGCGTGACGTCATTATATTTGGATCGGGTCATATAGGAATGTTCTTGACTTTCGATATGAACTTTTTCTGACTCGTTTTAGGGAACTTAAAATTGTATCGCCAAAGGCTCGACAATTATAAGTTCTCATAATCGCGTTCGAAAGTCAATTACGCAGGGGACAAATACCTACATCTATTTAGCTTTAATCGAGGGGTCACTCGAACTTGCCGATAATTCGAAGTATTTAATAAATTCCACCCACTTCGAGTTATCGAGAGTCAACTGTACATATATCAACGTCGTACAATGATCCGAATTACAAGAAAACCAACATTGTGGACTCTGCGTAAAGTATCGACCCGGATCAGCATAAGCATGCCGCGCAGGCTAACCCGAATAGACACGTTTAGCCTCCTGTGGGTTTTCTGTTTCAGGAATCATTACTCTAGGCTCTATCCCCCTGAGACGGAAAGTGTCGACCAGGATTAGCCTTCGCGGACTGCGCAGGCTGATCTTGATCGATACATTACGCAGAGACCATAATGTTGGTTTTCTCATGGGACGGCTCATATCACAATTAGAAAATACACCATCTCTGAATGTAATACACCATCTCTGAATGTAATACACCATCTCTGAATGTAATCCACCATCTCTGAATGTAATCCACCATCTCTGAATGTAATACACCATCTCTGAATGTAATCCACCATCTCTGAATGTAATACACCATCTCTGAATGTAATCCACCATCTCTGAATGTAATACACCATCTCTGAATGTAATCCACCATCTCTGAATGTAATCCACCATCTCTGAATGTAATACACCATCTCTGAATGTAATCCACCATCTCTGAATGTAATCCACCATCTCTGAATGTAATACACCATCTCTGAATGTAATCCACCATCTCTGGATGTAATACACCATCTCTGAATGTAATACACCATCTCTGAATGTAATCCACCATCTCTGAATGTAATCCACCATCTCTGAATGTAATACACCATCTCTGAATGTAATCCACCTCTCTGAATGTAATACACCATCTCTGAATGTAATCCACCATCTCTGAATGTAATACACCATCTCTGAATGTAATCCACCATCTCTGAATGTAATCCACCATCTCTGAATGTAATCCACCATCTCTGAATGCAATCCACCATCTCTGGATGTAATACACCATCTCTGAATGTAATACACCATCTCTGAATGTAATCCACCATCTCTGAATGTAATACACCATTTCTGAATGTAATCCACCATCTCTGAGTGTAATCCACCATCTCTGAATGTAATACACCATCTCTGAATGTAATCCACACATCTATCTATACGTAAACAGTATACACGTGGAGTACTAGAACAATGCAAAGACCTAAGTTCAATAAGGTCAGTGGCCTGACTCGCCCTCAAGCTTTAGTTCACATCAATCAGCAAACGCTCCCAAAAGGGCGACATACGCACATCTCAGTGTATTAGTAATTCTATTTCTCTTCTATACGCAAAGCGGGATTTGAGCGTGATATTCCATACATTCTAACAATATTGACAATTTCTCTTCTATACGCAAAGCGGGATTTGAGCGTGATATACCATACATTCTAACACTATTATCAATTTCTCTTCTATACGCAAAGTGGGATTTGAGCGTCACATATATATCACACGGTATATCACTTTAAACTTCCGGAACTATTTTTGGCCGTTGAAATTCCATCCCGCGTATTTTTCGTACAACGTTTCTCAGTGCGCATGCGTTACTACGCTAGGCTTGACATTTCATGAATGAAGTCACGAGCTTTTGTTGTAAATGCCGTTTGGGAAGTTGAATTATAACGGTGACGTAATTGTTTTAACTGACGTCATGCATTTGCATGACCAACATTTTAGATGCGCGTGCCATGTTACATCCCTAATTTTGATTTGATCAAGGGAAGCAATGTGATGTCAGCACAGAACATAGTTCCCCCCTCAGTTGTGTCAGTTTTAATAATTACGGATTAGAATTGAAAATTATATGTGGAAAATACATGCAGATTGACATGCGAAGTTCAGACACGACGGATTAAAATTCAGTATCCACACCCGCTGAAAATACAATATTGTGACGTCAGACAGTGCGCGGACTACTTTCAGCGAGTTTACCGTTTTGAATCTGCGCTACGCAGTAAAATATGCAGACAACCGCAAATAAAGATTATGTTGTTATTTTCTCCCACAAATCAATGGAAATTTAATTTGATAATGTTATTAGAATACTTTCTAGGGGCGAGGCTTAAGTATTGTAGTAGATATTCATCTTTTCATTTCAAAATTTCAAAATCGTATCC
>JASEVX010000002.1:83071921-83104779 GCA_031761405.1 Serripes groenlandicus | reverse complement strand
GTCTGTTGTAGAATTATCATATATGTAATCGTGGTGTGTGTATGACGTCTGTTATATAATTATCATATATGTAATCGTGGTGTGTGTATGTCCTTGGTTGATTAATTGATTTGTGTTTTACGCCACTTTCAACAATTTTCCAGTGACATCACGGTGTTTCCTGGGTAAGTCGTAATGCTAACCGCGCAACAATGAGCGCCAAGGAAGGCAGCCTTAAATACAATTTAAAGACATTGGTATGACCCGGCCGGGGATCGAACCCGCGACCTCCCGCATCCGAGGTTGACGCTTTACCACTACACCACAGATGCGGGTTACTTGTTTATGTACTATGTACGCAACTGAATTCGGCTTATTCATGCGCCCGCGTGACGTCATTATATTTGGATCGGGTCATATAGGAATGTTCTTGACTTTCGATATGAACTTTTTCTGACTCGTTTTAGGGAACTTAAAATTGTATCGCCAAAGGCTCGACAATTATAAGTTCTCATAATCGCGTTCGAAAGTCAATTACGCAGGGGACAAATACCTACATCTATTTAGCTTTAATCGAGGGGTCACTCGAACTTGCCGATAATTCGAAGTATTTAATAAATTCCACCCACTTCGAGTTATCGAGAGTCAACTGTACATATATCAACGTCGTACAATGATCCGAATTACAAGAAAACCAACATTGTGGACTCTGCGTAAAGTATCGACCCGGATCAGCATAAGCATGCCGCGCAGGCTAACCCGAATAGACACGTTTAGCCTCCTGTGGGTTTTCTGTTTCAGGAATAATTACTCTAGGCTCTATCCACCTGAGACGGAAAGTGTCGACCAGGATTAGCCTTCGCGGACTGCGCAGGCTGATCTTGATCGATACATTACGCAGAGACCATAATGTTGGTTTTCTCATGGGACGGCTCATATCACAATTAGAAAATACACCATCTCTGAATGTAATACACCATCTCTGAATGTAATACACCATCTCTGAATGTAATCCACCATCTCTGAATGTAATACACCATCTCTGAATGTAATCCACCATCTCTGAATGTAATACACCATCTCTGAATGTAATCCACCATCTCTGAATGTAATCTCCACCATCTCTGAATGTAATACACCATCTCTGAATGTAATCCACCATCTTTGAATGTAATCCACCATCTATGAATGTAATACACCATCTCTGAATGTAATCCACCATCTCTGGATGTAATACACCATCTCTGAATGTAATACACCATCTCTGAATGTAATCCACCATCTCTGAATGTAATACACCATTTCTGAATGTAATCCACCATCTCTGAGTGTAATCCACCATCTCTGAATGTAATACACCATCTCTGAATGTAATCCACACATCTATCTATACGTAAACAGTATACACGTGGAGTACTAGAACAATGCAAAGACCTAAGTTCAATAAGGTCAGTGGCCTGACTCGCCCTCAAGCTTTAGTTCACATCAATCAGCAAACGCTCCCAAAAGGGCGACATACGCACATCTCAGTGTATTAGTAATTCTATTTCTCTTCTATACGCAAAGCGGGATTTGAGCGTGATATTCCATACATTCTAACAATATTGACAATTTCTCTTCTATACGCAAAGCGGGATTTGAGCGTGATATACCATACATTCTAACACTATTATCAATTTCTCTTCTATACGCAAAGTGGGATTTGAGCGTCACATATATATCACACGGTATATCACTTTAAACTTCCGGAACTATTTTTGGCCGTTGAAATTCCATCCCGCGTATTTTTCGTACAACGTTTCTCAGTGCGCATGCGTTACTACGCTAGGCTTGACATTTCATGAATGAAGTCACGAGCTTTTGTTGTAAATGCCGTTTGGGAAGTTGAATTATAACGGTGACGTAATTGTTTTAACTGACGTCATGCATTTGCATGACCAACATTTTAGATGCGCGTGCCATGTTACATCCCTAATTTTGATTTGATCAAGGGAAGCAATGTCATGTCAGCACAGAACATAGTTCCCCCCTCAGTTGTGTCAGTTTTAATAATTACGGATTAGAATTGAAAATTATATGTGGAAAATACATGCAGATTGACATGCGAAGTTCAGACACGACGGATTAAAATTCAGTATCCACACCCGCTGAAAATACAATATTGTGACGTCAGACAGTGCGCGGACTACTTTCAGCGAGTTTCCCGTTTTGAATCTGCGCTACGCAGTAAAATATGCAGACAACCGCAAATAAAGATTATGTTGTTATTTTCTCCCACAAATCAATGGAAATTTAATTTGATAATGTTATTAGAATACTTTCTAGGGGCGAGGCTTAAGTATTGTAGTAGATATTCATCTTTTCATTTCAAAATTTCAAAATCGTATCCCCAATAAAAAATATATTGAATCTGTATATTTGTTAGTTATTTCGCTATTCATAGATCGTAGGTATATAATACAAGGAATATTACGTATTTATTGCATACTTTCATATTGTCCCGTTCACTTTGCATTGCAGAAAGTAGTAATGATTTTTCGATCATGACTGGTGTCAAGGAGTGATCATGACCGTAGATAAGGGCTTGCGAAAATTCCGCATAATTAACATGCTAGGGACTACGTTTTTATGTAAAAAAAAAACCATAGCTGAACTAAATATCATTATTATACCTCACGTGACTTTATAAAGTTAAATTCTCATTTGCAACAAAATGACTACTCATGTAAAAAACAGTTTGTTTCGATTTCGGAAGCAGATTTATCAATTCTCGATAACAAAAAAAAAAACCTCCACAGTGTGAACCAAATAGTTTACAATATGAAAGTATGCAATAAAAAGGTTAATAACCCTGTACTGTGAAATCATCGTTGGACCTCGTTCTTTGGCGAACGTAGCCTCGAAAGCTCGGCAACGTCAGCCCAAGAACTCGGTCCAACGATGATTTCACATTATTGCATACTTTCATATTGTCCCGTTCACTTTGCGTTGGAGAAAGTGGTCATGAGTCAAGGAGTGATCATGATCGTAGATAAGGGAGTGCGAAAATTCCGCATAATAAACATGCTAGGGACTACTTTTTTATGTAAACAAACATAGCTCACCTAAGTATCATTATTATACCTCACGTGACTTTGTAATGTTAAATTCTCATACTACAGATCATGGAAAATTTCTTAATGCCTCATGTAAACAGTACATTTTTGACCGGATAACAAAATACTGTTACATGGCACGCGCGTCTAAAATGTTGGCCATGCACGTGCATGACGTCATAAAACAATAACGTCACCGTCATAATTCCACTTTCAAAACGGCATCTGCATCAAAGAGACTACTTATGTAAACAAACAGTAAGCAGATTAATCAACTCGAGATAAAAAACAAAAAAAACCTCCACAGTGAAAACCAAATAGTTTACAATATGAAAGTATGCTAATAAAAAGGTGATTGATCCTGTGCTGTGAAATCATCTTTGAACCTCGTTCTTTAGCAAGCTCGGCAATGTCAACCCAAGAACTCGGTCCAACGATGATTTCACAGTACAGGGTCATCAATCTATATTATATCACGATTTGTCGTTATTTCCTAATTGAATGCCCATATGTACTAAGTTGTATGACCACGTATATTCTTACCATATGAACACTTACATACTGTACCTTTCTATTTGTATCGTTTAGCTATAGCCTACACAGAAAGGTTGGAAAGGTGCATACTGTGACAAACGTTTATGGTATAATCTTGCCCAAAATTTAATTTCGAAACGAAGTCGAAACGAAACGGCGTCGCCATATATTCATATTTTTAGGTCACAATACACGAAATAAATGCCTCCTTTGTTTCCATGTATATCAACCAGTTTCAACCCTCATGTGTCACATTTTGTAAGCGTTTCTCATGTATAACACCATATATCATTGAAAAGAGTTACCTCTAAGCTTTTAAATATCCAAAGAAAATGGGGGGGGGGGGGGGGGGGGGGGGGGGGGGGGGTCATGCATTATACAAGAAAGAATTCACCCGGCGAAAATGGTAACAGTCATTTTGGACAAAATCGGGCCCAGACAAAACCGTTTAATCAAATTCTCTACTTTCACTTTCAAACAAAGTCAAAACACTTAAAAAATATCAATCTGTGCACCCTATAGGTCAAATTACGTCAAATACATCCGCTGTCTAGAAATTGAGTAAAAATTATCGTATACTATCACCAAAATGCATTGAATATGTGACATTAAGTTTAAATTCATAGTAAATGTGTATAGGATGCACTGGAAATGATTGATTTTATCACTTTTAGTAGTATTTTGACCTTGTTTGAAATTGAAAGTAGAGAATGCTAAACACCGTTTTTGTCCGGGCCCGATTTGGTCCAAAATGTCGGTAACGATTTTCGCCTGGTGAGTTCTTTCTTGCATAATGCATGACACCCCCTCCCCACTTTATTTGGATTGTTTTAAAGCTTAGAGGTAACTCTTTTCAATGATATATGGTGTTCTACATTACAACCAAAACAGACGAGTCAGAAAGTATCATTCATACGAGACAAAGGAGTTTTGATAGGGAGTGAAACATCAGTGAGTTATCTTTTCTCATTATGTTATTAAAAGACCCGTCTATTGCAGATGCGTCTAAAACGTTTATTCTGACCACGATATTTGAAGTATTTGTAGCAGACGACTTTGAAAACAACATGTATAGGGGTGGTGAGGGGGAAGGAAAGAAGAGAGAAATTGCCATAATATGTTCAACTCTTTATGGTAATCCAATTGTCCAGATACCAGCAATAAGACTTCGAAGCAAACGACTCTAAAATGTTTTATCAAGTAAACGAACGGTAAAAGAAAGACGTCGCAATAAACCGATTTTATAAAATGAAGGTTCGCATTTTCCTTGCGTATAAATAGCTTCATCTGGTGGCAGGTAAGCGCCTTTCAATGTTCAATAGTCGGAGACAGTGCCTGCGTTCAGTATTCGTTCATCGATAAACGGTTTCGTTGTATTATATTGTCTATTTATACCAAGCATTTGCTGTAAGTATTTACATGCACTAACATCCAAGGAAAAGCAGCATGCAGACGATGCACTGGAATAATTGCATTCATAACGTTATATACTATACATTCGTTTAAATACTGAAGAATGACATCACAGCATTGCCTGTAAAACATTGATTGTGCAGATGTTTTGAATTCATATCACTCGGACGTTTGATATCTAAAGACGACACGACAGGTGGAAACGCTTCTGTCTTTATCTAATATCGTTAAACAGTCAAAAAGCAGGTGTTTTAATAAGAGATAATAATACATCTACACGTATAAACTTCTGACATAACATGTGGTTAGGAAAGGTGTGCGAGTTTTTGAGTTGTTAAGTTTTGAGACAATTTTCGGGTGTTGTAACTAAGAATGGGAGTTCTCCGAGACATTCAGGAGCAGTTCGATCTACAGCTAGACTATCCATGGCCGCAACAAGGTAAGAACTTACACCTACAACATAGATAGAAGCATCGGACGAACATTTATCTGTATGTACCTGCGAACTACGAATGCTCAGGTGAGCCTGTGTATAGATACAGTCTCATCAGAGCATTCACTGTTCGCCTGTAGAGACTTGCAGGAAGCAGAGCCATATATGTAACGTTTGAAGAAAACATAGATTGTCTTTATTGAATGCCCAACGGGAAAACCAATTGGCTCACCCAGTATGTAGAAAACATTATGTCGCAAAGACATAAATATTCATTTTAAGAAACATAGAATTTTGACACGTTATGTTTCTCTAAGATTCTCTTTATTGAATGTCAAACGGGAATAAAAACTGTCTCACCCCGCATGTAGCAAATTATATGTAAAAAAGACATTAATGTAACATTTAAAGACAACCTAGAATTTTGACACCTTGTGTTTCGTTCAGATTATCTATATTGAATGTCAAACGGAGGCCCGCCTGAAAACATAGAAATTTGAGTCCTTATTTTTCACTAAATTTGTCTTTTTTTTAATGCCAAACGGGGATGCACACAGTCTGACCAAAGCCTTTGGTGGTCGCATGTAAGGACCTGTAGGTTCCAGAGCCATATATGTAACTTCTGAAGAAAAATATAATTTTAGTACCTTTTGTTTCACGGCGATACACACTGTTTTATCCCGCATTTAGACAAGTTTATGTAGCAAAGACATACATGTAACACTTGAAGAAAACCTAGAATGTGTGCACCTCTTGTTTTACTAAGATTCTCTTGATTGACTACTAATTGGGGATTTACCCATTCTTACCAAAGCCTTTACCGACCGCCTGAAAACAGAACTTTGGCACCTTATGTTTTACTAAGATTGTCTTTATTGAATGCCAAACGGGGATGCAAACTGTCTGTCTCACTCCACATGTAGAAACTGTTATGTAACAAAAACATAAATGTAACATTTGAACAAAACCTAGAATGTTGTCACATTGTGTTTCCATAAGATTGTCTATGTTTAATGCCAAACAGGGACGCACATAGTTTGACCAATGTCTTTACTGCCCGCGTAAAATCTTGAAACCGTTTCTCTACGAATCTCTTCAATATTGAATTCACATCGGGGATACATACTGTCTGTCGAAACTTGCATGTAGCAGAGCCATATTTTACTTAAACAAGAATTTTATCACCGTGTGTTTCACTTTGTTTCTCAATTGGTTGCCAAAAGGGGGATGCCACAAGATCCTCTTCCTTCTGAAGCGATTCTTTCTTTTCTATCACCGACAAAACAGAGCTTTTGTTTAATCCTTTCAAGATTTCATACTTTAACCTTTTCTCATATCGAGGGCTTGGCGTGAAACGGTTGTAACTGAAATTGGTACTTTTTTTACCAAGGTTAATCACCTCGCCATAAAGTCTTTTTAAGCGTTACATCATTTTTCTTGGTAAATAATGGACATTTAGGTGCCATTGCTCGTTCTGAGCAATGGCACCTAAATTTGCATTGTTTACAAAGGGGTCAAAATTGCCCCTAAACCAGGGTTTTCATAATTGGTTTTTAGTTACAACCGTTTCACGCCAAGCCCTCGATATGCTAACGCATGTCGTTAAATTAGCTGTAGACTATTCTTGTTTTGAATGCGGTGAATGGAGAAATTACTCATAAAGTGATGCTTTTAACTATTTTCAATTATTATACTTTAATTTATAGAGATTTTCCGCATTTTGTCAGATGTTTCTAAAGTCGTTTGCTACAGATTTGTTGGATGAGGGAAAGTGTTTACATTCTGCGTTTGACAATAAATATACATACAGGGGTCTCGCGATAACTCGAACATGCGATATTGTGACAATAAATATACATACAGGGGTCTTGCGATAACCCGAACATGCGATATTGTGACAATAAATGTACATACAGGCGTCTTGCGATAACCCGAACATGCGATATTGTGACAATAAATGTACATACAGGGGTCTTGCGATAACCCGAACATGCGATATTGTGAATGTAACGTTAACTCGAACCAATCCCTGAATGAATTGCGAAGGTGACAAATACATACATCTATTTAGCTTACTCGAGTTATCGAGAGTCAATTGAACATGTAGCAATGAGCCGAATTACGAGAAAACCAACATTGTGGACTCTGCGTAAAGTATCGACTCGGATCAGCCTAATCATGCCGCGAAGGCTAACCCGGACAGACACTTTTCGCCTCCTGTGGATTTTCTGTTTCAGGAATCATTACTCTATACCTCTATCCCCCTGAGATTGCGCAGACTTTTCTTGGTCGATACATTACGCAGAGTTCATAATGTTGGAACGGCTCAAATTATGTTTCTAAGGATGCCTTGCATTTAACTAAGATACCGCATTTCGTAATGTTTCGAACCGATTTTCTTCTAGTGCGGTTTAAGAAACAAGCTTTACGATCTAGTGATTTTTTCATCAATTTATTTACTTGAAAATCAAATATGAGACGTCCCGTAAGAAAACCAACATTATGTCCACTACGTAATATATCGACCCATATCAGCCTGCTCAGTCCGCGCAGACTGATCCGGGCCGACACATTCCGTCTCAGGAGGATAGAGGTATAACGTAGTGGTTCCTGTAACAGAAAATCCACAGGATGCGAAAAGTGTCTATCCGGTTAAACCTGCGCGGCATGCTTCGGCTGATCCGGGTCGATACTTTACGCAGAGCCCACAATGTTGTTTTTTCGCGGGACAGCTCATATATTGAAAACAAATTTGTCTTCTGCTCTATGTCGTCTTAAATTAATCCTATTAAAATAATGTTCAATGAATACTGGAATTATATTTCTCTCTGAGATTAAACGATATGATTTTTAACCGTGTCACACGTTCACTGTGACTTAGAAATATCTTGACATAACTATGACGTTAGAAGCTTTATTTATTGGATAGAGTTTGAAGCAATGTGACGAAAGGAACAATTTTTCATTATTTCAATTTTGCTACAATGTTTTCAATATGTCGCCGATGCAGATGCATTAAAGGCTTCGGCATGTAGGAAAAGCCTTTAAGCTCTGGGGTAGACACATCGAGGGCTTGGCGTGAAACGGTTGTAACTTTAATTGGTATTTTTTTTCCAAGGTTAATCACCTCGCCATAAAGTCTTAATAAGCGTTAAATCATTTTCGTTCTGAGCAATGGTACCTAAATTTGCATTGTTTACAAAGGGGTCAAAAATAGGTTTTTAGTTACAACCGTTTCACACCAAGCCCTCGACATGTAGATAAAACATGAGGTAGTATTTCAATATACAACCTGCGTTGTTATAGCTATAGTTCTCTTCGAATACGGAGAATCGTATTTAATTATAATGTAAGACTATATGTTTACGTGGGCGGACTGAGAGGATATAGGCGTGGCTGCGTTTAATGTTCCCCGTAGTGCTTTCACGAGCTTTAAACACTTTCCCACATACAGTAATAAATATGTAGCAGACGACTTTCAAAACATTTAGGTAAAAATCAACTATGAACACTCGGTACACGTAATAGGCTCATCATTAATGAGAGTTGTAAGGACGCGTCGAATTGCGGCTACATGTGGGAAAGGGTTAACACCCAGTTCGCAAGGTGTTTATCAGGTGTGGTGTGTATATATATATATATGAGCGGCTTCGAGCGCTTCTGAGTCCTAACCCACATACAACAAATCTATAACAGACATGAGCAATTTCGCCTTTTGCCACTATGTTTTTAAAAGGTGTCAGAAAGCGTCCATATGTGGGAAAGGGTTAATGACACCATTTAAAACTACGTTCACGTAACAACACAACGTACATGCACGCAATTCGAGGGGCGTTATTTCCATATTTTTGTCGAATTGATTGTTTGGGGTTTAACGCCGTTTTCAACCATCTTTCAGTCATATCAATGCTGCCAGTTCACCTATCAATACGTTTCCTGGTGTTCTAACAACAGTACTCCACACACCAGTCTTTCCAAGGAACTGGCTGCTTTTCCACATTTACTATTAGCCTATTGGTGGAAGACGCATGACGCTTGTCGTATTGACTTTTGTCAAACGTCGGAAATAATGTTGGCCGTGCTGGGCTTGGAACTCACAACCGCTAGATTGACAACCCGCGTCGGTACCGACTTAGCTACCGGGATTCGGCTCGTTTTGTCGGAAGATGGAGTATGGCATGTAACACAAACATGCGAACGGTGAAGACTCTAGTCAGATTGTTCCGTTGCATTTAGATCCCCAAAATGCTATGCGTGGCTAATTAACATGTACACATGTTTTCTCATGAATGCTCTGGAGATTTCATTTAGGGACAAGTTTTATAAGGAATTTGGAGACAGACGAGAAACGATTATGGCAAAATGAGAAATTCCTCAGCGGATATAACTTTGCTCCTAGTTGAACCACACTAAGTCGATAACGACGGGCTTTCAATAAAGGGTCGTGAGTTCGAACCTATTCTCGGCCACATATTATATCAGACGATTGACAATAGTCGCTGTGACAAGATACTTCCATCAATGAGCTAAACCGTCTATAGAGGACGATATCCAGTTGACTGGGAAGACATTTTATGTGGAGTACACATGCGAGAAGGACAGGAAACACATGCAAGAAGGACAGGAAACACATGCGAGTAACACACGTTATTAGGTGAACTGGTCGCTGTGGTAAACGTTAACCCTTTCCCACATATAGACGCTTTCTGACGCATCTGCAGCAGGCGAATTTTGAAAAGATTGTGACAAAAGGAGAAATTACTCAAAACGAGCAATTTCTCCGTTTGCCATAATATTTTTAACTTTTTTTCAGTAATAATACTTTAATTTGAAGAGATTTTCCGTATTTTTGTCCTAATGTTTTCAAAGTCGTCTGTTATACTCCAAGTAGTCCAAACCAAATGACTGGACAGAGAAATTGCCCATCATGACTATGGCGACCGTACCAGTACTCGCATCGATTCTTTAGAAAATCTTAACGGGATTCGATATCGGGACCATTTTGAAAGCACAACCTCACGAGACAGACGTTGACATTGAATTGGGATCGGTCACTGACATTCCAGCGTTAGCATTCTTCCTATTTCTTCTTTTCCACATATCGAGGGCTTGGCGTGAAACGGCTGTAACTAAAAACCTATTTTGAAAACCCTAGTTTAGGGGCCATTTTGACCATTTTGTAAACAATGGAAATTTAGGTGCCATTGCTCAGAACGAGCAATGGCACCTAAATTTCCATTGTTTACCAAGATAAATGATTTAACGCTTATAAAGACATTATGGCGAGGTGATTAACCTTGGTAAAAACATAACAATTTTAGTTACAATCGTTTCACGACAAGCCCTCGATATGACAACTTTTCAGCAGACAACTTTGATAACCTATTTGTTTAATTGTGGAAACTCTTTATAAATGAAAGCATATAACAATCAAATAGAACACAATGTTGCAAAAGAAAAAAAAGATAGTTTAAGTTTTTAGCAATTTCTCAGTTTGTCACGTTGTTTTCAATAGTCGTCTACTGCAAATGCCTCTGTTTGTGGGAAAGGGTCAACTGCGAAACGCCATAATACAAACAGCTATTAGAATAAACAAACAATATCCATGCACAAACAAAGTTGGCTGCAAATGCGTCTTAAGATATAGGATAACGGGTAAAAGAGACCCGCTGGAATACTTTGAAATTAAATTGAAATTGAATTGTGTTATGTATGGTTTAGCCTTTATATATCCATATCTTACAGTGATTCATGTTTGCTTTGGGAAAAACAAAGTATGGTCTAGCCTCTATATCCATATTTTACAGTGATTCATGTTAGATGTGGGACAAACAAAGTATAGTCTAGTCTCTATATCCATATCTTACAGTGATTCATGTTAGATGTGGGACACACAAAGTATAGTCTAGTCTCTATATCCATATCTTACAGTGATTCATGTTAGATGAGGGACACACAAAGTATGGTCTAGCATCTATATCCATATCTTTGCCACATTCAGCAAATGTGAAGCAGACGACTTTGAAAACATCTTGGCAAAATTGTGAAAAATCTCTATAAATAATGGTATAATAATTAAGTAAAGTTGAAAACACTGTGGCAAAAGGAGACATTGCTCGTTTTGAGCAATCCTCCATTTGTCAGTCGTCTGCTGCAGAGGCGTCATATGGCGTTTTTATGAGGGAAAGAGTTAACTAGATTTGTGACAAGTGTAGATACAGATCTGCTTGTGCATACATGCAGTATGATAAAGATGGACCACGTTTGACTTAATTGGAATTACTGTTCACTGTTACTGTTCATTGTTACTGTTCACTGTTACTGTTCATTGTTACTGTTCACTGTTACTGTTCATTGTTACTGTTCACTGTTACTGTTCACTGTTACTGTTCACGGTGACTGTTCTCTGTTACTGTTCACTGTTACTGTTCACTGTTACTGTTCGCTGTTACTGTTCGCTGTTACTGTTCATTGTTACTGTTCACTGTTACCGTTCACTGTTACTGTTCACTGTTTACTGTTCACTGTTCACTGTTTACTGTTCACTGTGTTCACTGTTCACTGTTACTGTTCACTGTTACTGTTCACTGTTACTGTTCACTATTACTGTTCACTGTTACTGTTCACTGTTACTGTTCACTGTTACTGTTCACTGTTACTGTTCATTGTTACTGTTCACTGTTACTGTTCACTGTTACTGTTCATTGTTACTGTTCACTGTTACTGTTCATTGTTACTGTTCACTGTTACTGTTCACTGTGACTGTTCACTGTGACTGTTCTCTGTTACTGTTCATTGTTACTGTTCATTGTTACTGTTCACTGTTACTGTTCACTGTTACTGTTCACTGTTACTGTTCACTGTTACTGTTAACTGTTCACTGTTACTGTTCTCTGTTACTGTTCATTGTTACTGTTCACTGTTACTGTTCACTGTTACTGTTCACTGTTACTGTTCATTGTTACTGTTCACTGTTACTGTTCACTGTAACTGTTCACTCAATGTTACTGTTCACTATTAATGTTCATTAGAACGACTTAGAAAAACATAGACAATCATTTTGAAAATTCAATAGAGTTGGATACATTGTGTCAAAGGGAAAATTTGCACAGTATTTTTCTATTTCCCTTTTGGTAACAGTTTTTTACAGTCGTCTGCTGCAAATGCGTCTGGAGATGGGAAAAGCTGAAGATACATTTCTTAGAATGGTATTACACATGAAATGCTCCAATTCGGCTAAATCAAAAACTGTCTGTCTGTCAGCTTCTATGCCATATTTACTTAATGTTCTATGTTATATGTTCTATGTTTTATGGTATTAATTGCTTTTTATTTATCGTTGCACGAAAATAAGAAGATCAATTATATATATTTATTGTTGAAATATTAATTCCATGCGAGGAATGTACATATGAATATAAAAATAGCGTCAACCCTTCCCACCGCCTAAATATTGTGATTTCCTGAAAAAGAAAGTACAACAACAACACAAAATACCCAGACTGCAGGTGAGCGAAATCTTTAATAAAAATGATAAACATATTTCGTGCCCACACTGTCTGTCTTTAGCTGTGATTTACGATCCCTTAAGGACTTTGTCTTACTGAAATATTAAACCTGTTTTGAAACGGAATCTTTTTTATGGGACCATATATTTTGTTCATCGTATACCTAACACGATTTTGTTAACTCTGAACTATTGTATTGTTTACTTACCTAGTATGCACGTGGCTGTCATATTTCAACTTGCAGCAGGAAACCATGGTTTCTTATGATGTGAAGTTTTCTAAAGAATAAATATGTCTTCAAGCTGAAACAAATCATCAGAATCCGACCACTTTTAGCGGAGGTATACAGGCTGATCTGAGAACTATTTTCAATAATTGTTCTTTCATTTATGGAGATTTCCATGGTTTTGCCTATATGATTTGTCATTCATCTTTTTAGATTGATTGAACGTAAGAAATGGTAAATATTGGTGAATAATTGCAATGTTCGCAAGCTTCTGAAACCCTGGTTGCACTAACGTCTTCTATTACATAGTCAAACTTTATACATGCGGAAACTAATAACTGAAGATTAACCCTTTCCCTTATACGACAATTCTGCAGCAGACGACTTTGAACATATTTTATAAAAGAATAGAAAATCTCTATAATTAAATGGATAACCTATGACTAAAAGTGGAAAACATTGTGGCAGAAAGAGAAATTGCTCGTTTTGAGCCATTTCTTATTTTGTCACTATGTTTTCAAAAAGCCATCTGCTACAGAGGCGTCAGAAAGCGTTTATATGAGGGAAATGGTTAATATTGAAAAGAAGAATAAGAAGTCATTGTATAAATAAACTGGAAACAATAAAAGTAACATATCGGGTTGACGTAATGATGCAAACAAATGAACAGGAATTCCTCTATATAAATAATAGTTATTTCATTAACAAAAAAGGCCCACTAAACATTAAATTATTTAATTCTGCCTTGCTAAACAATGAAGTCAAAGGCACTCCATACTAAAAAAAGAGGTATTGATTTGATAAAGCGTAAATGTCTATTTATATCCGAATGTAATAGCTCACCCACGCCAATCACGTGATAGTAATTACTTCCGGTGGAATATAACAAATATATCATCAAAACCGAGTCACAATTAAATACAACATGAATTCCCTCCTCCTGTGCAAAATCCTACTTGAGCATTCCGTTTCGTTTGGGAAACACTTATCTAGCCTTTTCGATATGTAGTACCTGCTCGTGCGAGGGCAATTGATCTGCCCTTGCGTTTAAACAGACCGATCTGATGTGAATTATTTCACAAATATAAAAAAAAACATAGTTCGTCGTGGCCTGACCCTATTCTATAGAGTTACGTCTGATCATTGGTCTTCCAGTGGATAACACGACAACTGAGCCGTTCTTTAACTCTTTCAGCGCCAAAGGCAATATTGAGCGTTTTGCAAACAATGCAGATTCAGGTGAGTCAGCTCGTAACGAGCTGTCTCACCTGAAATCTGCATTGTTTGTCTGTGAGTTATAAACATATTCCAAAAAGCCTATAACATGAAAATAGAGTCGTCCGAGTTTGAAACATGGAAGAGTCTACTTTAAACAATTCGGCGCTGAAAGGGTTAATAAAATGCGGTCGTTATGCAATTCAAATGAGTGTCTCTATGCAGACCCAGACTTTCTGACGCCTCTGCAGCAGACGGCTTTTTGAAAACATAGTGACAAAAGAAGAAATTGCACAATACGTGCAATTTCTCCTTTTGTCACAATGTTTTCCACTTTTAGTCATAGGTTATCCATTCAATTATAGAGATTTTTGAATTATTTGGCAAAATATGTTCAAAGTCGTCTGCTGCAGAATTGTCGTATGAGGGAAAGGGTTAAACACCATTTAGCTCTACACGTACAACTTAAGACTGTGTTCACCCATCTGAGTTACAGTGTTGGAAGAATGGCGACTATTCATGAAATGCATTCATACACCCTTTTTCTCAGACCGCGGCACAATTTCTATAAACCTAATTCTAGGCAAATTGGTGAATACGAGTTATTCATCTAACTGAACAAATTGATCTCTCTCTTGGTTGGAGAGAACGCCAGCTTTATCTAATACAATTTGACAGAGTACATATTATGAGAGTATGGGATATGAATTTGTTATATTTTGTAAGAGTTTAATATTGGACTTAATATGAGCAAATGCGTGAGAAAATGTACACGGTTTCTGAACAGCGTAGTTTCAGATTATCTTGTCCACTTGCCCAGTCTTACCAGAATCTATACGATTTCGGAGGCACATGCTGATCTGGGGTTTATACTGTTATCAAAGGTCAACTTGTACTTTATCCCATGCACGAACTCTTATCATGTAGGTAAGAATATACCCCAATTATACGTTTGAAAAAGAAAATGCACATGGAGAAAGTGCTATATAATCATAATTTCTTCAAAGAAGGGGAAATATATTTGTCTCGAACTATTAAATTTCTTCAAAACTCGATGACAAAGCACAATTTACTGAAAACCTAACACATGTTATATCTTCCCGATAAACAATATTTTCACTCTCAATCCCGTCTGGGGGATTTTCTCTTCGCCCCCACGCGTCCACGAGCTATGTCGAGCAATATGTATTCAACCTTAAATAAGCTGCATTAACAATACTATTCATCACTAATTCCCCTGATACAGATGACTTTTAATGCCTTTGAAGCAACGTGTAATACTCTTTTCCCTACAATATTCTCTATATATGAAATTATTTTTTGGCACTTTTCCAACTGTACCATATTCCTCATATTGTATTTAAACTATTTCCTCGTGGATCCAACAAACACTCCTACGCGAAACTGCTCCTCAGCAGTTATACATACATATACGTATATGTATGATATAAACTATTCCGATGGTAGATCAAAGCCTATTTTCAAGATGGCAGTTGAAAGGCTATTTTGTGTACCCGGTCTCAATGCTGCACCATATGACGTCACTAAAGCTGCAACATTCCCGGAAGCGACACAGTTCTATGTACATTGGTGCTTTATACCGTTTTACAACAGTATTTCAGTTGTTTCACGGCGACAGTAAGCTCATACACCAAACACACTTGACTAGAAAAATGTGCCTTCTTATAGGTCACCCACAGTGCCTTCTTATAGGTCACCCACAGTGCCTTCTTATAGGTCTCCCACAGTGACTTCTTATAGGTCACCCACAGTGACTTCTTATAGGTCACCCACAGTGCCTCCTTATAGGTCACCCACAGTGCCTCCTTATAGGTCACCCACAGTGCCTCCTTATAGGTCACCCACAGTGACTTCTTATAGGTCACCCACAGTGCCTTCTTATAGGTCACCCACAGTGCCTTCTTATAGGTCACCCACAGTGACTACACATGGTTCTTATGATATAGAACAGTTGTAAGTCTAACTTGGTAAACAGATTATGGTCTCAGCTATGTAGTAGTTAGAGCGTTCGATGCCTGGTCTTGGTATACCAAAGATCAACATATTGTGATGGTGGTTCCCCTAATATGCGCTCAGGGTTGCTTGGGCTGTCTTACGACTGGTGCATCGGTTACTGGATAGTACTGGTAAATGACCCTGTAAACGCATTGAAAAAACTATATAACTTTTCAAAACACCATGAAATACTAGTAACCTCCCCTTTCCCAAAAAACAACACGGTGAAGCCTTTGAGATTTTTACTAAATGAATACCAAGCAATGCTCTTGACACACATGACTTAAAACCACATATTCAACGTTATTGTTTTCTGTCATTCTAATAAGTAAGATAAAACATCAAATAATATGCGCATGTTCCATTTCTGAGTGTTTTTCATATTGATCGCCGTTTATCTTTTTTAAAGATATTTCTTGTTTATAATTAAAATGTAAATTAAAACCATAGACTTTTAATAACAGGAAAATGGAAATATTGTCATAAATGCGAAGTTATTGTGTTAAATTTTGCGAGTTTAAGAATGTATTAAGGAAAACAAAAAAGGACGCGCATGCGCAGACAAATGTTTACAATAATTTTGGAAGATTCCGCGCTAACATCCAATTGCTGAATCTTGCAGCAACTCTTGTCGTTTAAGCCCTTTCCCTTATACGACAATTCTGCAGCAGACGACTTTGAACATATTTTGTCAAAAAATAGAAGATCTCTATAATTGAATGGATAACCTATGACAAAAGGTGGAAAACATTGTGACAAAAGGAGAAATTTCTTCTTTTGTCACTATGTTTTCAAAAAGCCGTCTGCTGCAGAGGCGTCAGAAAGCGTCTATATTAGGGAAAGGTTTTAATAGATACTTTAAAATTTGATACTGGTCTTTTTTTGGCATAGTTTTAACTGTTATTCGATCTTAGAATACTGACAATTGTGATAGCAAAAATAAAGAAGACACACCAGCGTTAGCAATTATATGTTATTGCTCTTTCATAGTCAACGATCGGAATTAAATTTCACCCACGCACTAAAGAAAATACTAGCACGTTTTGAAACGATAAACATTTTATTTTCTAATACTAACTCCGCATTGAGCTCTCAATGTCACACCAAACTAGTTCTAAAAACGTCTGTCCCAATAAAATCGTAAAAATAGTCGTGGTCTGACTAGAACGTATTGCTTTGGCAGGACAATGTCTATAATGCGACCCTAGTTAGTTCATAAGCACTTCGTTTGCAATACATTGTTGGCAAACATGTAACTTGTATCGATTTTGGCTAAACTTTGTTGTACGAAGTGCAGCCAGTTATCGAAAATGAGCATATTAAAGCGACTGAACTCCAGATACCCAACTGTCGAAAAAAATAAATCAAATTTTAAGATAATAAGTGTTATTTTTGTATTTGGGGCATTAAAATATGATAACTGACATATTACATACCCCTATAATCGGTGAGATTTTCTTGTTTTCGATACTTTTTCCATCGCAAATTCTACCCTGTCAGTAACGGGGTAAGTATTTTTAAATAGGAAACCCCTTCATCGGGACAATTGAAAACGACCCAAGTTCACTTTATTGATAAAAAACGATACATTTTCTAACCCTGGTTTTACTTGGATAACATAAAGAATAACATTTAGGGCGAATTTGATTTTTTTTTTTTTTTTTTTTTCGTGCCATCTTGATTTCAGTCACTTTAACCCTTTCCCACGTACAGCCAGGCTCAGACGACCTTAAAGCATATGGGCCAAAACATGAAAACTCTCTACAAATGGATTGATTGATTGATTTAGGTATAACGCCGTTTTCAACAATTGTTCTGTCATATAACGGCGGCCAGTTCACCTACTTGTATGTTTCTTGGCTTTCTCACACCCGTACTTCATACAACATTCTTTCCAAGCAACTGGCTACTTTTCCACATAGACTGATAGGCCATTGGTGGAAGACGAATGACGCTTGTCACAATGACTTTTGTCAAACGTCGAAAAGAATGTTGGCCGAGCTGGGGTTCGAACTCACAACAAATACATTGACAGCCCGCGCGTCGCTACCGGGGCTCGGCCTCTTTAAATGAAAGAACAATTATTGAATAAAGTTGAAATCGCTCATCATTTTGCCACAATATTTTTCAAAAGTCGTCAGCTGCGGAGGCGTCAGAAAGCGTCTGTATGTGGAAAAGGGTTGAACAACGCTGCAACTACACGATCGTATTCAGCAATGGTGCGTTCAATATACACCAAACGTTACCGATATGTACGCAAACCCATTTTGTTTCATTAAAACGAAGTCGGTTTTCACGGAAAAAAAAACACCGAACCATACTGGGTTTTCGCGCAGCATGTTTTTTTTGTGTTGTTGTTCAATATCTAACGAACGCAGGACCGGGGAACTATATTAAACATCGTGGACAAAAAAAAAAAAAACGTAAACATTATAGAAAAACTTAACATTTTGTTTGAGATAAAGTTGTAAGATAATGCGAACGATTTCTGTCACATATAGATGCAATTCAACGAATCTGCAAGAGGCGACTTTTGAAAACCGTTATAACAAAAGGAGAACTTGCTCATAAAGTTTGATCCTAATTATGAATTTAAAAACTATCTGCCAAACAGGAACTCTTAATTCGTGGTTCATCTCTCATTTTATCACATTTTCTTTTCAAAAACCTAGAAATTTTGCGACTGTCCATGCATTTATGTAGATGTTTTCAGAGTGGTCTGTTGCAGCGGGAAAGAGTTAAACTAACGCAGTTTTAAATTAAATGATATTTCGGATTTGAAAACGTCTTGAGAAAAACCAAATATCTAAGGATTAAGCAACTCCTCAAAAATCACCTGTGCCAGGGAAGCGGTTATAATTCGTCCTTTACAAGAGGCACG
Organism: Serripes groenlandicus; assembly: GCA_031761405.1. Classification (NCBI taxonomy): domain Eukaryota; kingdom Metazoa; phylum Mollusca; class Bivalvia; order Cardiida; family Cardiidae; genus Serripes; species Serripes groenlandicus. Next base: position 83,085,479 of record JASEVX010000002.1, on the reverse strand, counting down.
TTTGTTTAGTGCTACGTTGGTGATCACTTTTTATATCAGATAAAATTCTTTTTTCTTGACGTTTATCCTCTCGCGAGGCTTTAAATATTCCCACGAGAGCATAACCGTCAATATGTATAAATTTAATCTGAGATTAACACGTTGACTCCCCCATACGTTTGTACTTAAGAGTCGACATCGGGGGCGAAGTGGTATGCGGATTATTTACCCGTTTACACAATGAAAACTTACGTAACAACCGTTAAACTACTGAAAACGGCAGGCTCTCAAATATTGAAACTTCTCTCTATGCTCAGACTTTGTGCTCTAACATCTCATTGGTCAGAAGCAAGCTCATTCCCGAAATTGCCCAATCAGATGTCTTCTTTTAATCAAAGCGAACGTCCTCAGAGTTTTGTAGTTTCGAGCGCATGACCGAATAAATAAATCAAAAGATACAATGCCATTAAGTAGCCATTTATTCTTAATATATCATTGTCTAGTTAGAGTTATATTAAGCACAAATTATTCAATATTAATGTCGATGACATTTTGTCTTTGTCGATAGCGATAATTACATTTGTGTCAAGTTTCACATTTGACGAGATCCGCTGCAGGTCAATAAAAGTCGCGTATAATCATTTCTCAGATACAGATGGCTTTCGAATCCAGTTCAGAAACACTGACATTCCTGAAGATGGACCCTTTTTCCAAATTGTTTTCAAGACGGAATAGATGATTCACATTTTTCTCTGCTTACATTGTTTTCAAGACGGAATAGATGGTTCACATTTTTCTCTGATGACATTGTTTTCAAGGCGGAATAGATGATTCACATTTTTCTCTGCCCTCATTGTTTTCAAGACAGAATAGATGATACACATATTTTTCGTCTGACTGTTTCGACTCTGAAAATGTCATAACAGGTCAACGATATCTATCTCATTTCAGTAGAAATGGCTGTACGTTTCTATTTGTCTGTCATAAAATATAAACAAAGTTCTGTTTTATAATGTTAGAGGTCAGCATGTTTCGGAGAGTCTGTGCTTTGGTACTGGATCACGTGACCTGGCCTGGTATATGTGCCGTGCCTGTTGACGTATTGACTCTCCGTAACGATCAGATGAAGCCATTAAGGGCGAAAATGCACAATTTGGCAATTCTAAACATTGTAGGTTCAGAAAGCCCTGTACATCTGCACAGTCTTACCAGAACTAACACACCTTGACAGAAGTGTCTTACAAGAGTATGTAAGTAATTGGTGGATTGGGTAGATCTTGATCAGACTGTTCATAAAAAGCCAACATGTACCTCTCCAATGGACAAGCATATATAAAGGTAAACGGTTGTAAAAACAATAGGTCTACAGTTATAGTTTTTGTCAGAAGATACTAGCACTAAATTAAATATGAACCAGTATCAAGGGGATAGAGGTATAGAGTAATGATCCCGAAACAGAAAATCCACAGGATGCGAACAGTGTCTGGCCGGGTTTATCGTGGAATGGCTCATATAAACGGAAAGTGGAGGATCTGTTGAAACTTGCTCGTGTCTTTACACTCTGGGCAGATTCATTAAGACTTTGTTCTATTCATTTTCATCGCAAACTCATAAGAAACCCTTAATATAACGTGAACATTAAGTCTAGCCTTAAACCCTTAATATAACGTGAACATTAAGTCTAGCCTTAAACCCTTAATATAATGTGTACAGTAAGTCTAGCCTTAAACCCTTAATATAACGTGAACATTAAGTCTAGCCTTAAACCCTTAATATAACGTGAACATTAAGTCTAGCCTTAAACCCTTAATATAACGTGAACATTAAGTCTAGCCTTAAACCCTTAATATAACGTGAACATTAAGTCTAGCCTTAAACCCTTAATATAACGTGAACATTAAGTCTAGCCTTAAACCCTTAATATAACGTGAACATTAAGTCTAGCCTTAAACCCTTAATATAACGTGAACATTAAGTCTAGCCTTAAACCCTTAATATAACGTGAACATTAAGTCTAGCCTTAAACCCTTAATATAACGTGAACAGTAAGTCTAGCCTTAAACCCTTAATATAACGTGTACAGTAAGTCTAGCCTTAAACCCTTAATATAACGTGAACATTAAGTCTAGCCTTAAACCCTTAATATAACGTGAACAGTAAGTCTAGCCTTAAACCCTTAATATAACGTGTACAGTAAGTCTAGCCTTAAACCCTTAATATAACGTGAACATTAAGTCTAGCCTTAAACCCTTAATATAACGTGTACAATAAGTCTAACCTTAAACCCTTAATATAACGTGAACAGTAAGTCTAGCCTTAAACACTTAATATAACGTGTACAGTAAGTCTAGCCTTAAACCCTTAATATAACGTGTACAGTAAGTCTAGCCTTAAACACTTAATATAACGTGTACAGTAAGTCTAGCCTTAAACCCTTAATATAACGTGTACAATAAGTCTAGCCTTAAACACTTAATATAACGTGTACAGTAAGTCTAGCCTTAAACACTTAATATAACGTGTACAGTAAGTCTAGCCTTAAACACTTAATATAACGTGTACAGTAAGTCTAGCCTTAAACCCTTAATATAACGTGTACAGTAAGTCTAGCCTTAAACCCTTAATATAACGTGTACAATAAGTCTAGCCTTAAACCCTTAATATAACGTGTACAATAAGTCTAGCCTTAAACCCTTAATATAACGTGTACAGTAAGTCTAGCCTTAAACCCTTAATATAACGTGTACAGTAAGTCTAGCCTTAAACACTTAATATAACGTGTACAGTAAGTCTAGCCTTAAACCCTTAATATAACGTGTACAGTAAGTCTAACCTTAAACCCTTAATATAACGTGAACAGTAAGTCTAGCCTTAAACCCTTAATATAACGTGTACAGTAAGTCTAACCTTAAACCCTTAATATAACGTGAACAGTAAGTCTAGCCTTAAACACTTAATATAACGTGTACAATAAGTCTAACCTTAGATCAGCACGAGCCTTTGTTTGATTAGATATTTTTGTGTTTTATTATTTTTCTCCGAATTTTTTCCCCGAGTTCGAGATAAGTAAATCTTCCTTTATTCGGATTCGAAGGGTCAAGTTAGATGAGAGTATCCGGCTGACGTGATGGCGAAGACCGAATCGTTTATTATTCGTAACATTCTCCTTGGGGATATTTCGACGTGATTATTATTATTATTATGTATCTAACAAATTTATCAATTCATTGGGAATGACTTAACTCTTTCGGCGCCGAATTGTTTAAAGTAGACTCTTCCATGTTCAAACTCGGACGACTCTATTTTCATGTTATAGGATTTTTGGAATATTTTTATAACACACAGCCAAACAATGCAGATTTCAGGTGAGACAACTCGTTACGAGCTGACTCACATGAATCTGTATTGTTTGCAAAAAGCTCAATATTGCCTTTGGCGCTGAAAGAGTTAAGCGATGAATCAAAGTCATGTTAAAATGTACTGGATATGCAAATTTCTACATGAACTTTGTGCAAAGCATTTTTTATTAACTAATGTGAAACTTACTTCATTATTGGGGCAGGCATGATTGAAGGACAAGACATGCGTATGCATAAGTGTACTGATGTCGTGATATAAGTGAAATACTGGTTGACAACATCCTAAAACCCCACAAACAAACTATATATTGGCAATCAACGTAAAATGAAATAGGATGTATAATCCTTTGAATGTTGCTGAAATTAGTTTTACAAATGTACGTCGATTTGATACATATGTGAACAGTGAAAGAACCAACGATGAGAGTTCTGATGAAAAGTTTAAGTTATGATGAGCGATTTCTGGATTGTGCCCCACTGCCGTCAACTCTCTTTGATAATTACACTGCTGCTGCAGGATTGATGTATGTATGCTACGGTAAAAATATGCTCGCACATTTATGCTATACAATCTAAGTGTATTCTGTTTAAGCGAAACAATCTGATATCTGTATGCACAGATTACAGTCACCCTTAATTTTAACCCTTTCCCTCATATAGACGCTTTCTGACGCCTCTGCAGCAGACGGCTTTTTGAAAACATAGTGACAAAAGAAGAAATTGCACGTGCAAAGAAAAGTTGAAAGAAAGTTGGCCGAGCCGGGATTCGAACTCACAACACCTGAATTGACAGCCCGCGTCGTTACCGACTGAGCTACTGGGACTCGACGTTGTAGAAGGTAGTGTCCGGGACATTTGAAGTCCAAACACTCCTAAAGGAACATCAAGAATGTGGTTACGGAACATGTGTGTACGATTTCTTTGGGGGCTTTCAGTTATATTTGAGCCATGCATTCTGCCGCCGATAACAGTGAAATCTATCCCAGACTTAAAACCGCCCAATATGACCAATGTCGGCAGTGATTACGCATATCGGTTTCGTAATATCTAAGACGAATCCAGCAACGGAACCTGATAGGACAACGAAGTTGGGTTTGTTTATCGGAAATATCAAACTCATTATTTCCAATTATGTGTCAGCAGCAAAACCCAGATAAACAAACAAACAAAATGTCTAGCCCGCTCCAAAGGTATTGTCACAGACAATGTCCACTTCCATGTAATTGTATCACAGACTGACAAAGAGTTGACATAGTAGCATTTTATTCCGGAATGTTAACATACATCCTTTTTAATATGTTTTGTGTATGAAAGGTTCAGGCATATTTTACAAAGGAATACGTGTACACACCGGCACATGTATTGAAAGAAAGACACATGTACTTATCCTCATTAAATAATAAATCCTTAAACTGAATATCTTTTGAATGATGGAACATTTTGCGATTTGGAACTTCAAACCCCACGTTTGGAATGTGGACATTAAATATGTAGAGAAGTGTGTTCAGTAGTGGACAAAAACATAGGAATCCATAGGAAAGTGAGTTTTTGTTTAGAACTTATTGAGAAGTTTACCAAATAAATAAGTGTAGCTGACACAGCATCCAACAGCAATGACAAACATTGTCTGCACATAGTATGCGTCAACACGGAGCAACATTTGTTTTCACTTCTGCCATCATCATGTGTGCCAAGTAACATGGGAACCTTTGTGTGACATTGACCGTTACGGTACAGGCATGGGTATTGTGCGCGACACTTCACCTCATTACGGGGAACATGAGTGCCCAGTACATTGGGAATCATATGATGCATGGTTGAGATGTGGGCGGGAGCAGAGAGTAAGTCCTTATTGTTTTCCTAGACAGTCGACTTTCTGGATGGCGTCAAATGTCGTCTGTATAACGGAGTTTAGAGGTAGAATCTCGTCTTAAACGAAGATTGCTTACGGAAATTAGATGAAGGTTTTTTTAAGTCTTTCACTGCCAAAGTTTACAAAGTCGACTCCTCCATATTGACGACTGGACCACTCCATTGGTCGTCCAATACGAAATTTGATAACATTTAATTTCTTAGAGGCAAACGATGCATAATTCAGGAGGGACAGCTTGTTATGAGCTGTTTCACCTGAGTATGCATTGTTTGCAAAATCCCTTGGCAGCGAAAGGGTTAAATACTTAAAGACAACCACCAGAAAATACAGTCAATATTGTTGTAATTGAATTGTTATTTAATTGATTCCCAGGAAATGAGAGCTGTCATATTTTAACCTTTTACCCCATTCAACCAACATATCATCAGCAGACGAATCTTAAAACATTCAGACACAATTGTCGAACATCTCTATGTAATGAAAGACATTGTTACTAAAGTGTCCAGTATGAGCAATTTCATATTTTACCTTAATGCGTCTACTGTAGACGATATGCTGGAAAGGGTTATAGTACCGTTCATTTACTTTACATTTCCATTATACCTCAGGTCACTGAGTTTCTTCAACTTGTAGCTTCATCCGTAAGTAACCTTTTCCTTCATACAGACGCATTCTGACGCCACTGCAGCAGACAACTTCTGAAGAGTTTTCAACTCAATTAAATTGTTACACTGTCATTTACAACGATTTGACATATTTTACCAAGATGTTTTCAAAGTCATCTGCTGCAGCTTTGTAGTATGTGCGAAAGGGTTAAGACAATTTCTATGACAGTATTTCGTAACAGCAATAAATGAGTCGCGGATATTACCTTCACACATGTGCGCGCGGATATTGCCTTCACACATGTGCGCGCGGACATTGCCTTCACACATGTGCACGCTGATATTGCCTTCACACATGTGCACGCTGATATTGAGCCACACGTGTTGCATTTACAGCAGTGTTGATAACACAAGATAGCACTTGTTGTTTAACCCTTTCCCGCATACGACAATTCTGCAGCAGACGACTTTGAACATATTTTGTCAAAAAATAGAAAATCTCTATAATTGAATGGATAACCTATGAATAAAAGTGGAAAACATTGTGGCAAAAGGAGAAATTGCACGTTTTGTGCAATTTCTTCTTTTGTCACTATGTTTTCAAAAAGCCGTCTGCTGCAGAGGCGTCAGAAAGAAGCGTCTATATGAGGGAAAAGGGTTAAAGGTGCGCCTAGCAAGGAGCGGATTAAATAACTGGACTGACACTTGCTGACACAGCTATATATGGACGGTTATATCAATTCTATTTTAAGCGTCAAGATAATTCTACGAATCCTTTACCATGGCAAATTAGCTTATTAAATTAGCTTTTGTAATCACTCAATTTGTAAGGTACCGATGAAAATAAAGATACATATTTACACACAGATTATGTATATGAGAAAGATAGTACACGAGAACTTGCTCAGGATGAATAATTTTCATTTTCCTATAAACGTTTGAGTATTTTCCGGTTGCAGATATGTAAAATGTTGGTAAAGGACCAAGGTCATTCTTTTCTCGATTTTCCCGGCTTGACAATAAAAGTCCGTCTATTGTCAAGAAAAACCTGTTGATTTGTCAGTTTATTCGATGTTCGTTTTGATTACATCCACCCACGATTTTATCTTGGAAGAAATCCCGGACAAAAGAAGATGAAAATACAGGCTTTAACCACGTCTACTTCTCAAGCGACTATTAAACTTGTGTGCAATTAGTAATTCAGACGGCAATGAAGAGACAGGTACCGTAACCGGATACCCTTGGATACATTCGTTAAAACTTAACAACTTTTGAAAATATAATTATAATGGGCAATTTCTCCATTTTGTCACTATATTGCAACTTCTCAAGGAAAACAAAATGAATACTTTAGTAATCAATATTCCTATTCAATTCTTTTTACTTGTGCATCCATGATAAGGATCCAGATCGATACTGATTTACAGAAGTTTCTTGAAACCTTCTATTGCGCATTGACGAACATCGTAGAGCCAGAACAGTCTGATCGCATATGCCCCACGGTTTGGGTTCGCAGAACATCGCTTCAATTGTTGAGATTTCCCCTAATAACTCTTATTGATTGGAATCACAATTGTTAAGATGACTCTTCATGTGGGTAAGGGTTAACGTAATCCATAGTCTTCAATGATGCTCCTGCCAATATTGGATTACAACGCGTGACGACCTGGATCAGAGTGTATGGAGATACACTCTGATCTGGTTCAAACACCTCCTTAAAGGTGCGCGTTCGATTCCCAAAAAATGAAGTAATAGATTTCCCTCCTTGGCGCTAAGGATTGTAGGGGTAGCATTACGGCAGACCCGATGATGTCAGGATAAATGGACCAGTAGTACAGGTAACTTACCAAGAAACCAAGGAAATTTAACAGAAACATTGTTGAAAGCGGCGTAAAAAGACATACCAATAAACACATATTAGTGAATGTTTATTTTCTATCGACGTTGCCCATATCATTAGAGCGTCCATGTTGAGTCTACCGTTATATAAACATTTCCCAATACCTATGGTATTCACAAACGTCTTAATTAGCGAGGTCAGGGAATTCCCAAGAAAATCACGATTTATGGTTTAACTTTCCCATTTCAGTTCTCGCATTTGATTGGTCATATATGATCCCACAAAAGACCAATCAGAATGTATATATGTTTTGTGAGTACAGTTAAAACAGTGTGTACTTTGTCTAAACAGTTAGTTTGTGTTGAAAAAGACTCGTGTGACAACTCGATTGAGTGATCATGGAATTTATTACTAATTTTACCAATCTGATACTGTCTAACTTGGACAACCCCATTCGGACTGATCAAGTCTACAAAGATGTTCCGGGGCTGACGATTGACATACACAAAACATTATATGCGGAAGGTGAGGTCATAGTAAATCTAAACAATTTTGAAGTTGGTTATCTTGTTACTTTTGGATATTTCTTAGGCATATGCTCTATGATTACGATTAAGATCTCTCTGATGTATAACATGACAAATAACCTAACAGATATCCCCACTTTTGACTACATTACTCCACTGAAAAAACCATCTCTGGCAATGATGTATAGCATTACAAATAACCTAACAGATATCCCCACTTCTGTCTACCTTACTCCACTGACAAAACCATCTCTGACAAAACTACCACGCCTTCTCTTACAGATTAATAATTGCCACCGCAGATGACTACACATTCTAAGAACTGTCTACCACTGGAACAACCTACCTCCCAACAGTGTTGTCTGTCCTACTTTGTAGCAGTTTAATCAGGTAGTCTGCCAGATTGACCATTTCTCTCCACAAGGAAATATCAAACTTCTTAGTTTTAACGTTGGCTTTTATCAGCTTTCTTTATCTCTTTTCACAACTCTAACTTCACGCGAAACCCGCCATTCATGAAGTTTCCAGCAGCGAAATAAAGACAAGTCGGCGACTTCGTGGATTCTTGTCGGACGATGCACTATCATGTCTCCAGAGTGTCTTCGACGTTGCTTGTACGACTATTTGGTGAACCGAAGAGATCCCGATGGGAATCATCAAAAGTGCCGAACGGTTTTAACGAAACAATGCTAAATAAGAAGCAATGTTATTAAAAATGGAGCCGATTTAACCCTTTCCCACATATAGACACTTTTAAAAATATTAAAACAAGAGGAGAAAATAATAAGGCACTAATTTCGTGATTTTTGCGATTCTGTGCAGACGTTTGTCTGTGTGATGAGACAGTTATGATTTATTTGAAGTGTCTAGGGAGACAATGGGTCAGATTTACGCCGATTACATCTGAAGGGAAATGACAATACTACTTTCTATGGCCATTTGTCTTTTAATCCTGTTTTATGCAGGCAATTATTTCAATGTGACATAAGCCCCTTTTCGGCCCCAATAGTGTGACAAATCGTCATACTTGAAATTTTCAAATCGGCCACAGTTTAATCTGTTATATATATGGATTATGAAGAAAGCTCTTAACCCTTTCCCTCATATAGACGCTTTCTGACGCCTCTGCAGCAGATGGTCTTTTGAAAACATAGTGACAAAAGAAGAAATTGCACAAAACGTGCAACTTCTCCTTTTGCCACAATGTTTTCCACTTTTGGTCATAGGTTATCCATTCAATTATGGAGATGTTCTATGTTTTGACAAAACACGTTCAAAGTCGTCTGCTGCAGACTTGTCGTATGAGGGAAAGGTTTAAAACAACTAGAATACAAATCGGTTGTCTTCTTCCTTAATACTCGACCAGTACTTACGCGAAGCAGACATGTGGGAAAGGGTTACCAGAATAACCATCTGCTCTTAACCCTTTCCCACATACGACAATTATATGCAGCAGACAACTTATTTTGTCAAATAATGGAAAATCTCTATAATTGAATAGATAACCTATGACTAAAAGTAGAAAACAATGTGACAAAAGGAGAAATTGCACGTTTTGTGCAATTTCTTCTTTTGTTACTATGTTTTCAAAAATTCGTCTGCTGCAGAGGCGTCAGAAAGCGGCATGAATTAAAGTCTCAGGATTTAGTCCTACTTCCACGGAACTAGAACCCAATTCAAAAGGTCGGAATTCGTGTGGCTTGACAACATTAGGAATTAATCACACAGACGTGTATGGACCATATTTGTTCCTAAAGTGGATACGGACAACTCAAACATGTTATCCGCTGTGGTCGAGTGGTTAGCGTCGGGGATTTCGAAACCGGGTGTCCCGGGTTCGATCCCCAGTCGCGGCACTACGGTCATGGCGGAGTGCCCTTGTGCAAGGCACATTTTCTAGCCTAGTACTGGTTTGTTTACCCAGGGATCATGAGTAATTAAATTTAATTGCGCGCTAAATGACCTTAGCTGTCGATGCGCCATAAAACAATATACATTCATTCATTCAAACATGTTATCATTCGAATATATAGTTTAGCACTAATCAATTCCTTGAACGGATAAATAAAGGAGTGTTTTACCTTTCTACTTCCAGTGAGCCACAGTGACGGCGAGTCCTCAAAGAATGACAGCCAAAATGGGGATGTTGGCAACATACAGAAACACGACGACGCAGCTATCAATACAGGTAGAGTGCTGTTCATTTTGTCAGATTCGTTTGAGGAATCCTCCGAATGGTTAGAGTGGGGGGGATTTCAGACCCTGCGTCATAAGTTCGATCCCTTCAACCCTACACGCATGGTGTTATGTCATTGCTTAACTTTTTCCCTCATACGACAATTCTGCAGCAGACGACTTTGAATGTATTTTGTCAAATCATAGAAAATCTCCATAATTGAATGGATAACCTATGACTAAAAGTGGAAAACATTGTGGCAAAAGGAGAAATTGCACGTTTTGTGCAATTTCTTCTTTTGTCACTATGTTTTCAAAAAGCCGTCTGCTGCAGAGGCGTCAGAAAGCGTCTGTATGAGGGAACGGGTTAAGGAACATATCCTAGCTTAGTAATGCTTATAACTGAATTACTGTTGAAAACATGTGTAAACCCCGAACAAAACAAGCTAAATGGTACTGGCCAAACCACCTTCAACACTTTTATTTACGTCCCCACCTATTCAAGGCATATTGCTTCTTCACGTCTGTCGTAATGCGCTGTTCATTAATGTACCATGGCAATATAATTCTATTTTTGCCTACTGTCTTATGATTAGTTTTCGCTGCTCGAACTCAATGCCAAATTCAAGGCCATTAAAACTTTACGGCTGTTATTTCTTACAAAATCTATTAAACACACCTATATAAGGAAAGTGATAAATCTATGCAATTTATCTTAAAATAAGCATTAGTGCTAAATGATGCCCAAGATTAATACCTCTTTTAGTCTTCAGGGCATTTTCCTTACATAGATCACGCGTGCAACCAGCAATATTCGCATTTAGCTGTCATCTATCACTTAAATTATGTGACACATCTCCATATATAGAGACGTTTATTTACAAAGCAATGATTCGCATTGAATATATGATATGTGATATGGAATTATAGACTCTTACACATTGAAAGCAGGTGAATGTAAACTGATTACAGTTGGCATTATATTCCAATAATCAAATCATTCTGAAAAAGATAAGCAATTCTTGTTGGGGTCGAGGCAAATTGCGAAGACTTAGCAAAACCAATGGTCATCATAAACTTTTCTCTTCCTTCCAACTTTTCCCCACAAGATTTCTCAATGTTTCCTGCTACACTGTCGCCTAAAGTCGTCCATATACAGGATAAGAAAGTTCCCTGTCTGCTTCATTCCATAGTAATCCGCCGTGGTCGAGTGGTTAGCGTCGGGAATTTGGAACCGGGTGTCCCGGGTTCGATTCCCAGTCGCGGCACCTCGGTCATGGTGGAGTGCCCTTGGGCAAGGCACATTTTCTAGCCTAGTACTGGTTTGTTTACCCAGCGATCATGAATAAGTGAACTGTCGCCGTGATATAAATGTATTCAAGTTGAAAGCGGCGCAAGACTCCAATAAAGCTAAAAAAAAAAGCTTCATTGCAAATTAGAAACAGTGAAGCTTCGACTGCATCTTAATGTCGCAGATGAATTGTTTAACCGAAATATTCTTCGATGGTGATAAAAGCTTACACAAATGCAGACTTTTCCAGAAAATCGTTTTTCTGATATAATATTTTAGGATTTTATTTCGAAAGGTGAAAATATCATAGAACTAAAACAATGTGGGAATATCCTCCTTCTTTCAATACTGTTTCAAGAAGTTGAATGCTTCAAGATCAAACGTCATCTGATTCAGTAAAATGGTTAACCCTTTGACTGCTAAAACGGATTGTGTGAGGCATGTACCACCATGCTACTTCCAGGCCAGACGACGCGTCCGCGCCGTTTGACCTGGCCTTTTAATGGTCGCTGCTAGACTGAACATCTTTATCTTGATATTCCTAAAATTGACTATGTACTCTAACTACTCTTCCAAATGCAAAGCATGACAAGTTCATTATAGATATTGAATATTGAAAAGATTAAGGCAAAGACTGCTGGAATTACTTTTTAACCATCGAGTTTATATTTCAAATGTTTTTGAGCAATATGTTATTCTATTCCCAATATGTTTTCAAATGTCGTCTGTGGCAAAGTCGGCAAATGTCGTAATATCTAGGAAGGTGTCTGCAAACTAATGTATTGGTTTTTACGGAACCGTTTTATACGAGAAATGTATCAAGAGGCTCGCCCACGCAAAGGTTCCAGAAATACTAGACACTCATTGAGACGGAATTTATTTGGCATTGTATTACCTCTGTTCTGGTTGTTATTTGGTCTTTATTAACCGAATTACTACTCTTTAATTTGTTTTTCTTCCGTATCATCTTACAAATGACCACATATTGTTCAGCATAGCATCAGATGTTTCTATGTTGTCGGGGTTTTAATATAGATGTGTTGGATCGAAACGCGATTGTCAGCAGTCATACTTTTGATATTCTTGGGTTTCTCGCTTCAGTATTCGTCCTCTCAAGCGAATACGACTCGCCATTTATATAACGCAGAAACTTCAATTAACTTGCAAAAATGATAATGATTTGTTTGAAGGGTGTTTTACACCGCTCTCAACAGTATATTAGCTACACCACGGTGTTTCCTTTCTGAAGTATTAGTACTACGAGGGCTTGGCGTGAAACGGTTGTAACTAAAATACGTAATTTTTTTACCAAGGTTAATCACCTCGCCATGAAGTCTTTATAAGCGTTGGAATCATTTTTCTTGGAAAACAATGGAAATTTAGGGGCCATTGCTCGTTCTGAAAGTGTTTACCAAAATAAAATCGTCTGCTAGATTTCAGCATTTTAGAATTGTATTTATGTCTGATATTGAGTGTTCACATCTGGCATAAAGCGATTTATGGAGGTATAAAAGTAACTTCTTAGCTATTGCTAGGATTATGATATAAGATTGCGTTTCCTAAAAATTGTAATATCATAATCATATATTTTTCTCCATTTCAGTTGCCATTCTGATCAGCATATGTGTCGCGATTGCTGTCTTGGTAACGATGGTTCTTGTTGGATGTATTGTTTATCTAAAAAGAAGGACTAAATCGAAAAAGAGGCAGATTGCCATGAAATACGACAAAATGTTCACAATGGCAAGACGACCGTCACCGTTTTCCCTCGTTAGCGCACACATGCAGCTGACCAACCGACAGGAGCCGAGATCAGTCTACAATGCCCTAGACTTAGTTTCAGATCGACCACAGTTCAAGGACATTGAACTCGGCCATTGTGACAATAAAAGTGAAAGCTCGAGTAAAT
>JASEVX010000002.1:82892893-83071721 GCA_031761405.1 Serripes groenlandicus | reverse complement strand
TGATTGGACGACCGGGGTAATTAATAGATTTATACTTGGATTATTTTAATATGTTTTTCTTTACCGGAAATAGTATGAAATGTGTCTCATTACCGAAAATAGTATTAAGTGTAAATATGTTCATTCTTGCTGTGTGCTAAGAACGGTTTTGAACCACATTTTATAAACATATAATTACACAATCATGAAATAGTTTGCTCTATACTTCAGCATGTAGGTACTATGTTCCAGTTGAACCTACGTGTATGCTGTCAACCATTCGTTGAAGATGGAGTCTTCGGTCGTTTTACCAAAATATTAACATGTTGTGTAGTCCCAGTTATACGCCAATGTAATTTTAAATAGATAATTAATAATCTTTGCTGTTTTATTTTTACAGGCCACTATGTGATAATCAACTTTATAAAAGGTCGGCAGATCGTGAGAGCACAAGAAACGAAAACGCAATCGGGTCACACGCCCATCTGGAATCAGCCATTTTTGTTTGACATCACAGGAAATGACGTCCGACGAGTACTATCTGGATTTTGTTGTCATGCGCGGAAAGATGCACACTAAAGACGCCATTGTTGGACACGTGACAATCGGCCGAATTGTGGGAAGAGCGGTCGGAATCACTGGAAAGAAATTATGTCCCCAAGGCCTTTGGGAAACTGCAAAATGGCACGCCATTTTACCGATGTTCAACTTTAAACCGAGTTTAACATCAGATTGAAGAGATACGTTTGTTGTTTAACTCGAAACAGGACACATCTTCGACTTGCCATAATAATATGTACACTGCATGTTCCCACTGATAATGCTTCGATTAGTTTAAAGGATTCAAAAGTGACTCATTATTGTAATCGATATAATAATTACGCCTGTCTGACAGCAGACTAATGAGTCGTTTGTCTAAAGTCGTCTAAAAGGGTGTCCCGAAGATATGCTAAGTGTGGTATTTGTCCACTAAATTGCTATGTTGAAAGGACAGGTTAGTTAATTGAAGAGAAAGTATTGACAATCAAATTGATGATCTTTTTTCCGATTTACCGAGCCTGTTGACAATTTGCTCAGGAGTGTGGTAATACAAAGTGAATAGCCAGATTGTATTGTTGTAGTGTATCACTTATAAGCCGTGCTGTTGGAAAACAAACCAAAATAATTGAATTAAATTCAGAAATGGTTTCCTTATCAAACGCGTTATCTTCGGTATTAAAACGGACGTATTGTACGAATAATTTGTAAGTGATAGTAATGAGAGGCACCTAAGCTCCTATTCCATTTTCGAAAAGAAACAATTTATATTGCATGCGTATTATCATTATTATTTCTGTGTTACAACGCGGAAACCAAACTATGAAAATGACGTCACGCCAGCGGTTTGATGTTGATATCCAGTATTTAGTATGCAAAAGCAAATTGTATCTTCGAGTATATACAATGTATGTGACCATTCTAGATAAACATTTTCCTGTACGTCTTTCCTATCGTAGAAAACGTGTGTCAGGCGAACGATGCAGTTCTTGATCAGTCTATCCAAATTGATCAAAGATGCCACATTGTTGGTTTTCCTTTAGAACATCTCATTGAAAAGGTATCTTGTTTGTTTAAATAGAGCTCTTGTATAGAAATAGCAATGGGTATTTTTTTTATCAGAATAACAGTACAAATTGACGTTCCAATACGACATGGCAAATGACTTGTAATGAGATGATTTCTTTTGTTGGTTGTTTAAATACTCGGCGGCTATTCAGCCGGTTTTGTATTGACATGGTTGATGCTATGTTGGTGGTGCAGAATGCATCACAAACTGTGATAAATATATGTTTGTTATTTTGTTGCGTCTGTTGAATTGTGTTATTTTGTTGAATCAAATACATGGATGTCTTTCATTTTCGTATTAAATCTTTCTCACATACAGACGCAATCTGGACGCTTTTGCAGCAGGCGACTTTTGTAGGCATTGTGGTAATATTTAGAATTGCAATTGAAGAGCAATGTCGCCCTTTGTCATAGGATTTTCAACTATTTTAAAGATGTGTTCGTTCATTTAAAGATATTTTCAATAGTTCCCAATATGTATCAATGTCGTCTGTTAAATATATGTAGTATGTGTGAAAAGGTAAAGACAATAACTGTGACCAGTTGTTTTAGAGTGGTTGCAGTTATCTACATTCGGTTCGTTCTTCAATGTAGACGTTTGATTAACTCTGCCGAATTGTTTTAAGTAGACTCTTCTTTGTTTAAAATCGGGCGTTTCCATTCTCTTGCAATGATATTTTTGAATATTTTTATAACTTAAAGGCAAACAATGCTGATTTCAGGTGAGACTGATCGTTACGAGCTGACACACCTGAATCTGCATTGTTTGCAAAAACCTCAATAATGCCTTTGGCGCTGAAAGAGTTAAGGACTTGGTACATTCATCGCCTCCCTGATAAAGATGATTTTTACGATTCTGAAATAATTTAATTTTGTCGATATTTGGGGGAAATGGGAAAGAAAACAACCAATTTTCAGTTTTTGCCAGCGTTATTTCCATGTCATTTTCGAAATCATGCTTCCAATTATATCATATGATTCAGACACACGCAAACGAGTTGAACCTTTTATCTAACGTGCAAATTTGTGTTGATATATAGCTAATTTAAAAGGTTATGGTCAGTCATTTATCGGAAATATTTCAAAACTTCTAAAGTTGAATTTGGCATTTCTCTCAGAGTCTAATCCCGACAATTTAGGAAAGAATCAGTGCCCATATTTGATGCAAACAAATGACAAGCTAAAGCTCTTTATGCTTATTGCGTGAGATGGAAGAAAGTTGGATTATGTGAGGAAGAAGACAGTCAGTACCGCTGCTATTCGGAGTACAGGTTCTAGAAAGCCAGGAAACACAAATTATGGGAACTTAAATATCGCTGGAATACCGCTAGAATCGGCGTTGAACACCAGTAAATCACAGAGTAACAACACCAAAAACATTCTAAAGGTAATATGCAAAGAGTGGTTTTAAGCCACTCCATGTCGATTCCTAAAAGTAGAACAGTACGTTAGATCTTATAAAATCTGACGACAGCAAATATATGTAACAGATTCCTTGAGAGTTAATGTTTCTCACACTGGTACTTTTACTTGGTTTGATATTCCATTTTTCCCTAGGTAGATAATCCTGTAAATGGATGTACTTATGTATCGATGGATATTCTGCTTTTTAGAGGCAGGGTATCCATAGCGTATCGAATACTGCGTGTCGTTACAGCAGCGGAGGGCTGTACTAACTTATGTCCTGGCTCTGATAGTTGTTCTGTTTGGAAACGTGTGTGTAGTGTTTTACGCGTCTTTCAACAATGTTTCAGTTATATCACGGCGCTTCACGGGTAGGTTACAAGTACTACTGGTCCATTTATCCTGACACTAGCAAGTCGGTCATATAACCCGCCCAGGGGTAGAACCCGCGACCTTCCGCACCCGAAGCGAACGCTCTGCGTAATACTTTACACAACAGCAAATATATTAATGAAACAAATATTGTGAAAAGGGGAGGAGCAATGTGATGGGCGATTTGTTGGTTGATTGGAGTTTAATGCAGTTTTGAACATTTTTTCTGTCATATCGCGGTGCCCAGTTCACCTACTCATGTGTTTCCTGGCTTTCTCACACTAGTACGTCACACAACAGTATTTTCAGGCAACTGGCTGCTTTTCCACATAGACTGCTAGCCAAATTGGTTGGAGACGAATGAAACTTTTCACAGTGACTTTTATCAAACGTCGGAAAGTATGTTAGCCGAGCTGAGGTTCGAACTCACAACTCCTGGAGATAGACGATTTGTACACATCCACTCACTTGATTGATTGCTGTTGAAAAAGATAGTTTTTTTTTTACCAGTCATTATTGAAAATATTAGTGAAAAAGAATGATATTATTTAGCTATACATGTTTCACATATTTTCAGAGGGTGAAAATAATATATATATATATTTATTAAAAACGTTGTTATTGACTTCTGTGACAAACATGTTGGTAGTTACTAGTGTAACCCTATCCCACATACAACATATCTGCAGCAGACGACTTTGAGCATATCTAGGCAAAATATTAAAATAAAATCTTTATGTGAAAATTTAATTATTGAATAGGGTTAAAAACATTGTGGCAAAGCAGCAAGTTTCTCCTTTGACACAATGTTTTCTAAAGTCGTCTGCTTTAAAGGTGTCAGAATGCGTCTATGTGTGGGAAAGGGTTAACGATATTTGTGATTCATTATTTTCAGCATTGTTTTTAATTGTTCATTACGATGTTAAAAAAAGAGAGCCATTTTTTTCTCATAAATATCAAAGTTTTATTTTGGTGTCACGTGTCGTTTTTCGCAATCCATGCTGATTGTTACCTTGGTAACTGTTTCCAAGGTTTCGTGTTTCCTTTCGAAGATACCATTCAGCTTCGTAATGGAGAAACCCAGCTTTTAACTACGTTGATCAACCCTTTACCTGATACTGCCATATTTGACGTATTTGCAAACATTGTGCAAAAAGGAGAAATTACCAAATGTTACTAAATGTTACATTTCTTTCTTCAAGTTTTCAAAGCCGAGCCTCCGTAGTAGTCAGTCGGTAGTATCGCAGGCTGTTAATCCATTGGATGTGAGTTCCAACCCTAGCTTTGTCAACGTTTTTTCCGACGTTTGAAAGAACAACGTCATTGGTCTCTCACCAATGAGCTAATAGTCTAAGTGGAAAAGCAGCCAGTAGCTTGGAAATAATGTGAAAAATCCCGGAAACGCTCGGTAAGACGAACTGACCGCCGTGATATTACTGAAGTAGTGTTGCAAACCGAGCTGAATCCAAATTAACTAATTAATGAATCAAGTTTTCAAAGCAGACGACTATAAAACCGGATATCAACATTTAACTGCTAACGTCAAGTATTACCGATGTCTTAGGCTAACAGCTCGTTCAGATAAATTACAGAACGAACAACAACAACATGTCGACTGCTGTAACCCTTTCTCACATACAACAAATCTGTTGCAGACGACTTTGAAAGTAATCATGCAGAACCATGAAAAATCTTTATAAATGAGAGTATAATTATTAAAAAAAAGTTGAAAACATTGTGGCAAAAGGTGAAATTGCTCGTTTTGAGCAATTTCTCCTTTTGTCACACTGTTTCAAAAATTGTCTGCAGCAGATGCGTCAGAATGCGTCTACAAGTAGGAAAGGGTTAAAGTAAATTTGAATATGCAGTGGACCCCCAATCACTCGAACATGGAGGAAATTCAATAAGACGTTTGACTCGATCTAGTTCCTAGAACCGAACAGTCTTTCCGAAACAGCGTATTTTCATCACATTCTTTCTTTTTTTTAAATCTAATGTCAAGGAAGGGATTGGCTAAATAGTAAATACAGAGGCAAAGTGGAAAAACGATAGAATCAGAATTACTTGAAGCAATCACTTTTCGAAACAGAAACATTCTCCACATTTAACCTTTGTGCTAATGTAACGGGAATTGGGTATAAGTACAAACACCACTTCTACGGCCTTGTCTTAGAAGTCGGCTTTCATAGCAACGTTGATAGAGTGGTTGGCTTTTTCACAAAGTTGGGCAACGTACATGGCAGTTAGTGCCTTGATGGGTGACCCGCGGTGGCGTAACTTCGTGAAGGACCCGGTGCATTTTACACCCATATGCAGACGCATGTTTACGAGTTCGCAGTAAATGACTCTCATTTATTAAAATGGCCCATGTGTGTGCCTATACGTTTACAAAGTGGTCTGCGTATAGTTTGTTGAATGCGAGGGTGAGTCAAAGGCATGCAATAAACTATGGACAGTCTGAAAATTACGGTAAAACATGGTGGGTAGAGGTTTATTGAGGCGCTGTGGATTCTTTTGGAGACTTACACTGCGCCACATGATAATTTTTGAAATGTTTAAATCCATAGCAATCGGTGCACCTACGCAATCTTAACATGATCCGTACTGCAAGCAATTTTAAAATAGAACTTCCACATGTTAAATTAATCTGGTAGCATGTATATGTCGTGAAAGCTTAACAGAAGAACTTTCACATGTTAAATGTATCTGATACAGCATGTATATGTCGTGAAAGCTTAACAGAAGCACTTCCACATGTTAAATGTATCTGATAGCATGTATATGTCGTGAAAGCTTTTAGTGGAAGACAGTGGTACAGAGGTAGAGCGTCGGCCTCTTGTACCAAAGGTCCCGGGTTCGAATCCCGTGATGAGCGGGTTCTGCCTTTGGGATTTTTCCACACAAACGGCGCGAGTACTGGTTAAGTATCCAGGAAGCAGACATCGAGCGTGATTAATATAAGCTTAAAGCTTATTTCGCAATCGATTTAAAATAAATAAGTTTAAACTAAAGCTTAACAGAAGCACTTCCACATGTTAAATGTATCAGATAGCATGTATATAACATGAAAGCTTGAAAGAAGAACTTCCACATGTTAAATGGGTCTGATTGTATGAGTATTTCATGGAAACTTGAAAGAAGAACTTCCACATGTTAAATGGATCAGATAGCATGAACGAAGAACTTCCACACGTTAAATGGATATGAGGGTATGTATATGTCATGTAAACTTAAAAGAAGAACTTCCACATGTTTAACGGATCTGATGGCATGTACATAATATGGACCACATGTTAAATGGATCTGATAGGATGCATATGTCCTGAAAGCTTGAAAGAAGAACTTCCACATGTTAAATTGGTCTGATAGCATGTATATGTCATGGAAACTTGAAAGAAGAATTTCCACATGTTAAATGGATCTGATGGTATGCATATACTATGGACCACATGTTAAATGGATCTGATGGTATGCATATACTATGGACCACATGCTAAAGGGATCTCAGTGATAGCATGCATATGTCATGGAAGCTTGACAGAAGAAATTCCACATGTTAAATGGATCAGATAGCATGTATTTAACATGGAAGCCTAAACGAAGAACTTCCACATGTTAAATAGATATGAGGGCATGTATAAGTCATGTAAACTGGAAAGAATAGCTTCCACGTGTTAAATGTATCTGATATGCAGGCACGCCGAGCATAACACAGACACCGCAGTGTTACCTTTCATCCAGCAGAGGGATTCAATACCGTTTTCAAATATACTTCACTAACATTTTTGTTCAAGTTCAAGTTATGTTTTGGAATACATTTCACCTACTGATGCGATATATACATAATAATCATTTGTAAACCAATACATAATAAATAGGTATAATAAATGACAAATGATACATATATACCTATTTTCTTACTTTCTGACGTCTAGGCTCATGACGAGGCTGTTTGTGCTACATATCCGATACTCCATATCCACACGATATAAACGAAACACTTTTGTTATCTGAATAACAGTTATCGCAAAATTAAAGTTGTACAATACATATAAATACATAAATTTGCAAAACAAACAATAGTGTTGTCGGAAAATACGCATTGAAACGAAATGTGTGTACAATTACATACACTAATTAGTTAAGAAACACGTTTGACATCTGAACAACAAGTATGACCTATTTTAAAACAAACAATAGAGTTATTAAAAAAACCGTTCATGGCCACGAAATGTATGTTCAATAGATACACCAATTAAAGACACACATTGGCTATCAAAGGAACGATTATGACCATTATACGGTTGTACAAATATATGGACATAAATATATTTGTACAACAAACAATTCTGTTACCGAAAAACGATTATGATTACAAATGAAGCATGGAACATAAATCTACTTAACTCTTTCACCGCCGAATTGAACAAAGTCGACTATTCCATGATGACAATTGGACGACTCCATTTTTCGGCCAACAGGAAATTCGGTAAAATTCAATGTATAAGTGGTAAACAATGCAGATTTCATGAGAGACAGCTCATTACGAGCTGTCTCATATGCATCTGCACTGTTTGTAAAAGCTTTTAATTGCCTCTGGCAGCGAACGGCTAACAAACAAGTGTGTTAAAGGCAAAATAAGTTTCATGTATACACTCATTCAAAAATTGCATAGACACATGAGGTCATAAGAATGTAAAATATGAAAAAGAGGCAACACGAGTGAAAGATGTGAACTGATATAACATGCTCACATAAACCCACATATTCCATCAGATATGTTGTAGATACTATATGGTCAATATAATTATAGCTTTGCCTACTCACATGTACATGTATAGGCGCATGTGATAGATAAACGGAGGGTCGATACAATTTGATTGTAGATATAATCAAATGAAAGCTGCTCTAAGAAATAAGAAGTAAATAGATCATGCTTCAGAATACATTACAGTTTTATTCAAAATCGACTTGGAATCGACATTTCTGATTACTTATGTTTTACAACGGTGAATTTGTAAAATTACTCTATACCTCTATCCCCCTGAGACGGACGTGTGGACCTCTACCTACCTGATCTGGGTCAATACATTACGCAGTCTTTTTTTTTTTTCGTGGAACGTCTCATTTACAAAGGAATCCGCCATGGTCGATTAGTTGTTGTCGGGAATTCGGAACCTGGTTTCACGGGTTCGATCCCAAGTCACGGGCTCATGGTGGAGTGCCATTTGGCAAGGCACATATTCTAGCCTAGTACTGGTTTGTTTACCAAGTGACCATGCAAAAGTAAACTGTGGCCGTGATATAACTAAAATAATGTTGAAATCGAAATTAATCTTGGAGTAACTTACATGTTACGGTCATGACTTATTTTGCTTAACCCCCATTTCCCACATACAACAAATATGCAGCACACGTCAAACTGTGGGACTGATTTATCAAGCTAATCTGCTATTTATTTTGAACATAAATTGACGAGCATTCCTGTTTTAGATTCGAAATAAGCCGAGTGTCAGTGGGATATGACTTCATCGTTAATTCAGGCCCTGTAAACATCCTTCTAAGGACATGTCAAGGAAGCTAGTAGAAAGCTGAAAATGTCTTCTTCTTTCCCTTTTCTTTTTAATTTACGCCGTTTCCAACATGATTTCCGTTATATTACGGCGCTATTTCACTTTTGCATGATCTCTGGGTCAACAAACCAGTACTAGCCTAGGAAATCCCTGACGCAAAATGATCAATCAACGGAAATAATAAATGACCGAGTTGTGGATACGAGCTCACGACCGCTTGGTGTGGAGCAATGGGGATCGACTGAGCTATCTCGGTTCGACGAATAAACATCCAGCTGCATCAGCTACACTAACCAGTTCCATTTCCTCAAGTTAACACATCTGCAGCAGTCGATTGTGACCACATCTAAAACAGATATATACATATATATAATTATGATTATCAGAAAAAGGGTTAAAATATTGTGACAAAAGGAGAAGTTGCTCATTATAAGCAATGTCAGCTTTTGCCACAACGTTGTGAAAACTTGGCTAGTGCAGCGGCGTCAAGAAAGGTTTGTGTGTGGGAAATGGTTAAATATAACCTACACATAGGAAAAGCATCTTGCTAAACTCTGGAAACGTATCATCACGTTGTGTACGAAAAGGAAACACGTGAGCCGTCCCTCGAGAAAACCAACAGTGTGGACTCTGCATAAAGTATCGACCCGGATCAGCCTAAGCATGCCGCACAGGCTAACCCGGACAGACACTTTTCGCGTCCTGTGGATTTTCTGTTTCAGGAATCATTACTCTATACCTCTATCCCCCTGAGACGGACTGCGCAGGTTGATCTGGGTCGATGCATAACGCAGAGTCCATAATGTTGGTTTTCTCGTGGAACGGCTCAAATGTTGCAGGTGCAACACGACTCATTATCGCTTGACGCAAATTCCGTGAACACGTCGAAGAAAGAAAAGTCTTCCCACCAAATGAGCCAAGACTTCATCCCAATGTTTTTTCCCTGTCTGTTTTCGTAAACATAATGTCCATTAGTCCTAAAATTGCCAGAGAAGCAAAAGCTAAGCACGCAATTTAAAGTTCACCATTACGAGGACAAAATATATCATTGGCTTACCAAAAATACAATAATAAAGACGATATCCTTTTTTCTTTTTTAAAAATATTTAATTATGCTGTCTATCATAACGTATCACAAAAGGTATATCATATATTTGATATATTACTATAATGAAACCTAAATGCTTTCCGTTGACAACTTAAAGAACATTACATCTGGGAAATGATTTAATTTCAGAAAGCGATAAATACAATTTAATGAAAAGAAAAAATGCAGTGATTTCAAATGTCCTCTGCTGCAGAAATATATCTAAAACCAGTTTCGGCCGCCATTGTTCCTTCATCGTTTGGTTGTCAACATTTGGATATCTCTGGCAACACTTGTAAAGTCGATTTAGTTTCTTTTTTTCTCAATCGTCTGTACACCCGAGTTAGGCATTTCTTTTTCTTTCAAAATCGGCTATATTCGTAAACTCGATTTGGGATGCTTTCTTCGTCAATCAGCTGAATTCTTCAACTCAAATAAGATTATATTACTCATACGGTTAATTTTTCTGGTCAACATACGAAATGGTTCGGTAAAAGTTAACAACTCTGAACACTACTGATGATTAATGTGACAATCCCTAAGAAGCTTTTGACTTCGAATATTGTTTCTGCTTCATCTCGGCTGGGGTTATCCTTCTAGAATTTAAATACAAAACTAAATGTGAAAATGTCAAAGCATGTGCAGTCAAGCCCATCCTCTGCAATATTCTAATAACCTTTCTCAATGTTTCATAATGATTGTTTTTACTTGGCTCATGACTAACACTGCTATCTTAAATATCAGGAACATCTTGACATCACTGTAAAACGTGTTGTTTGTATGTTTTATACATTTCCGGTGCATATGATATGCCAGTTATCAGCCGTTTGACTTATTTTATATCACGATTGCTGAACATACGATCTACTTGCAAACTTGCAAATAGCAGAGTGAAGCCAAAGTATGGGTGTCAAAAGTGATTCATTTCAGTTACTTTCATCTCATCACTCCCCGTTTGAAGAAGAAGGGGTATATTGTTTTAGTTTAAACTTAAGACAGTGGAAGACAGTGGTGCAGAGGTAGAGCGTCGGCCTCTCACATCAAAGGTCCCTGGTTCGAGTCCCGTGATGAGCGGGTCCTGACTTTGTGATTTTTCCACACAATCGGCGCGAGTACTGGTTAAGTATCCAGGAAGCAGACATCGAGCGTGATTAATATAAGCTTAAAGCTTGTTTCGCAATCGATTTAAAATAAATAAGTTTAAACTATATTGTTTTGCACATGTAGGTCGGGCCGTCGGTATATCAAAGATTACTGGATCGTGCTTGGCCCTACAGTACTCAACATTGGCAGTGTGATTGGGCATAGCCAGTAGAGGACCTTGTTTTATGTTGAGGTCAACCGTTCAAAGGTCAAGGTCACAGTGATCTTGTACACACAACTCTAGTTAGCGCCGCTTGCATATTCAATATACTCTCACACATCACACATGTTGTTGGCAATGTAACTCATGTGGAGAGATGGGGGTGTGGGTGTGTGTGTGTGTGGGGGGGGGGGGGGGGGGGGGGTCATAAAGTGAGACAAACATCTCACGTGTACCTTTGGTCTGTGTATTGTAATTTAAGGAGTCGCTACCTTTCGCCGAGCCCCGGCAGTTGTTTCTTTAGCGACGCGGGCTGTCAATGAAAGTGCTATGAGCTCGAACGCCAGTTCGGTCTACATTATTTTCGAAGTTTGATGAAATTCAATACGACAAGCGTCATTCGTCTTCCTCCAATAGGCTAACATTCTATATGGAAACGCAGCCAGTTGCTTGGAAAAACTTTTTTGTGGAGTACCGTTTTGAGATCAATCAATCAATCAATCGATTCCTTTCCCGAACTTACAATTGAACTTAACGCTTTGTGGATTATGAACCACTTGGATTATTTTATCATCAATATTAACGATATCACATATTCAACAAATTTGCAGCAAACACTGTTGAAAGCATAGAGGCAATCTATGACAAATCTCTATCAATATGTATAATTATTGAATAGAGTTGAAAGCATAGAGGCAATCTATGACAAATCTCTATCAATATGTATAATTATTGAATAGAGTTGAAAGCATAGAGGCAATCTATGACAAATCTCTATCAATATGTATAATTATTGAATAGAGTTGAAAGCATAGAGGCAATCTATGACAAATCTCTATCAATATGTATAATTATTGAATAGAGTTGAAAACATAGAGGCAATCTATGGCAAATCTCTATCAATATGTATAATTATTGAATAGAGTTGAAAGCATAGAGGCAATCTATGACAAATCTCTATCAATATGTATAATTATTGAATAGAGTTGAAAGCATAGAGGCAATCTATGACAAATCTCTATCAATATGTATAATTATTGAATAGAGTTGAAAGCATAGAGGCAATCTATGACAAATCTCTATCAATATGTATAATTATTGAATAGAGTTGAAAGCATAGAGGCAACAGTAGGCATTGTTCGTTCTGAGCAATATCGCATTTTGCCTCAATGATTGTAAAAGACGGCTGCTGTAGTTGGGTCAAAAATCGTTTTCAAACTGAAAATGGTACAAAGAAACTCATGTGTTAAATAAACTAAACGGCATATAGATACAGCCTTGTATGGGTTACATCGGGTGTGTCCAATTTCAGTTACTTTCATATTATCATTATGCCCCCATCTCCCGTTCTAAGAAGAACGGGTAGATTGTTTTGCACATGTAGGTCGGGCCGTCGGTAGATCAAAGATTGTCAGAGAAATCACTTGATTATACTTGGTCTTGCAGTACTCAATATTGGCAGTGAGATTGGGCATAGCCAGTAAAGGACCCATTGTTACTCTAATGTCAACCTTTGCGCATTGCGTATCATACATATTATATGTACTCTCACATATCATGTGCCCTTTACTGAGAGAAGGGGTCCATAAAGTGTGAAAAACATCTCTTGTTTATTCCTTTTTTTTCGTTTTGCGACATGAAGTTCGTCAATAGGATTAACACTAGTTGACCATTGAACGTCCTAACTTGTGGATTTGAAACTGGGCGACTAGGGTTCGATCCTCAGTCTCAGCGGTCATGGTGGAGTGCCCTAGGGCAAGGCACATGTCATAACGTAGTACTGGTTTGTTTACCCAGGGATTATGAATATGTCATCTGTCGCCGTCATATAACTGAAATAATGCTGTAATGGCGTAAAAGCCCAATAAAACGTACACTGACGAAAGGTACTTTATTTACCTCTAGAGTGAAGCTGTCCGAATGATGTATTCACGAGTCCGCGGTCAATTTATTGACACAATATGTAACATATTAGTCATCCCTGAACGATTGTGGATAAATAGCTATGTTAACTTCCTCTCCAAAAATCAATTATTGTTTTATTATATGGAAAATATACTTTATGAAACGAAGATGTGCATTTTTTATTAACTCTTTAGGCGCCAAAGGCGATATTGAGCTTTTTGCAAACAATGCAGATTCGGGTGAGTCAGCTCGTAACGAGCTGTCTCATCTGAAACCTGCATTGTTTGGCTGTGAGTTATAAAAATATTCCAAAAATCCTAAACCATGAAAATAGAGTCGTCCGAGTTTGAACAGGGAAGAGTCTACTTTAAACAATTCGGCGCTGAAAGGGTAAAAAAAAAACATGTCTCTGTGCAGAATTATCCATATGTCTACATATTATTTGAACACGCCTTGTAAGTAGAAACTTCGATTGTTCGATAGTAGGACGCTCAGTGATTACTGTCATAAATATGTAAACACACTTTAAAAAGCCGGGGCAATATTTTTTACGTTGGTCAGGGGCGTAGCTTTGCAATACTCGATGTGTAGGCCGTCTCGTGAGAAAACCAACATTGTGGACTCTGCGTAAAGTATCGACCCCGATCAGCCTAAGCATGCCACACAGGCCTACCCGGGTAGACACTTTTCGCCTCCTGTGTATTTTCTGTTTCAGGAATCCCTACTCTATACATCTATCCCCCTAAGACGGAATGTGTCGGCCGGATCAGTCTGCGCGGACAGCGATCTGGTCGATACATTACGCAGATGTCTATCGCCGCAGCTGCATTTTGGGGCATTTTGAGAAAAGATGTGTAGGCACGTGCCTACAGTGCCTAAAGGGAGATACGCCCCTGTTGGTGTAGCTATATACATATAAAATACATGAAGTCGAGGTTTGTTAACATTTCAAGAATGTTTTGATTTGCCATTTATATTTCACAAGTGTTGTTTTAGATATTTTTGTTAGCGCTTGTATGCCTTTAAGCATTTCCCTTTGGTAACTCCTCATAACTGAACTCTACGTCAAGCGTGAGTCCGTGATTTTTGCAGATGTCTGAATATTGTTAATGCAACTACCTATGAAATATATAAATGAATGAATTGTAGCTAGATACGATAAAAGCATTGCGATTTTGATAAGATTGTTTATATCTAAAAAACAGTTCGACTTTTTGTTATGGACAGACAATGCTTTATTAATAAAATAATCCATTAAACTGTTTAAATACAGTTTAATTAAGAAAACATGTTTTATAACAACATTTTAATTGATAAACATTAGACCCTAGATGATATTGAACACTAGCTTTCAATGATGCTTATTTTAATAAAGAATAAGCAATTATACTTCCTACTCAGTCTAACACTGGAAGGTATACCAATATACCTTATGATCAGAGGTTCAGTCCAAAATGTCCGAATCATATTGAGAATGAGGAACATTCTTGTTTCATTGCACCGTGTTCAATGATATAAGAGGAGTTCTTTAAAGATGTACACTCACTTACATGTTAATATGTTTATAATCAATTAGGAATTTATATTTGTACAACAAACAATTCTGTTACCGAAAAACGATTATGATCACAAATGAAGCATGGAACATAAATCTACTTAACTCTTTCACCGCCGAATTGAACAAAGTCGACTCTTCCATGATGACAATTGGACGACTCCATTTTTCGGCCAACAGGAAATTCGGTAAAATTCAATGTATAAGTGGTAAACAATGCAGATTTCATGAGAGACAGCTCATTACGAGCTGTCTCATATGCATCTGCACTGTTTGTAAAAACTTTTAATTGCCTCTGGCAGCGAACGGCTAACAAACAAGTGTGTTATAGGCAAAATAAGTTTCATGTATACATTCATTCAAAAATTGCATAGACAAATGAGGTCATAAGAATGTAAACTATGAAAAAGAGGCAACACGAGTGAAAGATGTGAACTGATATAACATGCTCACATAAACCCACATATTCCATCAGATATGTTGTAGATACTATATGGTCAATATAATTATAGCTTTGCCTACTCACATGTACATGTATAGGCGCATGTAATAGATAAACGGAGGGTCGATACAATTTGATTGTATATATAATCAAATGAAAGCTGCTCTAAGAAATAAGAAGTAAATAGATCATGCTTCAGAATACATTACAGTTTTATTCAAAATCGACTTGGAATCGACATTTCTGATTACTTATGTTTTACAACGGTGAAGACAATTTGGCAAATACATATACTGCAATAAGGGTCAGTAGCAAGGTACATCATATACTGTATTATGAATTCCCAAAAGCATGAGATACAATTATCTTGTTATATTAACACAATTCCTTTAGCAACCAATATAAGTATATATACAAGAGAAAGTTGATGCAACGCATCAATGTCGCCGGAAAGCCATACTGCAGTTATGCATAACACTAACATTATAGTAGTTGAATACACAGTTATCAACTGAGGGGCATATTGGAACATTAGGGGTGGGGTCAAGTGAAAATGTTTCATAACTTTCATTGTTTTGTCAACGAAGTGAATGATAATTGAAGCCTTTCATTGTTTATGACCAATCTCCATTCCAAAGTAGGTTGACCATACACACAACCAACTAATTATTGATTATAAACAGTAATAGAAATGAGTAATCTTGCCAATCATTAGTCTTAGTATGTATACCGTGCTTTCATTAAGGAATAATTATAAGATTTGTGAATTACACATACACTTTTCAAGATGTTTGTCAGAATATTTGAATTTTATTATTTTTCAATAAAACCACAAAATAGACAATTTAGGATTTGCATGCAATAGCACGTCATTTGACCTTTCCTCTATTAAAGTCAACAGTGGACACCTTTGCAGCAATCTACTTTTAAAACAACGAGATAAGGGTTAAATCGCTGAAGACATGAGTTTTCTCTTTTTCTCAAAATGATATTAGCTTGGCATCCTAATTATATCATACTTTAACAAATGTTGAAATGTAGTCCAATATTTATAAATTAGATCACCTTTGAAATATAATATCAACTAAACAGTTAAATCTCATTGAAATTGTTGTATAATTTAAACTTAATTTCGAACATCAACTGAGCCCTACAACCTGTTAATTTATTTTAATTCTTTCCTTCCTTTTTTATAATGAAAATAACAAACTACTCATGTTTTAGAATTATATTATGATGAGCGCCCTTGTGTCAATGATGCATAACAATATGCAGATCGGAAGCAATATGCCTTTAGGGAATTAAATAACACATTTAAAATTGTCAAGGACGAAATAATTTTGTACGAAAGACCCGATTCTTTCTTATTCGCAGAGATGTCGTTATTGAAACTCTCTTTATAGGCAGAGAGTGTTCGTTCAAAGTAATTTTTCTATTAAAACCAGTTTTATCTCGGTTTGTTCTTTTCTTCATTTGTTTCGAACCAAATAAACATTTTAAATCACCTATGATTTACTATTTGTAAGTGAGTGTAAAGAGCGGCTCTCTGCAAAGGAAATTGATCTACGCAGTTGGTATGTAAACAAATAATTCGACTGTGCGACGTAAAGGTTTGTAGTTATCGCCTTTTGATTACATGTAGTATATAGTGTAAAATGAAGTATTTCAGTCTAGCTAATAGGGACTGTTTTGTCTTCGTAAATAAAACAAAAAAACATAAATGCGAGTCAAAATAAAGAAACTGAAAATACCGGAATATTTATTTCATTTTAGATGTGTCATTACTTAGTGTTTTTAAACAAACACAATTGTAATATGTTCGAGACATCTAAATGTGTTTCTTTCTAATAATAATCCCCCCTCCCATGTGATTTCCGGAAACCTATTAAAAATAGAAGTCGCGGGCTTCTGCCCGGCGACTAATTAAGGTCGGTGATATCTGGGGTCACGAGACACTGAAGCTTTGTATGACCTTTGATGGACTTCCAACCTAAATCAAATCGAGAGCTTGGCGTGAAACGGTTGTAGTAACTAAAAACCTATTTTGAAAACCCTGGTTTAGGGGTAATTTTGACCCCTTTGTAAACAATGTAAATTTAGGTGCCATCGCTCAGAACGAGCAATGGCACCTAAATTTCCATTGTTTACGAAGAAAAGTTATTCAACGCTTATAAAGAATTGATGGAGAGGTGATTAAACTTGGTAAACAAATACCGATTTTAGTTACAACCGTTTCACGCCAAGCCCTCGAAATGTGCTATGCCATCGTTTAGTACGGATGTACAGTCGTACGAACTGTCAATGGTAACATTATCTCCAACTTCCAAACATCCATGGTAGGTAAGAACGAATAAAATATCATCAAAGTCGAATGGAAGTACGTACGACTGGTTCTATCTTAGCACATGTTTATGTTATACCGAACTAGATATCGATAAGGCATTTAAGTTGACTCGAGTCACCCTACTCTTGAATGATTAAATTTGAGCTGCATCTAGTAACAATTGTGTATTATGAAACTTAAGCAAAGCCGTAAGGGCTACAATACTAATTTCTCGTCATAATTTGAGCCGTTCTACGAGAAAACAAACATTGCGTAAAGTATCGACCCGGATCAGCCTAAGCATGCCTCTGGACAGACGCTTTTCGCCTCCTGTGGATTTTCTGTTTCTGGAATCATTACTCTATACCTCTATCGCCCTGAGACTGAGCGTGTGGACCCGTATTTACCTGATCTGGGTCGATACATTACGCAGAGTCCATAACGTTGATTTGTTCGTGGAACGGCTCATTTACAAAGGAATCCGCCACGGTCGATTGGTTGTTGTCGGGAATTCAGAACCTGGTTTCACGGGTTCGATCCCAAGTCGCGGGATCATGGTGGAGTGCCCTTTGGCAAGGCACATATTCTAGCCTAGTAATGGTTTGTTTACCAAGTGACCATGCAAAAGTAAACTGTGGCCGTGATATAACTAAAATAATGTTGAAATCGAAATTAATCTTGGAGTATCTTACATGTTTACGGTCATGACTTATTTTGCTTAACCCCCATTTCCCACATACAACAAATATGCAGCACACGTCAAACTGTGGGACTGATTTATCAAGCTAATCTGCTATTTATTTTGAACATAAATTGACGAGCATTCCTGTTTTAGATTCGAAATAAGCCGAGTGTCAGTGGGATATGACTTCATCGTTAATTCAGGCCCTGTAAACATCCTTCTAAGGACATGTCAAGAAAGCTAGTAGAAAGCTGAAAATGTCTTCTTCTTTCCCTTTTCTTTTTTCTTTTACACCGTTTCCAACATGATTTCCGTTATATTACGGCGCTATTTCACGTTTGCATGATCTCTGGGTCAACAAACCAGTACTATCCTAGGAAATCCCTGACGC
Organism: Serripes groenlandicus; assembly: GCA_031761405.1. NCBI lineage: Eukaryota > Metazoa > Mollusca > Bivalvia > Cardiida > Cardiidae > Serripes > Serripes groenlandicus. Next base: position 83,053,100 of record JASEVX010000002.1, on the reverse strand, counting down.
AAAATGATCAATCAACGGAAATAATAAATGACCGAGTTGTGGATACGAGCTCACGACCGCTTGGTGTGGAGCAATGGGGATCGACTGAGCTATCTCGGTTCGACGAATAAACATCCAGATGCATCAGCTACACTAACCAGTTCCATTTCCTCAAGTTAACACATCTGCAGCAGTCGATTGTGACCACATCTAAAACAGATATATACATATATATAATTATGATTATCAGAAAAAGGGTTAAAATATTGTGACAAAAGGAGAAGTTGCTCATTATGAGCAATGTCAGCTTTTGCCACAACGTTGTGAAAACTTGGCCAGTGCAGCGGCGTCAAGAAAGGTTTGTGTGTGGGAAATGGTTAAATATAACCTACACATAGGAAAAGCATCTTGCTAAACTCTGGAAACGTATCATCACGTTGTGTACGAAAAGGAAACACGTGAGCCGTCCCTCGAGAAAACCAACAGTGTGGACTCTGCGTAAAGTATCGACCCGGATCAGCCTAAGCATGCCGCACAGGCTAACCCGGACAGACACTTTTCGCGTCCTGTGGATTTTCTGTTTCAGGAATCATTACTCTATACCTCTATCCCCCTGAGACGGACTGCGCAGGCTGATCTGGATCGATGCATAACGCAGAGTCCATAATGTTGGTTTTCTCGTGGAACGGCTCATTCTATAATGCAGCTGCGACGATAGACATCTGCGTAATGTATCGACCAGATCAGCCTGCGCTGTCCGCGCAGACTTATCCGGCCGACACATTCCGTCTTAGGGGGATAGATGTATAGAGTAGCTATTCCTGAAACAGAAAATCCACTGGAGGCGAAAAGTGTCTGTCCGTGTTAGCTTGCGCGGCATGCTTAGGCTGATCCGGGTCGATACTTTACGCAGAGTCCATAATGTTGGTTTTCTCGTGGAACGGCTCATTCTATAATGCAGCTGCGACGATAGACATCTGCGTAATGTATCGACCAGATCAGCCTGCGCTGTCCGCGCAGACTGATCCGGCTGACACATTCCGTCTTAGGGGGATAGATGTATAGAGTAGCTATTCCTGAAACAGAAAATCCACTGGAGGCGAAAAGTGTCTGTCCGTGTTAGCTTGCGCGGCATGCTTAGGCTGATCCGGATCGAAACATTACGCAGAGTCCATAATGTTGGTTTTCTCGTGGAACGGCTCAAATGGGAAGGTGCAACACGACTCATTATCGCTTGACGCAAATTCCGTGAACACGTCGAAGAAAGAAAAGTCTTCCCACCAAATGAGCCAAGACTTAATTCCAATGTTTTTTTCCCAGTCTGTTTTCGTAAACATAATGTCCATAAGTCCTAAAATTGCCAGAGAAGCAAAAGCTAAGCACGCAATTTTAAAGTTCACCATTTACATGCATTACGAGGATAAAATATATTATTGGCTTACCAAAAATTCAATAATAAAGAGGATTTCCTTTTTTCTTATTTAAGAATATTTAATTATGCTGTCTATCATAACGTATCACAAAAGGTATATCATATATTTGATATATTACTATAATGAAACCTAAATGCGTTCCGTTGACAACTTAAAGAACATTACATCTGGGAAATGATTTAATTTCAGAAAGCGATAAATACAATTTAATGAAAAGAAAAAATGCAGTGTTTTCAAACGTCGTCTGCTGCAGAAATATATCTAAAACCAGTTTCGGACGCCATAGTTCCTTTATCGCTTGGTTGTCAACATTCGGATATCTCTGACAACACTTGTAAAGTCAATTTAGACTATTTTGTTCTCAATCGTCTGTACACCCGAGTTAGGCATTTTTTTTTCAAAATCGGCTATATTCGTAAACTCGATTTAGGATGCTTTCTTCGTCAATCAGCTGAATCCTTCAACTCAAATAAGATTATATTACTCATACGGTTAATTTTTCTGGTCAACATACGAAATGGTTCGGTAAAAGTTAACAACTCTGAACTCTACTGATAATTAATGTGACAATCCCTAAGAAGCCTTTTACTTCGAATATTGTTTCTGCTTCACGAGCCATACCGATAGACGGGACCTTAATCTCGGCTGGGGCTATCCCTCTAGCATTTAAATACAAAAATAATGTGAAAATGTCAAAGCATTTGCAGTCAAGCTCATCATCTGCAATATTCTAATAACCTTTCTCAATTTTTCATTTCATAATGATCGTTTGACTTATTTTATATCACGATTGCTGAACATACGATCTACTTGCAAACTTGCAAATAGCAGAGTGAAGCCAAAGTATGGGTGTCAAAAGTGATTCATTTCCAGACGTCAATGAACAGATACATCTCACGTGTACCTTTGTCTTTGTTTTGCAATATGATTATCACTACCTAACCATTGAACGTCATAAAGCACATGTTTACATGTTATGACGTCTTTACCTCCATTTCTTGACATACGTAGATGTATGGTCTGGTGCATATATACATCATTATGTCTAATTTCTTGTTTTATCGAGTATAATAAACCAAAAAGACTGTTTGCGGTGTGCGGGGTTGACAAGTGTACAAGTCACGATAGAGTTGATCAAATGTACAGCCTTGTCAATGGAGTGTTCACTTTTGGAATCAGCTATGCACTGGATAACGCAAGCTCGTACTAACGGCATCGAATCGAACAATCAAATAACATGTTGTTGTTTGGTCTGTGTATTGTAATTTAAGGAGTCGCTACCTTTCGCCGAGCCCCGGCAGTTGTTTCTCTAGCGACGCGGGCTGTGTCAATGAAAGTGCTATGAGCTCGAACGCCAGTTCGGTCTACATTATTTTCGAAGTTTGATGAAATTCAATACGACAAGCGTCATTCGTCTTCCTCCAATAGGCTAACATTCTATATGGAAACGCAGCCATTTGCTTGGAAAAACTTTTTTGTGGAGTACCGTTTTGAGATCAATCAATCAATCAATCGATTCCTTTCCCGAACTTACAATTGAACTTAACGCTTTGTGGATTATGAACCACTTGGATTATTTTATCATCAATATTAACGATATCACATATTCAACAAATTTGCAGCAAACACTGTTGAAAGCATAGAGGCAATCTATGACAAATCTCTATCAATATGTATAATTATTGAATAGAGTTGAAAGCATAGAGGCAATCTATGACAAATCTCTATCAATATGTATAATTATTGAATAGAGTTGAAAGCATAGAGGCAATCTATGACAAATCTCTATCAATATGTATAATTATTGAATAGAGTTGAAAGCATAGAGGCAATCTATGACAAATCTCTATCAATATGTATAATTATTGAATAGAGTTGAAAACATAGAGGCAATCTATGACAAATCTCTATCAATATGTATAATTATTGAATAGAGTTGAAAGCATAGAGGCAATCTATGACAAATCTCTATCAATATGTATAATTATTGAATAGAGTTGAAAGCATAGAGGCAATCTATGACAAATCTCTATCAATATGTATAATTATTGAATAGAGTTGAAAGCATAGAGGCAATCTATGACAAATCTCTATCAATATGTATAATTATTGAATAGAGTTGAAAGCATAGAGGCAACAGTAGGCATTGTTCGTTCTGAGCAATATCGCATTTTGCCTCAATGATTGTAAAAGACGGCTGCTGTAGTTGGGTCAAAAATCGTTTTCAAACTGAAAATGGTACAAAGAAACTCATGTGTTAAATAAACTAAACGGCATATAGATACAGCCTTGTATGGGTTACATCGGGTGTGTCCAATTTCAGTTACTTTCATCTTATCATTATGCCCCCATCCCCCGTTCTAAGAAGAACGGGTAGATTGTTTTGCACATGTAGGTCGGGCCGTCGGTAGATCAAAGATTGTCAGAGAAATCACTTGATTATACTTGGTCTTGCAGTACTCAATATTGGCAGTGAGATTGGGCATAGCCAGTAAAGGACCCATTGTTACTCTAATGTCAACCTTTGCGCATTACGTATCATACATATTATATGTACTCTCACATATCATGTGCCCTTTACTGAGAGAAGGGGTCCATAAAGTGTGAAAAACATCTCTTGTTTATTCCTTTTTTTTTTGTTTTGCGACATGAAGTTCGTCAATAGGATTAACACTAGTTGACCATTGAACGTCCTAACTTGTGGATTTGAAACTGGGCGACTAGGGTTCGATCCTCAGTCTCAGCGGTCATGGTGGAGTGCCCTAGGGCAAGGCACATGTCATAACGTAGTACTGGTTTGTTTACCCAGGGATTATGAATATGTCATCTGTCGCCGTCATATAACTGAAATAATGCTGTAATGGCGTAAAAGCCCAATAAAACGTACACTGACGAAAGGTACTTTATTTACCTCTAGAGTGAAGCTGTCCGAATGATGTATTCACGAGTCCGCGGTCAATTTATTGACACAATATGTAACATATTAGTCATCCCTGAACGATTGTGGATAAATAGCTATGTTAACTTCCTCTCCAAAAATCAATTATTGTTTTATTATATGGAAAATATACTTTATGAAACGAAGATGTGCTTTTTTTATTAACTCTTTAGGCGCCAAAGGCAATATTGAGCTTTTTGCAAACAATGCAGATTCGGGTGAGTCAGCTCGTAACGAGCTGTCTCATCTGAAACCTGCATTGTTTGGCTGTGAGTTATAAAAATATTCCAAAAATCCTAAACCATAAAAATAGAGTCGTCCGAGTTTGAACATGGAAGAGTCTACTTTAAACAATTCGGCGCTGAAAGGGTAAAAAAAAAACATGTCTCTGTGCAGAATTATCCATATGTCTACATATTATTTGAACACGCCTTGTAAGTAGAAACTTCGATTGTTCGATAGTAGGACGCTCAGTGATTACTGTCATAAATATGTAAACACACTTTAAAAAGCCGGGGCAATATTGTTTTACGTTGGTCAGGGGCGTAGCTTTGCAATACTCGATGTGTAGGCCGTCTCGTGAGAAAACCAACATTGTGGACTCTGCGTAAAGTATCGACCCCGATCAGCCTAAGCATGCCACACAGGCCTACCCGGGTAGACACTTTTCGCCTCCTGTGTATTTTCTGTTTCAGGAATCCCTACTCTATACATCTATCCCCCTAAGACGGAATGTGTCGGCCGGATCAGTCTGCGCGGACAGCGATCTGGTCGATACATTACGCAGATGTCTATCGCCGCAGCTGCATTTTGGGGCATTTTGAGAAAAGATGTGTAGGCACGTGCCTACAGTGCCTAAAGGGAGATACGCCCCTGTTGGTGTAGCTATATACATATAAAATACATGAAGTCGAGGTTTGTTAACATTTCAAGAATGTTTTGATTTGCCATTTATATTTCACAAGTGTTGTTTTAGATATTTTTGTTAGCGCTTGTATGCCTTTAAGCATTTCCCTTTGGTAACTCCTCATAACTGAACTCTACGTCAAGCGTGAGTCCGTGATTTTTGCAGATGTCTGAATATTGTTAATGCAACTACCTATGAAATATATAAATGAATGAGTTGTAGCTAGATACGATAAAAGCATTGCGATTTTGATAAGATTGTTTATATCTAAAAAACAGTTCGACTTTTTGTTATGGACAGACAATGCTTTATTAATAAAATAATCCATTAAACTGTTTAAATACAGCAGGGACACTATATTACACTGTAATATAGTGTCCCTGAATACAGTTTAATTAAGAAAACATGTTTTATAACAACATTTTAATTGATAAACATTAGACCCTAGATGATATTGAACACTAGCTTTCAATGATGCTTATTTTAATAAAGAATAAGCAATTATACTTCCTACTCAGTCTAACACTGGAAGGTATACCAATATACCTTATGATCAGAGGTTCAGTCCAAAATGTCCGAATCATATTGAGAATGAGGAACATTCTTGTTTCATTGCACCGTGTTCAATGATATAAGAGGAGTTCTTTAAAGATGTACACTCACTTACATGTTAATATGTTTATAATCAATTAGGAATTTATATTTGTACAACAAACAATTCTGTTACCGAAAAACGATTATGATCACAAATGAAGCATGGAACATAAATCTACTTAACTCTTTCACCGCCGAATTGAACAAAGTCGACTCTTCCATGATGACAATTGGACGACTCCATTTTTCGGCCAACAGGAAATTCGGTAAAATTCAATGTATAAGTGGTAAACAATGCAGATTTCATGAGAGACAGCTCATTACGAGCTGTCTCATATGCATCTGCACTGTTTGTAAAAGCTTTTAATTGCCTCTGGCAGCGAACGGCTAACAAACAAGTGTGTTATAGGCAAAATAAGTTTCATGTATACATTCATTCAAAAATTGCATAGACAAATGAGGTCATAAGAATGTAAACTATGAAAAAGAGGCAACACGAGTGAAAGATGTGAACTGATATAACATGCTCACATAAACCCACATATTCCATCAGATATGTTGTAGATACTATATGGTCAATATAATTATAGCTTTGCCTACTCACATGTACATGTATAGGCGCATGTAATAGATAAACGGAGGGTCGATACAATTTGATTGTATATATAATCAAATGAAAGCTGCTCTAAGAAATAAGAAGTAAATAGATCATGCTTCAGAATACATTACAGTTTTATTCAAAATCGACTTGGAATCGACATTTCTGATTACTTATGTTTTACAACGGTGAAGACAATTTGGCAAATACATATACTGCAATAAGGGTCAGTAGCAAGGTACATCATATACTGTATTATGAATTCCCAAAAGCATGAGATACAATTATCTTGTTATATTAACACAATTCCTTTAGCAACCAATATAAGTATATATACAAGAGAAAGTTGATGCAACGCATCAATGTCGCCGGAAAGCCATACTGCAGTTATGCATAACACTAACATTATAGTAGTTGAATACACAGTTATCAACTGAGGGGCATATTGGAACATTAGGGGTGGGGTCAAGTGAAAATGTTTCATAACTTTCATTGTTTTGTCAACGAAGTGAATGATAATTGAAGCCTTTCATTGTGTATGACCAATCTCCATTCCAAAGTAGGTTGACCATACACACAACCAACTAATTATTGATTATAAACAGTAATAGAAATGAGTAATCTTGCCAATCATTAGTCTTAGTATGTATACCGTGCTTTCATTAAGGAATAATTATAAGATTTGTGAATTACACATACACTTTTCAAGATGTTTGTCAGAATATTTGAATTTTATTATTTTTCAATAAAACCACAAAATAGACAATTTAGGATTTGCATGCAATAGCACGTCATTTGACCTTTCCTCTATTAAAGTCAACAGTGGACACCTTTGCAGCAATCTACTTTTAAAACAACGAGATAAGGGTTAAATCGCTGAAGACATGAGTTTTCTCTTTTTCTCAAAATGATATTAGCTTGGCATCCTAATTATATCATACTTTAACAAATGTTGAAATGTAGTCCAATATTTATAAATTAGATCACCTTTGAAATATAATATCAACTAAACAGTTAAATCTCATTGAAATTGTTGTATAATTTAAACTTAATTTCGAACATAAACTGAGCCCTACAACCTGTTAATTTATTTTAATTCTTTCCTTCCTTTTTTATAATGAAAATAACAAACTACTCATGTTTTAGAATTATATTATGATGAGCGCCCTTGTGTCAATGATGCATAACAATATGCAGATCGGAAGCAATATGCCTTTAGGAAATTAAATAACACATTTAAAATTGTCAAGGACGAAATAATTTTGTACGAAAGACCCGATTCTTTCTTATTCGCAGAGATGTCGTTATTGAAACTCTCTTTATAGGCAGAGAGTGTTCGTTCAAAGTAATTTTTCTATTAAAACCAGTTTTATCTCGGTTTGTTCTTTTCTTCATTTGTTTCGAACCAAATAAACATTTTAAATCACCTATGATTTACTATTTGTAAGTGAGTGTAAATAGCGGCTCTCTGCAAAGGAAATTGATCTACGCAGTTGGTATGTAAACAAATAATTCGACTGTGCGACGTAAAGGTTTGTAGTTATCGCCTTTTGATTACATGTATTATATAGTGTAAAATGAAGTATTTCAGTCTAGCTAATAGGGACTGTTTTGTCTTCGTAAATAAAACAAAAAAACATAAATGCGAGTCAAAATAAAGAAACTGAAAATACCGGAATATTTATTTCATTTTAGATGTGTCATTACTTAGTGTTTTTAAACAAACACAATTGTAATATGTTCGAGACATCTAAATGTGTTTCTTTCTAATTTTATTCTTCTATACGAACTAATTATTTTGGAAAATTACCATGGCCGAATGTGCAACTTTTTGTCAATATACTGTCTTCTAATCAGAATAAAATTATATTTAGAACTGCCAAGTATTTACGAGATGCATTTAAGCTTCGTAATGAAAAAACACAGAATGCTATAACAACATGATATACCAGTCAGTTAGGATTATACCACAGAACTACCATAAGATCATAAAATGAAATATCAGTATTATCAAATTGTCTGTATGTAAATATTGTTTGTATGTTTTGTATGTTTTGTATGTTTTCCTGTTTCTTTTGCCATATTTGTTCACTGTTAAATATTATTATTGGCCAAAGGTGTGTAAATGCTGAATTTGCCGAATAAAATTGAATTGAATTGAATTCTAATAATAATCCCCCCTCCCATGTGATTTCCGGAAACCTATTAAAAATAGAAGTCGCGGGCTTCTGCCCGGCGACTAATTAAGGTCGGTGATATCTGGGGTCACGAGACACTGAAGCTTTGTATGACCTTTGATGGACTTCCAACCTAAATCAAATCGAGAGTTTGGCGTGAAACGGTTGTAGTAACTAAAAACCTATTTTGAAAACCCTGGTTTAGGGGTAATTTTGACCCCTTTGTAAACAATGTAAATTTAGGTGCCATCGCTCAGAACGAGCAATGGCACCTAAATTTCCATTGTTTACGAAGAAAATTTATTCAACGCTTATAAAGAATTGATGGAGAGGTGATTAAACTTGGTAAACAAATACCGATTTTAGTTACAACCGTTTCACGCCAAGCCCTCGAAATGTGCTATGCCATCGTTTAGTACGGATGTACAGTCGTACGAACTGTCAATGGTAACATTATCTCCAACTTCCAAACATCCATGGTAGGTAAGAACGAATAAAATATCATCAAAGTCGAATGGAAGTACGTACGACTGGTTCTATCTTAGCACATGTTTATGTTATACCGAACTAGATATCGATAAGGCATTTAAGTTGACTCGAGTCACCCTACTCTTGAATGATTAAATTTGAGCTGCATCTAGTAACAATTGTGTATTATGAAACTTAAGCAAAGCCGTAAGGGCTACAATACTAATTTCTCGTCATAATTTGAGCCGTTCTACGAGAAAACAAACATTGCGTAAAGTCGACCCGGATCAGCCTAAGCATGCCTCTGGACAGACGCTTTTCGCCTCCTGTGGATTTTCTGTTTCTGGAATCATTACTCTATACCTCTATCGCCCTGAGACGGAGCGTGTGGACCCGTATTTACCTGATCTGGGTCGATACATTACGCAGAGTCCATAACGTTGATTTGTTCGTGGAACGGCTCATTTACAAAGGAATCCGCCACGGTCGATTGGTTGTTGTCGGGAATTCAGAACCTGGTTTCACGGGTTCGATCCCAAGTCGCGGGATCATGGTGGAGTGCCCTTTGGCAAGGCACATATTCTAGCCTAGTAATGGTTTGTTTACCAAGTGACCATGCAAAAGTAAACTGTGGCCGTGATATAACTAAAATAATGTTGAAATCGAAATTAATCTTGGAGTATCTTACATGTTTACGGTCATGACTTATTTTGCTTAACCCCCATTTCCCACATACAACAAATATGCAGCACACGTCAAACTGTGGGACTGATTTATCAAGCTAATCTGCTGTTTTAGATTCGAAATAAGCCGAGTGGCAGTGGGATATGACTTCATCGTTAATTCATGCCCTGTAAACATCATTCTAAGGGCATGTCAAGGAAGCTAGTAGAAAGCTGAAAATGTCTTCTTCTTTCCCTTTTCTTTTTTCTTTTACACCGTTTCCAACATGATTTCCGTTATATTACGGCGCTATTTCACGTTTGCATGATCTCTGGGTCAACAAACCAGTACTATCCTAGGAAATCCCTGACGCAAAATGATCAATCAACGGAAATAATAAATGACCGAGTTGTGGATACGAGCTCACGACCGCTTGGTGTGGAGCAATGGGGATCGACTGAGCTATCTCTGTTCGAAGAATAAACATCCAGATGCATCAGCTACACTAACCAGTTCCATTTCCTCAAGTTAACACATCTGCAGCAGTCGATTGTGACCACATCTAAAACAGATATATACATATATATAATTATGATTATCAGAAAAAGGGTTAAAATATTGTGACAAAAGGAGAAGTTGCTCATTATGAGCAATGTCAGCTTTTGCCACAACGTTGTGAAAACTTGGCTAGTGCAGCGGCGTCAAGAAAGGTTTGTGTGTGGGAAATGGTTAAATATAACCTACACATAGGAAAAGCATCTTGCTAAACTCTGGAAACGTATCATCACGTTGTGTACGAAAAGGAAACACGTGAGCCGTCCCTCGAGAAAACCAACAGTGTGGACTCTGCGTAAAGTATCGACCCGGATCAGCCTAAGCATGCCGCACAGGCTAACCCGGACAGACACTTTTCGCGTCCTGTGGATTTTCTGTTTCAGGAATCATTACTCTATACCTCTATCCCCCTGAGACGGACTGCGCAGGCTGATCTGGATCGATGCATAACGCAGAGTCCATAATGTTGGTTTTCTCGTTTAACGGCTCATTCTATAATGCAGCTGCGACGATAGACATCTGCGTAATGTATCGACCAGATCAGCCTGCGCTGTCCGCGCAGACTGATCCGGCCGACACATTCCGTCTTAGGGGGATAGATGTATAGAGTAGCTATTCCTGAAACAGAAAATCCACTGGAGGCGAAAAGTGTCTGTCCGTGTTAGCTTGCGCGGCATGCTTAGGCTGATCCGGGTCGATACTTTACGCAGAGTCCATAATGTTGGTTTTCTCGTGGAACGGCTCATTCTATAATGCAGCTGCGACGATAGACATCTGCGTAATGTATCGACCAGATCAGCCTGCGCTGTCCGCGCAGACTGATCCGGCTGACACATTCCGTCTTAGGGGGATAGATGTATAGAGTAGCTATTCCTGAAACAGAAAATCCACTGGAGGCGAAAAGTGTCTGTCCGTGTTAGCTTGCGCGGCATGCTTAGGCTGATCCGGATCGATACATTACGCAGAGTCCATAATGTTGGTTTTCTCGTGGAACGGCTCAAATGGGAAGGTGCAACACGACTCATTATCGCTTGACGCAAATTCCGTGAACACGTCGAAGAAAGAAAAGTCTTCCCACCAAATGAGCCAAGACTTAATTCCAATGGTTTTTTTCCCAGTCTGTTTTCGTAAACATAATGTCCATAAGTCCTAAAATTGCCAGAGAAGCAAAAGCTAAGCACGCAATTTTAAAGTTCACCATTTACATGCATTACGAGGATAAAATATATTATTGGCTTTCCAAAAATTCAATAATAAAGAGGATTTCCTTTTTTCTTATTTAAGAATATTTAATTATGCTGTCTATCATAACGTATCACAAAAGGTATATCATATATTTGATATATTACTATAATGAAACCTAAATGCGTTCCGTTGACAACTTAAAGAACATTACATCTGGGAAATGATTTAATTTCAGAAAGCGATAAATACAATTTAATGAAAAGAAAAAATGCAGTGTTTTCAAACGTCGTCTGCTGCAGAAATATACCTAAAACCAGTTTCGGACGCCATAGTTCCTTCATCGCTTGGTTGTCAACATTCGGATATCTCTGGCAACACTTGTAAAGTCAATTTAGACTATTTTTTTCTCAATCGTCTGTACACCCGAGTTAGGCATTTTTTTTCAAAATCGGCTATATTCGTAAACTCGATTTAGGATGCTTTCTTCGTCAATCAGCTGAATCCTTCAACTCAAATAAGATTATATTACTCATACGGTTAATTTTTCTGGTCAACATACGAAATGGTTCGGTAAAAGTTAACAACTCTGAACTCTACTGATAATTAATGTGACAATCCCTAAGAAGCTTTTTACTTCGAATATTGTTTCTGCTTCACGAGCCATACCGATAGACGGGACCTTAATCTCGGCTGGGGCTATCCCTCTAGCATTTAAATACAAAAATAATGTGAAAATGTCAAAGCATTTGCAGTCAAGCTCATCATCTGCAATATTCTAATAACCTTTCTCAATTTTTCATTTCATAATGATCGTTTGACTTATTTTATATCACGATTGCTGAACATACGATCTACTTGCAAACTTGCAAATAGCAGAGTGAAGCCAAAGTATGGGTGTCAAAAGTGATTCATTTCCAGACGTAAATGAACAGATACATCTCACGTGTACCTTTGTCTTTGTTTTGCAATATGATTATCACTACCTAACCATTGAACGTCATAAAGCACATGTTTACATGTTATGACGTCTTTACCTCCATTTCTTGACATACGTAGATGTATGGTCTGGTGCATATATACATCATTATGTCTAATTTCTTGTTTTATCGAGTATAATAAACCAAAAAGACTGTTTGCGGTGTGCGGGGTTGACAAGTGTACAAGTCACGATAGAGTTGATCAAATGTACAGCCTTGTCAATGGAGTGTTCACTTTTGGAATCAGCTATGCACTGGATAACGCAAGCTCGTACTAACGGCATCGAATCGAACAATCAAATAACATGTTGTTGTTTGGTCTGTGTATTGTAATTTAAGGAGTCGCTACCTTTCGCCGAGCCCCGGCAGTTGTTTCTCTAGCGACGCGGGCTGTCAATGAAAGTGCTATGAGCTCGAACGCCAGTTCGGTCTACATTATTTTCGAAGTTTGATGAAATTCAATACGACAAGCGTCATTCGTCTTCCTCCAATAGGCTAACATTCTATGACAAATCTCTATCAATATGTATAATTATTGAATAGAGTTGAAAGCATAGAGGCAATCTATGACAAATCTCTATCAATATGTATAATTATTGAATAGAGTTGAAAGCATAGAGGCAATCTATGACAAATCTCTATCAATATGTATAATTATTGAATAGAGTTGAAAGCATAGAGGCAATCTATGACAAATCTCTATCAATATGTATAATTATTGAATAGAGTTGAAAGCATAGAGGCAATCTATGACAAATCTCTATCAATATATATACTTATTGAATAGAGTTGAAAGCATAGAGGCAATCTATGACAAATCTCTATTAATATGTATACTTATTGAATAGAGTTGAAAGCATAGAGGCAATCTATGGCAAATCTCTATCAATATGTATAATTATTTAATAGAGTTGAAAGCATAGAGGCAATCTATGACAAATCTCTATCAATATGTATAATTATTGAATAGAGTTGAAAGCATAGAGGCAATCTATGACAAATCTCTATCAATATGTATAATTATTGAATAGAGTTGAAAGCATAGAGGCAATCTATGACACATCTCTATCAATATGTATAATTATTGAATAGAGTTGAAAGCATAGAGGCAATCTATGACAAATCTCTATCAATATGTATAATTATTGAATAGAGTTGAAAGCATAGAGGCAATCTATGACAAATCTCTATCAATATGTATACTTATTGAATAGAGTTGAAAGCATAGAGGCAATCTATGACAAATCTCTATCAATATGTATACTTATTGAATAGAGTTGAAAGCATAGAGGCAATCTATGACAAATCTCTATCAATATGTATAATTATTGAATAGAGTTGAAAACATTTAGGCAACAGTAGACATTGTTCGTTCTGAGCAATTTCGCTTTTTGCCTCAATGATTGTAAAAGACGGCTGCTCTAGTTGGGTCAAAAATCGTTTTTAAACTGAAAATGGTACAAAGAAACTCATGTGTTAAATAAACTAAACGGCATATAGATACAGCCTTGTATGGGTTACATCGGGTGTGTCCAATTTCAGTTACTTTTATCTTATCATTATGCCCCATTCCCCCGTTCGAATAAGATCGGGTAGATTGTTTTGCACATGTAGGTCGGGCCGTCGGTAGATCAAAGATTGTCAGAGAAATCACTTGATTATACTTGGTCTTGCAGTACTCAATATTGGCAGTGAGATTGGGCATAGCCAGTAAAGGACCCATTGTTAATCTAATGTCAACCTTTGCGCATTGCGTATCATACATATTATATGTACTCTCACATATCATGTGCCCTTTACTGAGAGAAGGGGTCCATAAAGTGTGAAAAACATCTATTGTTTATTCCTTTTTGTTTTATTTTGCAACATGAAGTTCGTCAATAGGATTATCACTAGATGACCACTGAACGTCATAACTCACGTGTTTACATGTTATGTTGTCTTTAGCACCATTTCTTGACATATGGATAGGTATGGACTGTGCTCGAAAAAAGGTGCAGTCGTGATTGTTTTTTGGATTTGTTATACTTACATTTGGAATCCGCCGTCGGCGAGTAGTTAGTTTTGTGGATTTGAAACTGGGCGACTAGGGTTCGATCCTAAGTCTCAGCGCTCATGCACATGCCATAACGTAGTACTGGTTTGTTTACCCAGGGATTATGAATATGTCATCTGTCGCCGTCATATAACTGAAATAATGCTGTAATGGCGTAAAAGCCCAATAAAACGTACACTGACGGTACTTTATTTACCTCTAGAGTGAAGCTGTCCGAATGATGTATTCACGAGTCCGCGGTCAATTTATTGACACAATATGTAACATATTAGTCATCCCTGAACGATTGTGGATAAATAGCTATGTTAACTACCTCTCCAAAAATCAATTATTGTTTTATTATATGGAAAATATACTTTATGAAACGAAGATGTGCATTTTTTATTAACTCTTTAGGCGCCAAAGGCAATATTGAGCTTTTTGCAAACAATGCAGATTCGGGTGAGTCAGCTCGTAACGAGCTGTCTCATCTGAAACCTGCATTGTTTGGCTGTGAGTTATAAAAATATTCCAAAAATCCTAAACCATGAAAATAGAGTCGTCCGAGTTTGAACATGGAAGAGTCTACTTTAAACAATTCGGCGCTGAAAGGGTTAAAAAAAAACATGTCTCTGACACTTTTCGCCTCCTGTGTATTTTCTGTTTCAGGAATCCCTACTCTATACATCTATCCCCCTAAGACGGAATGTGTCGGCCGGATCAGTCTGCGCGGACAGCGATCTGGTCGATACATTACGCAGATGTCTATCGCCGCAGCTGCATTTTGGGGCATTTTGAGAAAAGATGTGTAGGCACGTGACTTCAGTGCCTAAAGGGAGATACGCCCCTGTTGGTGTAGCTATATACATATCAAATACATGAAGTCGAGGTTTGTTAACATTTCAAGAATGTTTTGATTTGCCATTTATATTTCACAAGTGTTGTTTTAGATATTTTTGTTAGCGCTTGTATGCGTTTAAGCATTTCCCTTTGGTAACTCCTCATAACTGAACTCTACGTCAAGCGTGAGTCCGTGATTTTTGCAGATGTCTGAATATTGTTAATGCAACTACCTATGAAATATATAAATGAATGAATTGTAGCTAGATACGATAAAAGCATTGCGATTTTGATAAGATTGTTTATATCTAAAAAACAGTTCGACTTTTTGTTATGGACAGACAATGCTTTATTAATAAAATAATCCATTAAACTGTTTAAATACAGTTTAATTAAGAAAACATGTTTTATAACAACATTTTAATTGATAAACATTAGACCCTAGATGATATTGAACACTAGCTTTCAATGATGCTTATTTTAATAAAGAATAAGCAATTATACTTCCTACTCAGTCTAACACTGGAAGGTATACCAATATACCTTATGATCAGAGGTTCAGTCCAAAATGTCCGAATCATATTGAGAATGAGGAACATTCTTGTTTCATTGCACCGTGTTCAATGATATAAGAGGAGTTCTTTAAAGATGTACACTCACTTACATGTTAATATGTTTATAATCAATTAGGAATTTATATTTGTACAACAAACAATTCTGTTACCGAAAAACGATTATGATCACAAATGAAGCATGGAACATAAATCTACTTAACTCTTTCACCGCCGAATTGAACAAAGTCGACTCTTCCATGATGACAATTGGACGACTCCATTTTTCGGCCAACAGGAAATTCGGTAAAATTCAATGTATAAGTGGTAAACAATGCAGATTTCATGAGAGACAGCTCATTACGAGCTGTCTCATATGCATCTGCACTGTTTGTAAAAGCTTTTAATTGCCTCTGGCAGCGAACGGCTAACAAACAAGTGTGTTATAGGCAAAATAAGTTTCATGTATACATTCTTTCAAAAATTGCATAGACAAATGAGGTCATAAGAATGTAAAATATGAAAAAGAGGCAACACGAGTGAAAGATGTGAACTGATATAACATGCTCACATAAACCCACATATTCCATCAGATATGTTGTAGATACTATATGGTCAATATAATTATAGCTTTGCCTACTCACATGTACATGTATAGGCGCATGTAATAGATAAACGGAGGGTCGATACAATTTGATTGTATATATAATCAAATGAAAGCTGCTCTAAGAAATAAGAAGTAAATAGATCATGCTTCAGAATACATTACAGTTTTATTCAAAATCGACTTGGAATCGACATTTCTGATTACTTATGTTTTACAACGGTGAAGACAATTTGGCAAATACATATACTGCAATAAGGGTCAGTAGCAAGGTACATCATATACTGTATTATGAATTCCCAAAAGCATGAGATACAATTATCTTGTTATATTAACACAATTCCTTTAGCAACCAATATAAGTATATATACAAGAGAAAGTTGATGCAACGCATCAATGTCACCGGAAAGCCATACTGCAGTTATGCATAACACTAACATTATAGTAGTTGAATACACAGTTATCAACTGAGGGGCATATTGGAACATTAGGGGTGGGGTCAAGTGAAAATGTTTCATAACTTTCATTGTTTTGTCAACGAAGTGAATGATAATTGAAGCCTTTCATTGTTTATGACCAATCTCCATTCCAAAGTAGGTTGACCATACACACAACCAACTAATTATTGATTATAAACAGTAATAGAAATGAGTAATCTTGCCAATCATTAGTCTTAGTATGTATACCGTGCTTTCATTAAGGAATAATTATAAGATTTGTGAATTACACATACACTTTTCAAGATGTTTGTCAGAATATTTGAATTTTATTATTTTTCAATAAAACCACAAAATAGACAATTTAGGATTTGCATGCAATAGCACGTCATTTGACCTTTCCTCT
This sequence comes from Serripes groenlandicus, assembly GCA_031761405.1. NCBI lineage: Eukaryota > Metazoa > Mollusca > Bivalvia > Cardiida > Cardiidae > Serripes > Serripes groenlandicus. The sequence goes on along the minus strand of JASEVX010000002.1, from coordinate 83,035,753 downwards.
ATTAAAGTCAACAGTGGACACCTTTGCAGCAATCTACTTTTAAAACAACGAGATAAGGGTTAAATCGCTGAAGACATGAGTTTTCTCTTTTTCTCAAAATGATATTAGCTTGGCATCCTAATTATATCATACTTTAACAAATGTTGAAATGTAGTCCAATATTTATAAATTAGATCACCTTTGAGAAATATAATATCAACTAAACAGTTAAATCTCATTGAAATTGTTGTATAATTTAAACTTAATTTCGAACATAAACTGAGCCCTACAACCTGTTAATTTATTTTAATTCTTTCCTTCCTTTTTTATAATGAAAATAACAAACTACTCATGTTTTAGAATTATATTATGATGAGCGCCCTTGTGTCAATGATGCATAACAATGTGCAGATCGGAAGCAATATGCCTTTAGGGAATTAAATAACACATTTAAAATTGTCAAGGACGAAATAATTTTGTACGAAAGACCCGATTCTTTCTTATTCGCAGAGATGTCGTTATTGAAACTCTCTTTATAGGCAGAGAGTGTTCGTTCAAAGTAATTTTTCTATTAAAACCAGTTTTATTTCGGTTTGTTCTTTTCTTCATTTGTTTCGAACCAAATAAACATTTTAAATCACCTATGATTTACTATTTGTAAGTGAGTGTAAAGAGCGGCTCTCTGCAAAGGAAATTGATCTACGCAGTTGGTATGTAAACAAATAATTCGACTGTGCGACGTAAAGGTTTGTAGTTATCGCCTTTTGATTACATGTAGTATATAGTGTAAAATGAAGTATTTCAGTCTAGCTAATAGGGTCTGTTTTGTCTTCGTAAATAAAACAAAAAAACATAAATGCGAGTCAAAATAAAGAAACTGAAAATACCGGAATATTTATTTCATTTTAGATGTGTCATTACTTAGTGTTTTTAAACAAACACAATTGTAATATGTTCGAGACATCTAAATGTGTTTCTTTCTAATAATAATCCCCCCTCCCATGTGATTTCCGGAAACCTATTAAAAATAGAAGTCGCGGGCTTCTGCCCGGCGACTAATTAAGGTCGGTGATATCTGGGGTCACGAGACACTGAAGCTTTGTATGACCTTTGATGGACTTCCAACCTAAATCAAATCGAGAGCTTGGCGTGAAACGGTTGTAGTAACTAAAAACCTATTTTGAAAACCCTGGTTTAGGGGTAATTTTGACCCCTTTGTAAACAATGTAAATTTAGGTGCCATCGCTCAGAACGAGCAATGGCACCTAAATTTCCATTGTTTACGAAGAAAAGTTATTCAACGCTTATAAAGAATTGATGGAGAGGTGATTAAACTTGGTAAACAAATACCGATTTTAGTTACAACCGTTTCACGCCAAGCCCTCGAAATGTGCTATGCCATCGTTTAGTACGGATGTACAGTCGTACGAACTGTCAATGGTAACATTATCTCCAACTTCCAAACATCCATGGTAGGTAAGAACGAATAAAATATCATCAAAGTCGAATGGAAGTACGTACGACTGGTTCTATCTTAGCACATGTTTATGTTATACCGAACTAGATATCGATAAGGCATTTAAGTTGACTCGAGTCACTCTACTCTTGAATGATTAAATTTGAGCTGCATCTAGTAACAATTGTGTATTATGAAACTTAAGCAAAGCCGTAAGGGCTACAATACTAATTTCTCGTCATAATTTGAGCCGTTCTACGAGAAAACAAACATTGCGTAAAGTATCGACCCGGATCAGCCTAAGCATGCCTCTGGACAGACGCTTTTCGCCTCCTGTGGATTTTCTGTTTCTGGAATCATTACTCTATCTCTCTATTTACCTCTATCGCCCTGAGACGGAGCGTGTGGACCCGTATTTACCTGATCTGGGTCGATACATTACGCAGAGTCCATAACGTTGATTTGTTCGTGGAACGGCTCATTTACAAAGGAATCCGCCACGGTCGATTGGTTGTTGTCGGGAATTCAGAACCTGGTTTCACGGGTTCGATCCCAAGTCGCGGGATCATGGTGGAGTGCCCTTTGGCAAGGCACATATTCTAGCCTAGTAATGGTTTGTTTACCAAGTGACCATGCAAAAGTAAACTGTGGCCGTGATATAACTAAAATAATGTTGAAATCGAAATTAATCTTGGAGTATCTTACATGTTTACGGTCATGACTTATTTTGCTTAACCCCCATTTCCCACATACAACAAATATGCAGCACACGTCAAACTGTGGGACTGATTTATCAAGCTAATCTGCTGTTTTAGATTCGAAATAAGCCGAGTGGCAGTGGGATATGACTTCATCGTTAATTCATGCCCTGTAAACATCATTCTAAGGGCATGTCAAGGAAGCTAGTAGAAAGCTGAAAATGTCTTCTTCTTTCCCTTTTCTTTTTTCTTTTACACCGTTTCCAACATGATTTCCGTTATATTACGGCGCTATTTCACGTTTGCATGATCTCTGGGTCAACAAACCAGTACTATCCTAGGAAATCCCTGACGCAAAATGATCAATCAACGGAAATAATAAATGACCGAGTTGTGGATACGAGCTCACGACCGCTTGGTGTGGAGCAATGGGGATCGACTGAGCTATCTCGGTTCGACGAATAAACATCCAGATGCATCAGCTACACTAACCAGTTCCATTTCCTCAAGTTAACACATCTGCAGCAGTCGATTGTGACCACATCTAAAACAGATATATACATATATATAATTATGATTATCAGAAAAAGGGTTAAAATATTGTGACAAAAGGAGAAGTTGCTCATTATGAGCAATGTCAGCTTTTGCCACAACGTTGTGAAAACTTGGCTAGTGCAGCGGCGTCAAGAAAGGTTTGTGTGTGGGAAATGGTTAAATATAACCTACACATAGGAAAAGCATCTTGCTAAACTCTGGAAACGTATCATCACGTTGTGTACGAAAAGGAAACACGTGAGCCGTCCCTCGAGAAAACCAACAGTGTGGACTCTGCGTAAAGTATCGACCCGGATCAGCCTAAGCATGCCGCACAGGCTAACCCGGACAGAGACTTTTCGCGTCCTGTGGATTTTCTGTTTCAGGAATCATTACTCTATACCTCTATCCCCCTGAGACGGACTGCGCAGGCTGATCTGGGTCGATGCATAACGCAGAGTCCATACTGTTGGTTTTCTCGTGGAACGGCTCATTCTATAATGCAGCTGCGATGATAGACATCTGCGTAATGTATCGACCAGATCAGCCTGCGCTGTCCGCGCAGACTGATCCGGCCGACACATTCCGTCTTAGGGGGATAGATGTATAGAGTAGCTATTCCTGAAACAGAAAATCCACTGGAGGCGAAAAGTGTCTGTCCGTGTTAGCTTGCGCGGCATGCTTAGGCTGATCCGGGTCGATACTTTACGCAGAGTCCATAATGTTGGTTTTCTCGTGGAACGGCTCATTCTATAATGCAGCTGCGACGATAGACATCTGCGTAATGTATCGACCAGATCAGCCTGCGCTGTCCGCGCAGACTGATCCGGCCGACACATTCCGTCTTAGGGGGGTAGATGTATAGAGTAGCTATTCCTGAAACAGAAAATCCACTGGAGGCGAAAAGTGTCTGTCCGTGTTAGCTTGCGCGGCATGCTTAGGCTGATCCGGATCGATACTTTACGCAGAGTCCATAATGTTGGTTTTCTCGTGGAACGGCTCAAATGGGAAGGTGCAACACGACTCATTATCGCTTGACGCAAATTCCGTGAACACGTCGAAGAAAGAAAAGTCTTCCCACCAAATGAGCCAAGACTTAATTCCAATGTTTTTTTCCCAGTCTGTTTTCGTAAACATAATGTCCATAAGTCCTAAAATTGCCAGAGAAGCCAAAGCTAAGCACGCAATTTTAAAGTTCACCATTTACATGCATTACGAGGATAAAATATATTATTGGCTTACCAAAAATACAATAATAAAGAGGATTTCCTTTTTTCTTATTTAAGAATATTTAATTATGCTGTCTATCATAACGTATCACAAAAGGATATCATATATTTGATATATTACTATAATGAAACCTAAATGCGTTCCGTTGACAACTTAAAGAACATTACATCTGGGAAATGATTTAATTTCAGAAAGCGATAAATACAATTTAATGAAAAGAAAAAATGCAGTGTTTTCAAACGTCGTCTGCTGCAGAAATATATCTAAAACCAGTTTCGGACGGCATAGTTCCTTTATCGCTTGGTTGTCAACATTCGGATATCTCTGGTAACACTTGTAAAGTCAATTTAGACTATTTTTTTCTCAATCGTCTGTACACCCGAGTTAGGCATTTTATTTTCAAAATCGGCTATATTCGTAAACTCGATTTAGGATGCTTTCTTCGTCAATCAGCTGAATCCTTCAACTCAAATAAGATTATATTACTCATACGGTTAATTTTTCTGGTCAACATACGAAATGGTTCGGTAAAAGTTAACAACTCTGAACTCTACTGATAATTAATGTGACAATCCCTAAGAAGCTTTTTACTTCGAATATTGTTTCTGCTTCACGAGCCATACCGATAGACGGGACCTTAATCTCGGCTGGGGCTATCCCTCTAGCATTTAAATACAAAAATAATGTGAAAATGTCAAAGCATTTGCAGTCAAGCTCATCATCTGCAATATTCTAATAACCTTTCTCAATTTTTCATTTCATAATGATCGTTTGACTTATTTTATATCACGATTGCTGAACATACGATCTACTTGCAAACTTGCAAATAGCAGAGTGAAGCCAAAGTATGGGTGTCAAAAGTGATTCATTTCCAGACGTCAATGAACAGATACATCTCACGTGTACCTTTGTCTTTGTTTTGCAATATGATTATCACTACCTAACCATTGAACGTCATAAAGCACATGTTTACATGTTATGACGTCTTTACCTCCATTTCTTGACATACGTAGATGTATTGTCTGGTGCATATATACATCATTATGTCTAATTTCTTGTTTTCTCGAGTATAATAAACCAAAAAGACTGTTTGCGGTGTGCGGGGTTGACAAGTGTACAAGTCACGATAGAATTGATCAAATGTACAGCCTTGTCAATGGAGTGTTCACTTTTGGAATCAGCTATGCACTGGATAACGCAAGCTCGTACTAACGGCATCGAATCGAATAATCAAATAACATGTTGTTGTTTGGTCTGTGTATTGTAATTTAAGGAGTCGCTACCTTTCGCCGAGCCCCGGCAGTTGTTTCTCTAGCGACGCGGGCTGTCAATGAAAGTGCTATGAGCTCGAATGCCAGTTCGGTCTACATTATTTTCGAAGTTTGATGAAATTCAATACGACAAGCGTCATTCGTCTTCCTCCAATAGGCTAACATTCTATATGGAAACGCAGCCAGTTGCTTGGAAAAACTTTTTTGTGGAGTACCGTTTTGAGATCAATCAATCAATCAATCGATTCCTTTCCCGAACTTACAATTGAACTTAACGCTTTGTGGATTATGAACCACTTGGATTATTTTATCATCAATATTAACGATTTCACATATTCAACAAATTTGCAGCAAACACTGTTGAAAGCATATGACAAATCTCTATCAATATGTATAATTATTGAATAGAGTTGAAAGCATAGAGGCAATCTATGACAAATCTCTATCAATATGTATAATTATTGAATAGAGTTGAAAGCATAGAGGCAATCTATGACAAATCTCTATCAATACGTATAATTATTGAATAGAGTTGAAAGCATAGAGGCAATCTATGACAAATCTCTATCAATACGTATAATTATTGAATAGAGTTGAAAGCATAGAGGCAATCTATGACAAATCTCTATCAATACGTATACTTATTGAATAGAGTTGAAAGCATAGAGGCAATCTATGACAAATCTCTATCAATATGTATAATTATTGAATAGAGTTGAAAGCATAGAGGCAATCTATGACAAATCTCTATCAATATGTATAATTATTGAATAGAGTTGAAAGCATAGAGGCAATCTATGACAAATCTCTATCAATATGTATAATTATTGAATAGAGTTGAAAGCATAGAGGCAATCTATGACAAATCTCTATCAATATGTATAATTATTGAATAGAGTTGAAAGCATAGAGGCAATCTATGACAAATCTCTATCAATACGTATAATTATTGAATAGAGTTGAAAGCATAGAGGCAATCTATGACAAATCTCTATCAATACGTATAATTATTGAATAGAGTTGAAAGCATAGAGGCAATCTATGACAAATCTCTATCAATACGTATAATTATTGAATAGAGTTGAAAGCATAGAGGCAATCTATGACAAATCTCTATCAATATGTATAATTATTGAATAGAGTTGAAAGCATAGAGGCAATCTATGACAAATCTCTATCAATACGTATAATTATTGAATAGAGTTGAAAGCATAGAGGCAATCTATGACAAATCTCTATCAATACGTATAATTATTGAATAGAGTTGAAAGCATAGAGGCAATCTATGACAAATCTCTATCAATACGTATAATTATTGAATAGAGTTGAAAGCATAGAGGCAATCTATGACAAATCTCTATCAATATGTATAATTATTGAATAGAGTTGAAAGCATAGAGGCAATCTATGACAAATCTCTATCAATATGTATAATTATTGAATAGAGTTGAAAGCATAGAGGCAATCTATGACAAATCTCTATCAATATATATAATTATTGAATAGAGTTGAAAGCATAGAGGCAATCTATGACAAATCTCTATCAATATGTATAATTATTGAATAGAGTTGAAAGCATAGAGGCAATCTATGACAAATCTCTATCAATATGTATAATTATTGAATAGAGTTGAAAGCATAGAGGCAATCTATGACAAATCTCTATCAATATGTATAATTATTGAATAGAGTTGAAAGCATAGAGGCAATCTATGACAAATCTCTATCAATATGTATAATTATTGAATAGAGTTGAAAGCATAGAGGCAATCTATGACAAATCTCTATCAATATGTATACTTATTGAATAGAGTTGAAAGCATAGAGGCAATCTATGACAAATCTCTATCAATATGTATAATTATTGAATAGAGTTGAAAGCATAGAGGCAATCTATGACAAATCTCTATCAATATGTATACTTATTGAATAGAGTTGAAAGCATAGAGGCAATCTATGACAAATCTCTATCAATATGTATACTTATTGAATAGAGTTGAAAGCATAGAGGCAATCTATGACAAATCTCTATCAATATGTATAATTATTGAATAGAGTTGAAAACATTTAGGCAACAGTAGACATTGTTCGTTCTGAGCAATTTCGCTTTTTGCCTCAATGATTGTTAAAGACGGCTGCTCTAGTTGGGTCAAAAATCGTTTTTAAACTGAAAATGGTACAAAGAAACTCATGTGTTAAATAAACTAAACGGCATATAGATACAGCCTTGTATGGGTTACATCGGGTGTGTCCAATTTCAGTTACTTTCATTTTATCATTATGCCCCATTCCCCCGTTCGAATAAGAACGGGTAGATTGTTTTGCACATGTAGGTCGGGCCGTCGGTAGATCAAAGATTGTCAGAGAAATCACTTGATTATACTTGGTCTTGCAGTACTCAATATTGGCAGTGAGATTGGGCATAGCCAGTAAAGGACCCATTGTTAATCTAATGTCAACCTTTGCGCATTGCGTATCATACATATTATATGTAATCTCACATATCATGTGCCCTTTACTGAGAGAAGGGGTCCATAAAGTGTGAAAAACATCTATTGTTTATTCCTTTTTGTTTTATTTTGCAACATGAAGTTCGTCAATAGGATTATCACTAGATGACCACTGAACGTCATAACTCACGTGTTTACATGTTATGTTGTCTTTAGCACCATTTCTTGACATATGGATAGGTATGGACTGTGCTCGAAAAAAGGTGCAATCGTGAATGTTTTTTGGATTTGTTATACTTACATTTGGAATCCGCCGTCGGCGAGTAGTTAGTTTTGTGGATTTGAAACTGGGCGACTAGGGTTCGATCCTAAGTCTCAGCAGTCATGGTGGAGTGCCCTAGGGCAAGGCACATGTCCTAACGTAGTACTGGTTTGTTTACCCAGGGATTATGAATATGTCATCTGTCGCCGTCATATAACTGAAATAATGCTGTAATGGCGTAAAAGCCCAATAAAACGTACACTGACGAAAGGTACTTTATTTACCTCTAGAGTGAAGCTGTCCGAATGATGTATTCACGAGTCCGCGGTCAATTTATTGACACAATATGTAACATATTAGTCATCCCTGAACGATTGTGGATAAATATCTATGTTAACTACCTCTCCAAAAATCAATTATTGTTTTATTATATGGAAAATATACTTTATGAAACGAAGATGTGCATTTTTTATTAACTCTTTAGGCGCCAAAGGCAATATTGAGCTTTTTGCAAACAATGCAGATTCGGGTGAGTCAGCTCGTAACGCACCTGCATTGTTTGGCTGTGAGTTATAAAAATATTCCAAAAATCCTAAACCATGAAAATAGAGTCGTCCGAGTTTGAACATGGAAGAGTCTACTTTAAACAATTCGGCGCTGAAAGGGTTAAAAAAAAACATGTCTCTGTGCAGAATTATCCATATGTCTACATATTATTTGAACACGCCTTGTAAGTAGAAACTTCGATTGTTCGATAGTAGGACGCTCAGTGATTACTGTCATAAATATGTAAACACACTTTAAAAAGCCGGGGCAATATTGTTTTACGTTGGTCAGGGGCGTAGCTTTGCAATACTCGATGTGTAGGCCGTCTCGTGAGAAAACCAACATTGTGGACTCTGCGTAAAGTATCGACCCCGATCAGCCTAAGCATGCCACACAGGCCTACCCGGGTAGACACTTTTCCCCTCCTGTGTATTTTCTGTTTCAGGAATCCCTACTCTATACATCTATCCACCTAAGACGGAATGTGTCGGCCGGATCAGTCTGCGCGGACAGCGATCTGGTCGATACATTACGCAGATGTCTATCGCCGCAGCTGCATTTTGGGGCATTTTGAGAAAAGATGTGTAGGCACGTGCCTACAGTGCCTAAAGGGAGATACGCCCCTGTTGGTGTAGCTATATACATATAAAATACATGAAGTCGAGGTTTGTTAACATTTCAAGAATGTTTTGATTTGCCATTTATATTTCACAAGTGTTATTTTAGATATTTTTGTTAGCGCTTGTAAGCGTTTAAGCATTTCCCTTTGGTAACTCCTCATAACTGAACTCTACGTCAAGCGTGAGTCCGTGATTTTTGCAGATGTCTGAATATTGTTAATGCAACTACCTATGAAATATATAAATGAATGAATTGTAGCTAGATACGATAAAAGCATTGCGATTTTGATAAGATTGTTTATATCTAAAAAACAGTTCGACTTTTTGTTATGGACAGACAATGCTTTATTAATAAAATAATCCATTAAACTGTTTAAAAACAGTTTAATTAAGAAAACATGTTTTATAACAACATTTTAATTGATAAACATTAGACCCTAGATGATATTGAACACTAGCTTTCAATGATGCTTATTTTAATAAAGAATAAGCAATTATACTTCCTACTCAGTCTAACACTGGAAGGTATACCAATATACCTTATGATCAGAGGTTCAGTCCAAAATGTCCGAATCATATTGAGAATGAGGAACATTCTTGTTTCATTGCACCGTGTTCAATGATATAAGAGGAGTTCTTTAAAGATGTACACTCACTTACATGTTAATATGTTTATAATCAATTAGGAATTTATATTTGTACAACAAACAATTCTGTTACCGAAAAACGATTATGATCACAAATGAAGCATGGAACATAAATCTACTTAACTCTTTCACCGCCGAATTGAACAAAGTCGACTCTTCCATGATGACAATTGGACGACTCCATTTTTCGGCCAACAGGAAATTCGATAAAATTCAATGTATAAGTGGTAAACAATGCAGATTTCATGAGAGACAGCTCATTACGAGCTGTCGCATATGCATCTGCACTGTTTGTAAAAGCTTTTAATTGCCTCTGGCAGCGAACGGCTAACAAACAAGTGTGTTATAGGCAAAATAAGTTTCATGTATACATTCATTCAAAAATTGCATAGACAAATGAGGTCATAAGAATGTAAAATATGAAAAAGAGGCAACACGAGTGAAAGATGTGAACTGATATAACATGCTCACATAAACCCACATATTCCATCAGATATGTTGTAGATACTATATGGTCAATATAATTATAGCTTTGCCTACTCACATGTACATGTATAGGCGCATGTAATAGATAAACGGAGGGTCGATACAATTTGATTGTATATATAATCAAATGAAAGCTGCTCTAAGAAATAAGAAGTAAATAGATCATGCTTCAGAATTCATTACAGTTTTATTCAAAATCGACTTGGAATCGACATTTCTGATTACTTATGTTTTACAACGGTGAAGACAATTTGGCAAATACATATACTGCAATAAGGGTCAGTAGCAAGGTACATCATATACTGTATTATGAATTTCCCAAAAGCATGAGATACAATTATCTTGTTATATTAACACAATTCCTTTAGCAACCAATATAAGTATATATACAAGAGAAAGCCATACTGCAGTTATGCATAACACTAACATTATAGTAGTTGAATACACAGTTATCAACTGAGGGGCATATTGGAACATTAGGGGTGGGGTCAAGTGAAAATGTTTCATAACTTTCATTGTTTTGTCAACGAAGTGAATGATAATTGAAGCCTTTCATTGTTTATGACCAATCTCCATTCCAAAGTAGGTTGACCATACACACAACCAACTAATTATTGATTATAAACAGTAATAGAAATGAGTAATCTTGCCAATCATTAGTCTTAGTATGTATACCGTGCTTTCATTAAGGAATAATTATAAGATTTGTGAATTACACATACACTTTTCAAGATGTTTGTCAGAATATTTGAATTTTATTATTTTTCAATAAAACCACAAAATAGACAATTTAGGATTTGCATGCAATAGCACGTCATTTGACCTTTCCTCTATTAAAGTCAACAGTGGACACCTTTGCAGCAATCTACTTTTAAAACAACGAGATAAGGGTTAAATCGCTGAAGACATGAGTTTTCTCTTTTTCTCAAAATGATATTAGCTTGGCATCCTAATTATATCATACTTTAACAAATGTTGAAATGTAGTCCAATATATATAAATTAGATCACCTTTGAAATATAATATCAACTAAACAGTTAAATCTCATTGAAATTGTTGTATAATTTAAACTTAATTTCGAACATAAACTGAGCCCTACAACCTGTTAATTTATTTTAATTCTTTCCTTCCTTTTTTATAATGAAAATAACAAACTACTCATGTTTTAGAATTATATTATGATGAGCGCCCTTGTGTCAATGATGCATAACAATATGCAGATCGGAAGCAATATGCATTTAGGGAATTAAATAACACATTTAAAATTGTCAAGGACGAAATAATTTTGTACGAAAGACCCGATTCTTTCTTATTCGCAGAGATGTCGTTATTGAAACTCTCTTTATAGGCAGAGAGTGTTCGTTCAAAGTAATTTTTCTATTAAAACCAGTTTTATCTCGGTTTGTTCTTTTCTTCATTTGTTTCGAACCAAATAAACATTTTAAATCACCTATGATTTACTATTTGTAAGTGAGTGTAAAGAGCGGCTCTCTGCAAAGGAAATTGATCTACGCAGTTGGTATGTAAACAAATAATTCGACTGTGCGACGTAAAGGTTTGTAGTTATCGCCTTTTGATTACATGTAGTATATAGTGTAAAATGAAGTATTTCAGTCTAGCTAATAGGGTCTGTTTTGTCTTCGTAAATAAACAAAAAAACATAAATGCGAGTCAAAATAAAGAAACTGAAAATACCGGAATATTTATTTCATTTTAGATGTGTCATTACTTAGTGTTTTTAAACAAACACAATTGTAATATGTTCGAGACATCTAAATGTGTTTCTTTCTAATAATAATCCCCCCTCCCATGTGATTTCCGAAAACCTATTAAAAATAGAAGTCGCGGGCTTCTGCCCGGCGACTAATTAAGGTCGGTGATATCTGGGGTCACGAGACACTGAAGCTTTGTATGACCTTTGATGGACTTCCAACCTAAATCAAATCGAGAGCTTGGCGTGAAACGGTTGTAGTAACTAAAAACCTATTTTGAAAACCCTGGTTGAGGGGTAATTTTGACCCCTTTGAAAACAATGTAAATTTAGGTGCCATCGCTCAGAACGAGCAATGGCACCTAAATTTCCATTGTTTACGAAGAAAATTTATTCAACGCTTATAAAGAATTGATGGAGAAGTGATTAAACTTGGTAAACAAATACCGATTTTAGTTACAACCGTTTCACGCCAAGCCCTCGAAATGTGCTATGCCATCGTTTAGTACGGATGTACAGTCGTACGAACTGTCAATGGTAACATTATCTCCAACTTCCAAACATCCATGGTAGGTAAGAACGAATAAAATATCATCAAAGTCGAATGGAAGTACGTACGACTGGTTCTATCTTAGCACATGTTTATGTTATACCGAACTAGATATCGATAAGGCATTTAAGTTGACTCGAGTCACCCTACTCTTGAATGATTAAATTTGAGCTGCATCTAGTAACAATTGTGTATTATGAAACTTAAGCAAAGCCGTAAGGGCTACAATACTAATTTCTCGTCATAATTTGAGCCGTTCTACGAGAAAACAAACATTGCGTAAAGTCGACCCGGATCAGCCTAAGCATGCCTCTGGACAGACGCTTTTCGCCTCCTGTGGATTTTCTGTTTCTGGAATCATTACTCTATACCTCTATCGCCCTGAGACGGAGCGTGTGGACCCGTATTTACCTGATCTGGGTCGATACATTACGCAGAGTCCATAACGTTGATTTGTTCGTGGAACGGCTCATTTACAAAGGAATCCGCCACGGTCGATTGGTTGTTGTCGGGAATTCAGAACCTGGTTTCACGGGTTCGATCCCAAGTCGCGGGATCATGGTGGAGTGCCCTTTGGCAAGGCACATATTCTAGCCTAGTAATGGTTTGTTTACCAAGTGACCATGCAAAAGTAAACTGTGGCCGTGATATAACTAAAATAATGTTGAAATCGAAATTAATTTTGGAGTATCTTACATGTTTACGGTCATGACTTATTTTGCTTAACCCCCATTTCCCACATACAACAAATATGCAGCACACGTCAAACTGTGGGACTGATTTATCAAGCTAATCTGCTATTTATTTTGAACATAAATTGACGAGCATTCCTGTTTTAGATTCGAAATAAGCCGAGTGGCAGTGGGATATGACTTCATCGTTAATTCATGCCCTGTAAACATCATTCTAAGGGCATGTCAAGGAAGCTAGTAGAAAGCTGAAAATGTCTTCTTCTTTCCCTTTTCTTTTTTCTTTTACACCGTTTCCAACATGATTTCCGTTATATTACGGCGCTATTTCACGTTTGCATGATCTCTGGGTCAACAAACCAGTACTATCCTAGGAAATCCCTGACGCAAAATGATCAATCAACGGAAATAATAAATGACCGAGTTGTGGATACGAGCTCACGACCGCTTGGTGTGGAGCAATGGGGATCGACTGAACTATCTCGGTTCGACGAATAAACATCCAGATGCATCAGCTACACTAACCAGTTCCATTTCCTCAAGTTTACACATCTGCAGCAGTCGATTGTGACCACATCTAAAACAGATATATACATATATATAATTATGATTATCAGAAAAAGGGTTAAAATATTGTGACAAAAGGAGAAGTTGCTCATTATGAGCAATGTCAGCTTTTGCCACAACGTTGTGAAAACTTGGCTAGTGCAGCGGCGTCAAGAAAGGTTTGTGTGTGGGAAATGGTTAAATATAACCTACACATAGGAAAAGCATCTTGCTAAACTCTGGAAACGTATCATCACGTTGTGTACGAAAAGGAAACACGTGAGCCGTCCCTCGAGAAAAACAACAGTGTGGACTCTGCGTAAAGTATCGACCCGGATCAGCCTAAGCATGCCGCACAGGCTAACCCGGACAGAGACTTTTCGCGTCCTGTGGATTTTCTGTTTCAGGAATCATTACTCTATACCTCTATCCCCCTGAGACGGACTGCGCAGGCTGATCTGGGTCGATGCATAACGCAGAGTCCATAATGTTGGTTTTCTCGTGGAACGGCTCATTCTATAATGCAGCTGCGACGATAGACATCTGCGTAATGTATCGACCAGATCAGCCTGCGCTGTCCGCGCAGACTGATCCGGCCGACACATTCCGTCTTAGGGGGATAGATGTATAGAGTAGCTATTCCTGAAACAGAAAATCCACTGGAGGCGAAAAGTGTCTGTCCGTGTTAGCTTGCGCGGAATGCTTAGGCTGATCCGGTCGATACTTTACGCAGAGTCCATAATGTTGGTTTTCTCGTGGAACGGCTCATTCTATAATGCAGCTGCGACGATAGACATCTGCGTAATGTATCGACCAGATCAGCCTGCGCTGTCCGCGCAGACTGATCCGGCCGACACATTCCGTCTTAGGGGGATAGATGTATAGAGTAGCTATTCCTGACACAGAAAATCCACTGGAGGCGAAAAGTGTCTGTCCGTGTTAGCTTGCGCGGCATGCTTAGGCTGATCCGGATCGATACTTTACGCAGAGTCCATAATGTTGGTTTTCTCGTGGAACGGCTCAAATGGGAAGGTGCAACACGACTCATTATCGCTTGACGCAAATTCCGTGAACACGTCGAAGAAAGAAAAGTCTTCCCACCAAATGAGCCAAGACTTAATTCCAATGTTTTTTTCCCAGTCTGTTTTCGTAAACATAATGTCCATAAGTCCTAAAATTGCCAGAGAAGCAAAAGCTAAGCACGCAATTTTAAAGTTCACCATTTACATGCATTACGAGGATAAAATATATTATTGGCTTACCAAAAATACAATAATAAAGAGGATTTCCTTTTTTCTTATTTAAGAATATTTAATTATGCTGTCTATTATAACGTATCACAAAAGGTATATCATATATTTGATATATTACTATAATGAAACCTAAATGCGTTCCGTTGACAACTTAAAGAACATTACATCTGGGAAATGATTTAATTTCAGAAAGCGATAAATACAATTTAATGAAAAGAAAAAAAAAAAGCAGAAATATATCTAAAACCAGTTTCGGACGCCATAGTTTCTTTATCGCTTGGTTGTCAACATTCGGATATCTCTGGCAACACTTGTAAAGTAAATTTAGACTATTTTTTTCTCAATCGTCTGTACACCCGAGTTAGGCATTTTTTTTTCAAAATCGGCTATATTCGTAAACTCGATTTAGGATGCTTT
Source organism: Serripes groenlandicus (assembly GCA_031761405.1). Lineage (NCBI taxonomy): Eukaryota > Metazoa > Mollusca > Bivalvia > Cardiida > Cardiidae > Serripes > Serripes groenlandicus. The sequence goes on along the minus strand of JASEVX010000002.1, from coordinate 83,020,408 downwards.
CTTCGTCAATCGGCTGAATCCTTCAACTCAAATAAGATTATATTACTCATACGGTTAATTTTTCTGGTCAACATACGAAATGGTTCGGTAAAAGTTAACAACTCTGAACTCTACTGATAATTAATGTGACAATCCCTAAGAAGCTTTTTACTTCGAATATTGTTTCTGCTTCACGAGCCATACCGATAGACGGGACCTTAATCTCTGCTGGGGCTATCCCTCTAGCATTTAAATACAAAAATAATGTGAAAATGTCAAAGCATTTGCGGTCAAGCTCATCATCTGCAATATTCTAATAACCTTTCTCAATTTTTCATAATGATCGTTTGACTTATTTTGTATCACGATTGCTGAACATACGATCTACTTGCAAACTTGCAAATAGCAGAGTGAAGCCAAAGTATGGGTGTCAAAAGTGATTCATTTCCAGACGTCAATGAACAGATACATCTCACGTGTACCTTTGTCTTTGTTTTGCAGTATGATTATCACTACCTAACCATTGAACGTCATAAAGCACATGTTTACATGTTATGACGTCTTTACCTCCATTTCTTGTCATACGTAGATGTATGGTCTGGTGCATATATACATTATTATGTCTAATTTCTTGTTTTCTCGAGTATAATAAACCAAAAAGACTGTTTGCGGTGTGCGGGGTTGACAAGTGTACAAGTCACGATAGAATTGATCAAATGTACAGCCTTGTCAATGGAGTGTTCACTTTTGGAATCAGCTATGCACTGGATAACGCAAGCTCGTACTAACGGCATCGAATCGAACAATCAAATAACATGTTGTTGTTTGGTCTGTGTATTGTAATTTAAGGAGTCGCTACCTTTCGCCGAGCCCCGGCAGTTGTTTCTCTAGCGACGCGGGCTGTCAATGAAAGTGCTATGAGCTCGAACGCCAGTTCGGTCTACATTATTTTCGAAGTTTGATGAAATTCAATACGACAAGCGTCATTCGTCTTCCTCCAATAGGCTAACATTCTATATGGAAACGCAGCGAGTTGCTTGGAAAAACTTTTTTGTGGAGTACCGTTTTGAGATCAATCAATCAATCAATCGATTCCTTTCCCGAACTTACAATTGAACTTAACGCTTTGTGGATTATGAACCACTTGGATTATTTTATCATCAATATTAACGATATCACATATTCAACAAATTTGCAGCAAACACTGTTGAAAGCATAGAGGCAATCTATGACAAATCTCTATCAATATGTATAATTATTGAATAGAGTTGAAAGCATAGAGGCAATCTATGACAAATCTCTATCAATATGTATAATTATTGAATAGAGTTGAAAGCATAGAGGCAATCTATGACAAATCTCTATCAATATGTATAATTATTGAATAGAGTTGAAAGCATAGAGGCAATCTATGACAAATCTCTATCAATATGTATAATTATTGAATAGAGTTGAAAGCATAGAAGCAATCTATGACAAATCTCTATCAATATGTACAATTATTGAATAGAGTTGAAAGCATAGAGGCAATCTATGACAAATCTCTATCAATATGTATACTTATTGAATAGAGTTGAAAGCATAGAGGCAATCTATGACAAATCTCTATCAATATGTATAATTATTGAATAGAGTTGAAAGCATAGAGGCAATCTATGACAAATCTCTATCAATATGTATAATTATTGAATAGAGTTGAAAGCATAGAGGCAATCTATGACAAATCTCTATCAATATGTATAATTATTGAATAGAGTTGAAAGCATAGAGGCAATCTATGACAACTCTCTATCAATATGTATAATTATTGAATAGAGTTGAAAGCATAGAGGCAATCTATGACACATCTCTATCAATATGTATACTTATTGAATAGAGTTGAAAGCATAGAGGCAATCTATGACAAATCTCTATCAATATGTATACTTATTGAATAGAGTTGAAAGCATAAAGGCAATCTATGACAAATCTCTATCAATATGTATACTTATTGAATAGAGTTGAAAGCATAGAGGCAATCTATGACAAATCTCTATCAATATGTATAGTTATTGAATAGAGTTGAAAGCATAGAGGCAATCTATGACAAATCTCTATCAATATGTATAATTATTGAATAGAGTTGAAAGCATAGAGGCAATCTATGACAAATCTCTATCAATATGTATAATTATTGAATAGAGTTGAAAGCATAGAGGCAACAGTAGGCATTGTTCGTTCTGAGCAATATCGCATTTTGCCTCAATGATTGTAAAAGACGGCTGCTGTAGTTGGGTCAAAAATCGTTTTCAAACTGAAAATGGTACAAAGAAACTCATGTGTTAAATAAACTAAACGGCATATAGATACAGCCTTGTATGGGTTACATCGGGTGTGTCCAATTTCAGTTACTTTCATCTTATCATTATGCCCCCATCCCCCGTTCGAAGAAGAACGGGTAGATTGTTTTGCACATGTAGGTCGGGCCGTCGGTAGATCAAAGATTGTCAGAGAAATCACTTGATTATACTTGGTCTTGCAGTACTCAATAGTGGCAGTGAGATTGGGCATAGCCAGTAAAGGACCCATTGTTACTCTAATGTCAACCTTTGCGCATTGCGTATCATACATATTATATGTACTCTCACATATCATGTGCCCTTTACTGAGAGAAGGGATCCATAAAGTGTGAACGTCCTAACTTGTGGATTTGAAACTAGGCGACTAGGGTTCGATCCTCAGTCTCAGCGGTCATGGTGGAGTGCCCTTGGGCAAGGCACATGTCCTAACGTAGTACTGGTTTGTTTACCCAGGGATTATGAATATGTCATCTGTCGCCGTCATATAACTGAAATAATGCTGTAATGGCGTAAAAGCCCAATAAAACGTACACTGACGAAAGGTACTTTATTTACCTCTAGAGTGAAGCTGTCCGAATGATGTATTCACGAGTCCGCGGTCAATTTATTGACACAATATGTAACATATTAGTCATCCCTGAACGATTGTGGATAAATAGCTATGTTAACTACCTCTCCAAAAATCAATTATTGTTTTATTATATGGAAAATATACTTTATGAAACGAAGATGTGCATTTTTTATTAACTCTTAAGGCGCCAAAGGCAATATTGAGCTTTTTGCAAACAATGCAGATTCGGGTGAGTCAGCTCGTAACGAGCTGTCTCATCTGAAACCTGCATTGTTTGGCTGTGAGTTATAAAAATATATCAAAAATCCTAAACCATGAAAATAGAGTCGTCCGAGTTTGAACATGGAAGAGTCTACTTTAAACAATTCGGCGCTGAAAGGGTTAAAAAAAAACATGTCTCTGTGCAGAATTATCCATATGTCTACATATTATTTGAACACGCCTTGTAAGTAGAAACTTCGATTGTTCGATAGTAGGACGCTCAGTGATTACTGTCATAAATATGTAAACACACTTTAAAAAGCCGGGGCAATATTGTTTTACGTTGGTCAGGGGCGTAGCTTTGCAATACTCGATGTGTAGGCCGTCTCGTGAGAAAACCAACATTGTGGACTCTGCATAAAGTATCGACCCCGATCAGCCTAAGCATGCCACACAGGCCTACCCGGGTAGACACTTTTCGCCTCCTGTGTATTTTCTGTTTCAGGAATCCCTACTCTATACATCTATCCCCCTAAGACGGAATGTGTCGGCCGGATCAGTCTGCGCGGACAGCGATCTGGTCGATACATTACGCAGATGCCTATCGCCGCAGCTGCATTTTGGGGCATTTTGAGAAAAGATGTGTAGGCACGTGCCTACAGTGCCTAAAGGGAGATACGCCCCTGTTGGTGTAGCTATATACATATAAAATACATGAAGTCGAGGTTTGTTAACATTTCAAGAATGTTTTGATTTGCCATTTATATTTCACAAGTGTTGTTTTAGATATTTTTGTTAGCGCTTGTATGCGTTTAAGCATTTCCCTTTGGTAACTCCTCATAACTGAACTCTACGTCAAGCGTGAGTCCGTGATTTTTGCAGATGTCTGAATATTGTTAATGCAACTACCTATGAAATATATAAATGAATGAATTGTAGCTAGATACGATAAAAGCATTGCGATTTTGATAAGATTGTTTATATCTAAAAAACAGTTCGACTTTTTGTTATGGACAGACAATGCTTTATTAATAAAATAATCCATTAAACTGTTTAAATACAGTTTAATTAAGAAAACATGTTTTATAACAACATTTTAATTGATAAACATTAGACCCTAGATGATATTGAACACTAGCTTTCAATGATGCTTATTTTAATAAAGAATAAGCAATTATACTTCCTACTCAGTCTAACACTGGAAGGTATACCAATATACCTTACAAGAGAAAGTTGATGCAAGGCATCAATGTCGCCGGAAAAGACTGCATTGATTTATTTATGTATTCTTGACTTTCCTTAGTCTATTCAAACATTAGGAATGTTGAAATGAAAACATTTATTTATAAATTTGATATGCATACCTATACATTAGGGTATCTATAAAAAATTAACGAAATGTGTACACATTTATCTTGGCTTAAATTTAATTTTTCTGTTGTTACTTATTTAAATAATAGTATTCGTTCATATAATTTCAATGTTTGTCAATCTTATTCGAATCACAAGGTAAATATCCTGGTATTGTTTTAAAGGGAGGTAATTTGAAGAAAACAAAAGTCTTCAAAAGGAGAAATATATCAGCATTACCGTCTACAGTTTAAATTGTTCTATTGTTTGTGGATTTAAAAATGTTCTTTTTTTCTTATTTCTACATGTACAACGAAATATTGCGGCTTCTCTTTGACGCTTTGCGTCAAACATTCGTCTTGTACTTGTCTAAAATAAAATAATATCACTCGCTTTTTCATATCGAAATGCGCATGCGCGAAAATCGATGTTAAAGGTCACGAACCTACACAACAGAATAGGGTCTATATTTAGCTTAGAAACAGTTCCTACTTTAGATATTCATGGATTAACATTATTAAATGAATTCTACACAAATCAAGACATCTCTTTGAACATGAAAACAACATTTAGTAAGTTAAAATTGCTATTAAAAGGAGAATCCGAAATTGACCTCAATGATGACACATAAGAGTCTGCATTAGGGGGTGTTGGTTCACGTCTTGAAGGGACCACTTTTGTCTTCGTAAATAAGACAAAAAACTTAAATGCGAGTGAAATAAAAAAAAACTGCAAACATTAAAAAATCGGAATATTTATTTCATTTTAGATGTGTCATTTATTAGTGTTCGTAAAAAGCCACAATTGTAATATGTTCAAATCATCTAGATTTGTTTCTTTCTAATAATAGGCCGCCCTCCCATGTGATTTCCGAAAAGCTATTAAAAATAGAAGTCGCGGGCTTCTGCCCGGCGACTAATGATCAGAGGTTCAGTCCAAAATGTCCGAATCATATTGAGAATGAGGAACATTCTTGTTTCATTGCACCGTGTTCAATGATATAAGAGGAGTTCTTTAAAGATGTACACTCACTTACATGTTAATATGTTTATAATCAATTAGGAATTTATATTTGTACAACAAACAATTCTGTTACCGAAAAACGATTATGATCACAAATGAAGCATGGAACATAAATCTACTTAACTCTTTCACCGCCGAATTGAACAAAGTCGACTCTTCCATGATGACAATTGGACGACTCCATTTTTCGGCCAAAAGGAAATTCGGTAAAATTCAATGTATAAGTGGTAAACAATGCAGATTTCATGAGAGACAGCTCATTACGAGCTGTCTCATATGCATCTGCACTGTTTGTAAAAGCTTTTAATTGCCTCTGGCAGCGAACGGCTAACAAACAAGTGTGTTATAGGCAAAATAAGTTTCATGTATACATTCATTCAAAAATTGCATAGACAAATGAGGTCATAAGAATGTAAACTATGAAAAAGAGGCAACACGAGTGAAAGATGTGAACTGATATAACATGCTCACATAAACCCACATATTCCATCAGATATGTTGTAGATACTATATGGTCAATATAATTATAGCTTTGCCTACTCACATGTACATGTATAGGCGCATGTAATAGATAAACGGAGGGTCGATACAATTTGATTGTATATATAATCAAATGAAAGCTGCTCTAAGAAATAAGAAGTAAATAGATCATGCTTCAGAATACATTACAGTTTTATTCAAAATCGACTTGGAATCGACATTTCTGATTACTTATGTTTTACAACGGTGAAGACAATTTGGCAAATACATATACTGCAATAAGGGTCAGTAGCAAGGTACATCATATACTGTATTATGAATTCCCAAAAGCATGAGATACAATTATCTTGTTATATTAACACAATTCCTTTAGCAACCAATATAAGTATATATACAAGAGAAAGTTGATGCAACGCATCAATGTCGCCGGAAAGCCATACTGCAGTTATGCATAACACTAACATTATAGTAGTTGAATACACAGTTATCAACTGAGGGGCATATTGGAACATTAGGGGTGGGGTCAAGTGAAAATGTTTCATAACTTTCATTGTTTGTCAACGAAGTGAATGATAATTGAAGCCTTTCATTGTTTATGACCAATCTCCATTCCAAAGTAGGTTGACCATACACACAACCAACTAATTATTGATTATAAACAGTAATAGAAATGAGTAATCTTGCCAATCATTAGTCTTAGTATGTATACCGTGCTTTCATTAAGGAATAATTATAAGATTTGTGAATTACACATACACTTTTCAAGATGTTTGTCAGAATATTTGAATTTTATTATTTTTCAATAAAACCACAAAATAGACAATTTAGGATTTGCATGCAATAGCACGTCATTTGACCTTTCCTCTATTAAAGTCAACAGTGGACACCTTTGCAGCAATCTACTTTTAAAACAACGAGATAAGGGTTAAATCGCTGAAGACATGAGTTTTCTCTTTTTCTCAAAATGATATTAGCTTGGCATCCTAATTATATCATACTTTAACAAATGTTGAAATGTAGTCCAATATTTATAAATTAGATCACCTTTGAAATATAATATCAACTAAACAGTTAAATCTCATTGAAATTGTTGTATAATTTAAACTTAATTTCGAACATAAACTGAGCCCTACAACCTGTTAATTTATTTTAATTCTTTCCTTCCTTTTTTATAATGAAAATAACAAACTACTCATGTTTTAGAATTATATTATGATGAGCGCCCTTGTGTCAATGATGCATAACAATATGCAGATCGGAAGCAATATGCCTTTAGGGAATTAAATAACACATTTAAAATTGTCAAGGACGAAATAATTTTGTACGAAAGACCCGATTCTTTCTTATTCGCAGAGATGTCGTTATTGAAACTCTCTTTATAGGCAGAGAGTGTTCGTTCAAAGTAATTTTTCTATTAAAACCAGTTTTATCTCGGTTTGTTCTTTTCTTCATTTGTTTCGAACCAAATAAACATTTTAAATCACCTATGATTTACTATTTGTAAGTGAGTGTAAATAGCGGCTCTCTGCAAAGGAAATTGATCTACGCAGTTGGTATGTAAACAAATAATTCGACTGTGCGACGTAAAGGTTTGTAGTTATCGCCTTTTGATTACATGTAGTATGTAGTGTAAAATGAAGTATTTCAGTCTAGCTAATAGGGACTGTTTTGTCTTCGTAAATAAAACAAAAAAACATAAATGCGAGTCAAAATAAAGAAACTGAAAATACCGGAATATTTATTTCATTTTAGATGTGTCATTACTTAGTGTTTTTAAACAAACACAATTGTAATATGTTCGAGACATCTAAATGTGTTTCTTTCTAATAATAATCCCCCCTCCCATGTGATTTCCGGAAACCTATTAAAAATAGAAGTCGCGGGCTTCTGCCCGGCGACTAATTAAGGTCGGTGATATCTGGGGTCACGAGACACTGAAGCTTTGTATGACCTTTGATGGACTTCCAACCTAAATCAAATCTAGAGCTTGGCGTGAAACGGTTGTAGTAACTAAAAACCTATTTTGAAAACCCTGGTTTAGGGGTAATTTTGACCCCTTTGTAAACAATGTAAATTTAGGTGCCATCGCTCAGAACGAGCAATGGCACCTAAATGTCCATTGTTTACGAAGAAAATTTATTCAACGCTTATAAAGAATTGATGGAGAGGTGATTAAACTATGTGTGTGAAGTTGGCTCTGTGATCGGTCATCGGCCATCGGTGACAAAAAACGGAACGCCGACCTGGAACACCGAGCTCGGCCATCGGTGTTCGAATTTATATAACAATTTGAACGCCGACCTGGAATATCGAGCTCGTCCATCGTAATTCGAATTCTATAGTAATCTGAACGCCGACCTGGTACACCGAGCTCGGCCATCGGTGTTCGAATTTATATAGCAATTTGAACGCCGACCTGGAATATCGAGCTCGGCCATCGGAATTCAAATTCATATAGTAATCTGAACGCCGACCTGGTACACCGAGCTCGGCCATCGGTGTTCGAATTTATATAACAATTTGAACGCCGACCTGGAATATCTAGCTCGGCCATCGGAATTCGAATATATATAGTTATCTGAACGCCGAGCTGGAACACCGAGCTCGGCCATCGGTGTTCGAATTTATATAGCAATTTGAACGCCGACCTGGAATATCGAGCTCGGCCATCGGAATTCGAATTTATATAGTAATCTGAACGCCGACCTGGAACACCGAGCTCGGCCATCGCTGTTCGAATTTATAAATCAATTTGAACGCCGACCTGGAATATCGAGCTCGGCCATCGGAATTCAAATTCATATAGTAATCTGAACGCCGACCTGGTACACCGAGCTCGGCCATCGGTGTTCGAATTTATATAACAATTTGAACGCCGACCTGGAATATCTAGCTCGGCCATCGGAATTCGAATATATATAGTTATCTGAACGCCGAGCTGGAACACCGAGCTCGGCCATCGGTGTTCGAATTTATATAGCAATTTGAACGCCGACCTGGAATATCGAGCTCGGCCATCGGAATTCGAATTTATATAGTAATCTGAACGCCGACCTGGAACACCGAGCTCGGCCATCGCTATCCGAATTTATATATCAATTTGAACGCCGACCTGGAATATCGAGCTCGGCCATCGGAATTCAAATTTATATAGTAATCTGAACGCCGACCTGGTACACCGAGCTCGGCCATCGGTGTTCGAATTTATATAACAATTTGAACGCCGACCTGGAATATCTAGCTCGGCCATCGGAATTCGAATATATATAGTAATCTGAACGCCGAGCTGGAACACCGAGCTCGGCCATCGGTGTTCGAATTTATATAGCAATTTGAACGCCGACCTGGAATATCGAGCTCGGCCATCGGAATTCGAATTTATATAGTAATCTGAACGCCGACCTGGAACACCGAGCTCGGCCATCGCTGTTCGAATTTATATATCAATTTGAACGCCGACCTGGAATATCGAGCTCGGCCATCGGAATTCAAATTCATATAGTAATCTGAACGCCGACCTGGTACACCGAGCTCGGCCATCGGTGTTCGAATTTATATAACAATTTGAACGCCGACCTGGAATATCTAGCTCGGCCATCGGAATTCTAATATATATAGTTATCTGAACGCCGAGCTGGAACACCGAGCTCGGCCATCGGTGTTCGAATTTATATAGCAATTTGAACGCCGACCTGGAATATCGAGCTCGGCCATCGGAATTCGAATTTATATAGTAATCTGAACGCCGACCTGGAACACCGAGCTCGGCCATCGCTGTTCGAATTTATATATCAATTTGAACGCCGACCTGGAATATCGAGCTCGGCCATCGGAATTCAAATTCATATAGTAATCTGAACGCCGACCTGGTACACCGAGCTCGGCCATCGGTGTTCGAATTTATATAACAATTTGAACGCCAACCTGGAATATCTAGCTCGGCCATCGGAATTCGAATATATATAGTAATCTGAACGCCGAGCTGGAACATCGAGCTCGGCCATCGGTGTTCGAATTTATATAACAATTTGAACGCCGACCTGGAATATCGAGCTCGGCCATCGGAATTCGAATTTATATAGTAATCTGAACGCCGACCTGGAACACCGAGCTCGGCCATCGCTGTTCGAATTTATATATCAATTTGAACGCCGACCTGGAATATCGAGCTCGGCCATCGGAATTCAAATTCATATAGTAATCTGAACGCCGACCTTGTACACCGAGCTCGGCCATCGGTGTTCGAATTTATATAACAATTTGAACGCCGACCTGGAATATCGAGCTCGTCCATCGTAATTCGAATTCTATAGTAATCTGAACGCCGACCTGGAACACCGAGCTCGGCCATCGCTGTTCGAATTTATATATCAATTTGAACGCCGACCTGGAATATCGAGCTCGGCCATCGGAATTCAAATTCATATAGTAATCTGAACGCCGACCTGGTACACCGAGCTCGGCCATCGGTGTTCGAATTTATATAACAATTTGAACGCCGACCTGGAATATCTAGCTCGGCCATCGGAATTCGAATATATATAGTAATCTGAACGCCGAGCTGGAACATCGAGCTCGGCCATCGGTGTTCGAATTTATATAACAATTTGAACGCCGACCTGGAATATCGAGCTCGGCCATCGGAATTCGAATTTATATAGTAATCTGAACGCCGACCTGGAACACCGAGCTCGGCCATCGGTGTTCGAATTTATATATCAATTTGAACGCCGACCTGGAATATCGAGCTCGGCCATCGGAATTCAAATTCATATAGTAATCTGAACGCCGACCTGGTACACCGAGCTCGGCCATCGGTGTTCGAATTTATATAACAATTTGAACGCCGACCTGGAATATCTAGCTCGGCCATCGGAATTCGAATATATATAGTTATCTGAACGCCGAGCTGGAACACCGAGCTCGGCCATCGGTGTTCGAATTTATATAGCAATTTGAACGCCGACCTGGAATATCGAGCTCGGCCATCGGAATTCGAATTTATATAGTAATCTGAACGCCGACCTGGAACACCGAGCTCGGCCATCGCTGTTCGAATTTATATATCAATTTGAACGCCGACCTGGAATATCGAGCTCGGCCATCGGAATTCAAATTCATATAGTAATCTGAACGCCGACCTGGTACACCGAGCTCGGCCATCGGTGTTCGAATTTATATAGCAATTTGAACGCCGACCTGGAATATCTAGCTCGGCCATCGGAATTCGAATATATATAGTAATCTGAACGCCGAGCTGGAACATCGAGCTCGGCCATCGGTGTTCGAATTTATATAACAATTTGAACGCCGACCTGGAATATCGAGCTCGTCCATCGGAATTCGAATTCTATAGTAATCTGAACGCCGACCTGGTACACCGAGCTCGGCCATCGGTGTTCGAATTTATATAGCAATTTGAACGCCGACCTGGAATATCGAGCTCGGTCATCGGAATTCGAATTCTATAGTAATCTGAACGCCGACCTGGTACACCGAGCTCGGCCATTGGTGTTCGAATATATATAGTCATTTGAACGCCGACCTGGAATATCCAGCTCGGCCATCGGTGTTCGAATTTATATATCAATTTGAACGCCGACCTGGAATATCGAGCTCGGCCATCGGAATTCGAACTTTTATAGTAATCTGAACGCCGACCTGGTACACCGAGCTCGGCCATCGGTGTTCGAATTTATATAGCAATTTGAACACCGACCTGGAATATCGAGCTCTGTCTTCGGAATTCGAATTATATTGTAATCTGAACGCCGACCTGGTACATCGAGCTCGGCCATCGGTGTTCGAATTTATATAGCAATTTGAACGCCGACCTGGAATATCGAGCTCGGCCATCGGAATTCGAATTCTAAAGTAATCTGAACGCCGACCTGGAACACCGAGCTCGGCCATCGGTGTTCGAATTTATACAGCAATTTTTAAGCCGACCTGGAATATCGAGCTCGGTCATCGGAATTTGAATTATATAGTAATCTGAACGCCGACCTGGTACACCTAGCTCGGCCATCGGTGTTCGACTTTATATAGCAATTTGAACGCCGACCTGGAATATCAAGCTCGGCCATCGGAATTCGAATTTATATAGCAATTTGAACGCCGACCTGGAATATCGAGCTCGGTCATCGGAATTCGAATTCTATAGTAATCTGAACGCCGACCTGGTACACCGAGCTCGGCCATTGGTGTTCGAATATATATAGTCATTTGAACGCCGACCTGGAATATCCAGCTCGGCCATCGGTGTTCGAATTTATATATCAATTTGAACGCCGACCTGGAATATCGAGCTCGGCCATCGGAATTCGAACTTTTATAGTAATCTGAACGCCGACCTGGTACACCGAGCTCGGCCATCGGTGTTCGAATTTATATAGCAATTTGAACGCCGACCTGGAATATCGAGCTCGGTCTTCGGAATTCGAATTATATTGTAATCTGAACGCCGACCTGGTACATCGAGCTCGGCCATCGGTGTTCGAATTTATATAGCAATTTGAACGCCGACCTGGAATATCGAGCTCGGCCATCGGAATTCGAATTCTAAAGTAATCTGAACGCCGACCTGGAACACCGAGCTCGGCCATCGGTGTTCGAATTTATACAGCAATTTTTAAGCCGACCTGGAATATCGAGCTCGGTCATCGGAATTTGAATTATATAGTAATCTGAACGCCGACCTGGTACACCTAGCTCGGCCATCGGTGTTCGACTTTATATAGCAATTTGAACGCCGACCTGGAATATCAAGCTCGGCCATCGGAATTCGAATTTATATAGTAATCTGAACGCCGACCTGGTACACCGAGCTCGGCCATCGGTGTTCGAATTTATATAGCAATTTGAACGCCGACCTGAAATATCAAGCTCGGCCATCGGAATTAGAATTTATATAGTAATCTGAGCCCGGTTTTGTCAGGGGAATGAAAAACTCTTGCTGCTCCTGCAAGGCCATAACACCGAGTATTCCTTTGCCCTTGTATGTGTCACGGGAGTGGTGGAACTGACGGCCCGAGAAGGTACCGTTCGAGCCCGGTGTTGTCACGGGAATGGAAAACTTGCAGAGAGCCTGTGTCTGCGCCCGGGATTTTGTCACGCACGAAGCCGCAAAGCCACATCACAGAGTGCTAATTTCTTAACGAATAACTTGTATATTTATTTATCCATGTACATTAATTGAAATAACTGACACAATATTAGTAAACGTTATGACATCAAATTGAATGTTCTATTCATTTGCATGCGGATGATTGTATACAATGTTAGAAAATTAATATCTCGCCAGACCGTATGTCAACCGAAATATTAATTTTCGAAGGCTGTGAGTAGAAAATTCAAATTGATGAAAACCTATTACAACATAATTTTCCTGTTAGTATATACCATACACTTTAAAGACAGAAAATGAACCATATAGCATTTCGGAAAAGGTGTCAATCTATGCATCCTTGCTACTAGTATATCCTTCCAAGGTGTACTGCTTCACAGAAGTTACTTAAAAAACTAATGCGAGTGGTGTTTACGACAAGTGTAGATCCAGATAACACAGCGCAGGCACTTTGTGCTCTGGTGAGCTAAAAACGGACATTTGCTTGCACCCCCAAACAAACTAAAATACAAGAAATAAAAGATTCAGGTATTTACATACGAGCCGGGTTCTACGAAAACCAACGTCTTTAAATGCTATTTGTAACAAACGAGGTTAAAGATAAGTTTACTCATTCATACTTATATATCTCATTACAATGTATATTGTTTAACCAAAAGTTGTTTCTTAGGAGGTTCTAAAAGTGTTCTGCAAACAGTGTAGATTCAGACAATACAGCGCTGAATAGCAAACTGACCCGACTCTAGACTTTTCACAAAGGACCTTATGAGATTGGCACTGCTCAAATACATTTTAACTAGAAAATGGGGCAGGCAATTAGAAAACCGATCTTCTCGACTTTCAATCCAGCGAAGATCCAGATTAGGCTGCAGTCTGATCAAGATCTTTCATATTCGCTATAAAATTGTCTATGCATTCCTAAAGCTTCTTGAGAAGCACTCTGACCAACAATCGAATTTAAAAAATAGACTTTGAAGTTTATTTCAATTACTCTCACAATCTCCGAATGTCGGTTTTCGTACAACGCAGGGAGAATATCGCGCTGAGCATTTAGCAAATTATGATAATTTAATTCAATCTGCAGGATTTGAACTTTTGAAAACATTGTGTCTAAAGGAGAAATTGATTTTGCTTAGCAATTTCTCCTTTTGCCACACAGTTTTCAATTCTATTCAATAATTTTCTTTCGGTTAAAGAGATTTACCATATATTTGTCTACATGCTTTCAAAGTTGTCTGCTGCAAAATTGGTGTTTATGGGAAAGGGTTAATTAAATTCTTTTTATAATGTACAACACACTAGAAAGACAAAAGTACAGAGTGATGCAGAGTCGAATAATAATGATAAGAATTTGCTCCTTCTCCAGCAATGTTTTGTGCATTGTTTAGAATTTACATGTTTCTTTATTAAAGGTTTAACCCTTTCCCACATACAACAAATCTGCAGCAAGATGACTTTGAATAAATTTAGTCAAAAGTATAGAAACTCTCTATAACTGAAGGAACAACAATTTAAAAAAGTTGAAATATTGTGGCAAAAGGAGAAATTGCTCATTATTAGCAATTTCTCCATTTGTCACAATGCTTTCAAAAGTCGTCTGCTGCAGAGGCGTCAAAAGGTGCCTGCATGAGGAAAAGGGTTAACTCATGTTTTCAAATTTTGTTTAATTACCTTTATTTACTTAAATATAATAAGACACCTCAAGACCAAATAAACATAAAAAACTTTCTGGATTCATAAACAAAATGGATTTTAATTTGGTAGGTGCATCAAAAGGCTTATGTTTGAATGTCTGACAGTGTAAAATATTTTTTGTTATTTGTTTTGGAATCTAAACCATATGTTATGTCGTATAATGTGCAGACAAATTACTTGGCTAAAAGCTCTATTATAATGGCTATATAGCCGATTGCGAAGGTAAACAAAAGCAGAGCAGCAGTAGCAATTCAACCAACCAATCTTAATTCAGGTGTGTGAAGTTAGCGCGTAGATCGTAGATCGTAGCTCAACCAAAAATGTAATTGGCTGACCTGGGTCGTAGATCGTAGCTCAACCACTTTAAAAACATTGCGAATTGGTTGTGCTGGGTCGTAGATCGTAGCTCAACCACTACACAAACATTCAGAATTGGTTGAGCTGGGTCGTAGATCGTAGCTCAACCACTTTAAAAACATTGCGAATTGGTTGTGCTGGGTCGTAGATCGTAGCTCAACCACTACAAAAACATTTTGAATTGGTTGAGCTGGGTCGTAGATCGTAGCTCAACCATTTAAAAACATTGCAACTTGGTTGTGCTGGGTCGTAGATCGTAGCTCAACCACTAGAAAAACATTCTGAATTGGCTGACCTGGGTCGTAGATCGTAGCTCAACCATTTTAAAAACATTGCGAATTGGTTGTGCTGGGTCGTAGATCGTAGCTCAACCACTACAAAAACATTCAGAATTGGTTGAGCTGGGTCGTAGATCGTAGCTCAACCATTTTAAAAACATTGCGAATTGGTTGTGCTGGGTCGTAGATCGTAGCTCAAACACTAGAAAAACATTCTGCATTGGCTGACCTGGGTCGTAGATCGTAGCTCAACCACTTTAAAAACATTCTGAATTGGCTGACCAGGGTCGTAGATCGTAGCTCAACCACTTAAAAAACATTGCGAATTGGTTGATCTGGGTCGTAGATCGTAGCTCAACCACTTAGAAACATTGCGAATTGGTTGTGCTGGGTCGTAGATCGTAGCTCAACCACTACAAAAACATTCTGAATTGGCTGACCTGGGTCGTAGATCGTAGCTCAACCACTTTCAAAACATTCTGCATTGGCTGACCTGGGTCGTTGATCGTAGCTCAACCACTTTAAAAACATTCTGAATTGGCTGACCTGGGTCGTAGATCGTAGCTCAACCACTTAAAAAACATTGCGAATTGGTTCAGCTGGGTCGTAGATCGTAGCCCAACCACTTTTAAAAAAAACATTGCGAATTGGTTGTGCTGGGTCGTAGATCGTATCTCAACCACTACAAAAACATTCTGAATTGGCTGACCTGGGTCGTAGATCGTAGCTCAACCACTTTCAAAACATTCTGAATTGGCTGACCTGGGTCGTAGATCGTAGCTCAACCACTTTAAAAACATTTTGAATTGGCTGACCTGGGTCGTAGATCGTAGCTCAACTACTTTAAAAACATTGCGAATTGGTTGTGCTGGGTCGTAGATCGTAGCTCAACCACTTTAAAAACATTTTGAATTGGCTGACCTGGGTCGTAGATCGTAGCTCAACCACTTTAACAACATTGCGAATTGGTTGTGCTGGGTCGTAGATCGTAGCTCAACCACTAGAAAAAACATTCTGAATTGGCTGACCTGGGTCATAGATCGTAGCTCAACCACTTTAAAAACATTCTGAATTGGCTGACCTGGGTCGTAGATCGTAGATCGTAGATTCCCACTGACACGTAATGCAGAGTATACGCATGCATATAAAACATATATACATACCATACACACGCAAACACAGAACAAAACATGTCAGTAAGGATGTCCTTCGTAGTTGACCCGGACATTCCCACTGACATGTAATGCAGAGTATACTCATGCATATAAAACATGTATTGTTCTGTGTCCCGTGAAAAAAAAAAAAAAAAGTGTTCCACTCCATTGTGAAATGTTCGTGCTTCGACTGCCTTGACTAAGGCCTCTACGACGAAGTGCTCCCTTTAAATTACGCGGTAAACTCGAGTAGAAATTCGACTTACGGCCCTGGTAGCTGTCCCGTGAAAAAAAAAAAAAGTGTTCCACTCCATTGTGAAATGTTCGGGCTTCGACTGCCTTGATTAAGGCCTCTATGACGGAGTGCTCCCTTTAAATTACGCGGTAAACTCGGGTAGAAATTCGACTTACGGCCCTGGTAGCTGTCTCGTGAAAAAAAAAAAAAGTGTTCCACTCCATTGTGAAATGTTCAGGCTTCGACTGCCTTGACTCCCTTTAAATTACGCGGTAAATTCAGGTAGAAATTCGACTTACGGCCCTGGTAGCTGTCACGTGAAAAAAAGAAAAAAAAGTGTTCCACTCCATTGTGAAATGTTCGGGCTTCGACTGCCTTGACTAAGGCCTATAGGACGGAGTGCTCCCTATAAATTACGCGGGTAGAAATTCCACTTACGGCCCTGGTAGCTGTCCCGTGAAAAAAAAAAAGTGTTCCACTCCATTGTGAAATGATCAGTCTTCGACTGCCTTGACTAAGGCCTCTATGACGGAGTGCTCCCTTTAAATTACGCGGTAAACTCGGGTACGGCCCTGGTAGCTGTCCCGTGAAAAAATAAAATGTGTTCCACTCCATTGTGAAATATTGGTCTTCGACTGCCTTGACTAAGGCCTCTATGACGGAGTGCTCCCTTTAAATTACGCGGTAAACTCGGGTAGAAATTCCACTTACGGCCCTGGTAGCTGTCTCGTGAAAAAAAAAAAAAGTGTTCCACTCCATTGTGAAATGTTCGTGCTTCGTCTGCCTTGACTAAGGCCTCTATGACGAAGTGCTCCCTTTAAATTACGCGGTAAACTCGGGTAGAAATTCGACTTACGGCCCTGGTAGCTGTCCCGTGAAAAAAAAAAAAAGTGTTCCACTCCATTGTGAAATGTTCGTGCTTCGACTGCCTTGACTAAGGCCTCTATGACGGAGTGCTCCCTTTAAATTACGCGGTAAACTCGGGTAGAAATTCGACTTACGGCCCTGGTAGCTGTCCCGTGAAAAAAAAAAAAGTGTTCCACTCCATTGTGAAATGTTCGTGCTTCGACTGCCTTGACTAAGGCCTCTATGACGGAGTGCTCCCTTTAAATTACGCGGTAAACTCGGGTAGAAATTCGACTTACGGCCCTGGTAGCTGTCCCGTGAAAAAAAAATAAAAAGTGTTCCACTCCATTGTGAAATGTTCGGGCTTCGACTGCCTTGACTAAGGCCTCTAGTACCGAGTGCTTCCTTTAAATTATGCGGTAAATTCGGGTAGAAAGTCGACTTACGGCCCTGGTAGCTGTCCGTGAAAAAGAAAACAAAAAAAGTGTTCCACTCCATTGTGAAATGTTCCGGCTTCGACTGCCTTGATTAAGGCCTCTAGGACGAAGTGCTCCCTTTAAATTACGCGGTAAACTCGGGTACGGCCCTGGTAGCTGTCCCGTGAAAAAATAAAAATGTGTTCCACTCCATTGTGAAATGTTCGGTCTTCGACTGCCTTGACTAAGGCCTCTATGACGGAGTGCTCCCTTTAAATTACGCGGTAAATTCAGGTAGAAATTCGACTTACGGCCCTGGTAGCTGTCACGTGAAAAAAAGGAAAAAAAGTGTTCCACTCCATTGTGAAATGTTCGGGCTTCGACTGCCTTGACTAAGGCCTCTAGTACCGAGTGCTCCTTTAAATTAGGCGGTAAATTCGGGTAGAAATTCGACTTACGGCCCTGGTAGCTGTCCCGTGAAAAAAAAAAAAAAAAGTGTTCCACTCCATTGTGAAATGTTCGTGCTTCGACTGCCTTGACTAAGGCCTCTATGACGGAGTGCTCCCTTTAAATTACGCGGGTAGAAATTCCACTTACGGCCCTGGTAGCTGTCCCGTGAAAAAAAAAAAAAAGTGTTCCACTCCATTGTGAAATGCTCGGGCTTCGACTGCCTTGACTAAGGCCTCTACAGAACAAAACATGTCAGTAAGGATGTCCTTCGTAGTTGACACGGACATTCCTTCTGACACGTAATGCAGAGTATACGCATGCATATAAAACATATATACATACCATACACACGCACACAGATAACACAACATGTCCGTAAGGATATCCTTCGTAGTTGACCTGGACATTCCCACTGACACGTAATGCAGAGTATACGCATGTATATATAACATATATACATACCATACACACGCAAACACAGAACAAAACATGTCAGTAAGGATATCCTTCGTAGTTGACCCGGACATTCCCACTGACACGTAATGCAGAGTATACGCATGTATATAAAACATATATACATACCATACACACGCAAACACAGAACAAAACATGTCAGTAAGGATGTCCTTCGTAGTTGACCTGGACATCCCCACTGACACGTATTGCAGAGCAAACACAGAACAAAACATGTCAGTGAGGATGTCCTTAGTAGTTAACACGGACATGCAATGCAAAGCATACGTCTGCATATGGACACATATACATGTATATATAAAACATTGTATACCCATATAATTGATGTGATATCCATGAAAACAATCTGGGAACAGTAAGAGTCACTCTTGGGGAGAGAAAATATCCTTTTCTCAAATTGTTATCAAGATATATTAAAATATGTCACATGCTCATTTACCAGGGACGGATCAAATATAGTATATGCATGACTAAATGGTGTTCTAGTGGTTGAGCTACGATCTACGACCCAGCTCAACCAAGCTCGGCGTTCAGATTACTATATATATTCGAATTCCGATGGCCGAGCTAGATATTCCAGGTCGGCGTTCAAATTGTTATATAAATTCGAACACCGATGGCCGAGCTCGGTGTTCCAGGTCGGCGTTCAGATTACTATATGAATTTGAATTCCGATGGCCGAGCTCGATATTCCAGGTCGGCGTTCAAATTGATATATAAATTCGAACAGCGATGGCCGAGCTCGGTGTTCCAGGTCGGCGTTCAGATTACTATATAAATTCGAATTCCGATGGACGAGCTCGATATTCCAGGTCGGCGTTCAAATTGTTATATAAATTTGAACACCGATGGCCGAGCTCGGTGTACCAGGTCGGCATTCAGATTACTATATAAATTTGAATTCCGATGGCCCAGCTCGATATTCCAGGTCGGCGTTCAAATTGCTATATAAATTCGAACACCGATGGCCGAGCTCGGTGTTCCAGCTCGGCGTTCAGATAACTATATATATTCGAATTCCGATGGCCGAGCTAGATATTCCAGGTCGGCGTTCAAATTGTTATATAAATTCGAACACCGATGGCCGAGCTCGGTGTACCAGGTCGGCGTTCAGATTACTATATGAATTTGAATTCCGATGGCCGAGCTCGATATTCCAGGTCGGCGTTCAAATTGATATATAAATTCGAACAGCGATGGCCGAGCTCGGTGTTCCAGGTCGGCGTTCAGATTACTATATAAATTCGAATTCCGATGGCCGAGCTCGATATTCCAGGTCGGCGTTCAAATTGATATATAAATTCGAACAGCGATGGCCGAGCTCGGTGTTCCAGGTCGGCGTTCAGATTACTATATAAATTCGAATTCCGATGGCCGAGCTCGATATTCCAGGTCGGCGTTCAAATTGCTATATAAATTCGAACACCGATGGCCGAGCTCGATGTTCCAGCTCGGCGTTCAGATTGTTATATAAATTCGAACACCGATGGCCGAGCTCGGTGTACCAGGTCGGCGTTCAGATTACTATATGAATTTGAATTCCGATGGCCGAGCTCGATATTCCAGGTCGGCGTTCAAAATGATATATAAATTCGAACAGCGATGGCCGAGCTCGGTGTTCCAGGTCGGCGTTCAGATTACTATATAAATTCGAATTCCGATGGCCGAGCTCGATATTCCAGGTCGGCGTTCAAATTGCTATATAAATTCGAACACCGATGGCCGAGCTCGGTGTTCCAGCTCGGCGTTCAGATTACTATATATATTCGAATTCCGATGGCCGAGCTAGATATTCCAGGTCGGCGTTCAAATTGTTATATAAATTCGAACACCGATGGCCGAGCTCGGTGTACCAGGTCGGCGTTCAGATTACTATATGAATTTGAATTCCGATGGCCGAGCTCGATATTCCAGGTCGGCGTTCAAATTGATATATAAATTCGAACAGCGATGGCCGAGCTCGGTGTTCCAGGTCGGCGTTCAGATTACTATATAAATTCGAATTCCGATGGCCGAGCTAGATATTCCAGGTCGGCGTTCAAATTGTTATATAAATTCGAACACCGATGGCCGAGCTCGGTGTACCAGGTCGGCGTTCAGATTACTATATGAATTTGAATTCCGATGGCCGAGCTCGATATTCCAGGTCGGCGTTCAAATTGATATATAAATTCGGACAGCGATGGCCGAGCTCGGTGTTCCAGGTCGGCGTTCAGATTACTATATAAATTCGAATTCCGATGGCCGAGCTCGATATTCCAGGTCGGCGTTCAAATTGCTATATAAATTCGAACACCGATGGCCGAGCTCGGTGTTCCAGGTCAGCGTTCAGATTACTATATAAATTCGAATTCCGATGGCCGAGCTCGATATTCCAGGTCGGCGTTCAAATTGATATATAAATTCGAACACCGATGGCCGAGCTCGGTGTTCCAGGTCGGCGTTCCGGTTTTTGTCACCGATGGCCGATGACCGATCACAGAGCCAACTTCACACACATGATTAAACTTGGTAAACAAATACCGATTTTAGTTACAACCGTTTCACGCCAAGCCCTCGAAATGTGCTATGCCATCGTTTAGTACGGATGTACAGTCGTACGAACTGTCAATGGTAACATTATCTCCAACTTCCAAACATCCATGGTAGGTAAGAACGAATAAAATATCATCAAAGTCGAATGGAAGTACGTACGACTGGTTCTATCTTAGCACATGTTTATGTTATACCGAACTAGATATCGATAAGGCATTTAAGTTGACTCGAGTCACCCTATTCTTGAATGATTAAATTTGAGCTGCATCTAGTAACAATTGTGTATTATGAAACTTAAGCAAAGCCGTAAGGGCTACAATACTAATTTCTCGTCATAATTTGAGCCGTTCTACGAGAAAACAAACATTGCGTAAAGTATCGACCCGGATCAGCCTAAGCATGCCTCTGGACAGACGCTTTTCGCCTCCTGTGGATTTTCTGTTTCTGGAATCATTACTCTATACCTCTATCGCCCTGAGACGGAGCGTGTGGACCCGTATTTACCTGATCTGGGTCGATACATTACGCAGAGTCCATAACGTTGATTTGTTCGTGGAACGGCTCATTTACAAAGGAATCCGCCACGGTCGATTGGTTGTTGTCGGGAATTCAGAACCTGGTTTCCCGGGTTCGATCCCAAGTCGCGGGATCATGGTGGAGTGCCCTTTGGCAAGGCACATATTCTAGCCTAGTAATGGTTTGTTTACCAAGTGACCATGCAAAAGTAAACTGTGGCCGTGATATAACTAAAATAATGTTGAAATCGAAATTAATCTTGGAGTATCTTACATGTTTACGGTCATGACTTATTTTGCTTAACCCCCATTTCCCACATACAACAAATATGCAGCACACGTCAAACTGTGGGACTGATTTATCAAGCTAATCTGCTATTTATTTTGAACATAAATTGACGAGCATTCCTGTTTTAGATTCGAAATAAGCCGAGTGGCAGTGGGATATGACTTCATCGTTAATTCATGCCCTGTAAACATCATTCTAAGGGCATGTCAAGGAAGCTAGTAGAAAGCTGAAAATGTCTTCTTCTTTCCCTTTTCTTTTTTCTTTTACACCGTTTCCAACATGATTTCCGTTATATTACGGCGCTATTTCACGTTTGCATGATCTCTGGGTCAACAAACCAGTACTATCCTAGGAAATCCCTGACGCAAAATGATCAATCAACGGAAATAATAAATGACCGAGTTGTGGATACGAGCTCACGACCGCTTGGTGTGGAGCAATGGGGATCGACTGAGCTATCTCGGTTCGAAGAATAAACATCCAGATGCATCAGCTACACTAACCAGTTCCATTTCCTCAAGTTAACACATCTGCAGCAGTCGATTGTGACCACATCTAAAACAGATATATACATATATATAATTATGATTATCAGAAAAAGGGTTAAAATATTGTGACAAAAGGAGAAGTTGCTCATTATGAGCAATGTCAGCTTTTGCCACAACGTTGTGAAAACTTGGCTAGTGCAGCGGCGTCAAGAAAGGTTTGTGTGTGGGAAATGGTTAAATATAACCTACACATAGGAAAAGCATCTTGCTAAACTCTGGAAACGTATCATCACGTTGTGTACGAAAAGGAAACACGTGAGCCGTCCCTCGAGAAAACCAACAGTGTGGACTCTGCGTAAAGTATCGACCCGGATCAGCCTAAGCATGCCGCACAGCACTTTTCGTGTCCTGTGGATTTTCTGTTTCAGGAATCATTACTCTATGCCTCTATCCCCCTGAGACGGACTGCGCAGGCTGATCTGGATCGATGCATAACGCAGAGTCCATAATGTTGGTTTTCTCGTGGAACGGCTCATTCTATAATGCAGCTGCGACGATAGACATCTGCGTAATGTATCGACCAGATCAGCCTGCGCTGTCCGCGCAGACTGATCCGGCCGACACATTCCGTCTTAGGGGGATAGATGTATAGAGTAGCTATTCCTGAAACAGAAAATCCACTGGAGGCGAAAAGTGTCTGTCCGTGTTAGCTTGCGCGGCATGCTTAGGCTGATCCGGGTCGATACTTTACGCAGAGTCCATAATGTTGGTTTTCTCGTGGAACGGCTCATTCTATAATGCAGCTGCGACGATAGACATCTGCGTAATGTATCGACCAGATCAGCCTGCGCTGTCCGCGCAGACTGATCCGGCTGACACATTCCGTCTTAGGGGGATATATGTATAGAGTAGCTATTCCTGAAACAGAAAATCCACTGGAGGCGAAAAGTGTCTGTCCGTGTTAGCTTGCGCGGCATGCTTAGGCTGATCCGGATCGATACTTTACGCAGAGTCCATAATGTTGGTTTTCTCGTGGAACGGCTCAAATGGGAAGGTGCAACACGACTCATTATCGCTTGACGCAAATTCCGTGAACACGTCGAAGAAAGAAAAGTCTTCCCACCAAATGAGCCAAGACTTAATTCCAATGTTTTTTTCCCAGTCTGTTTTCGTAAACATAATGTCCATAAGTCCTAAAATTGCCAGAGAAGCAAAAGCTAAGCACGCAATTTTAAAGTTCACCATTTACATGCATTACGAGGATAAAATATATTATTGGCTTACCAAAAATACAATAATAAAGAGGATTTCCTTTTTTCTTATTTAAGAATATTTAATTATGCTGTCTATCATAACGTATCACAAAAGGTATATCATATATTTGATATATTACTATAATGAAACCTAAATGCGTTCCGTTGACAACTTAAAGAACATTACATCTGGGAAATGATTTAATTTCAGAAAGCGATAAATACAATTTAATGAAAAGAAAAAATGCAGTGTTTTCAAACGTCGTCTGCTGCAGAAATATATCTAAAACCAGTTTCGGACGCCATAGTTCCTTTATCGCTTGGTTGTCAACATTCGGATATCTCTGGCAACACTTGTAAAGTCAATTTAGACTATTTTTTTCTCAATCGTCTGTACACCCGAGTTAGGCATTTTTTTTTCAAAATCGGCTATATTCGTAAACTCGATTTAGGATGCTTTCTTCGTCAATCAGCTTAATCCTTCAACTCAAATAAGATTATATTACTCATACGGTTAATTTTTCTGGTCAACATACGAAATGGTTCGGTAAAAGTTAACAACTCTGAACTCTACTGATAATTAATGTGACAATCCCTAAGAAGCTTTTTACTTCGAATATTGTTTCTGCTTCACGAGCCATACCGATAGACGGGACCTTAATCTCGGCTGGGGCTATCCCTCTAGCATTTAAATACAAAAATAATGTGAAAATGTCAAAGCATTTGCAGTCAAGCTCATCATCTGCAATATTCTAATAACCTTTCTCAATTTTTCATTTCATAATGATCGTTTGACTTATTTTATATCACGATTGCTGAACATACGATCTACTTGCAAACTTGCAAATAGCAGAGTGAAGCCAAAGTATGTGTGTCAAAAGTGATTCATTTCCAGACGTCAATGAACAGATACATCTCACGTGTACCTTTGTCTTTGTTTTGCAATATGATTATCACTACCTAACCATTGAACGTCATAAAGCACATGTTTACATGTTATGACGTCTTTACCTCCATTTCTTGACATACGTAGATGTATGGTCTGGTGCATATATACATCATTATGTCTAATTTCTTGTTTTCTCGAGTATAATAAACCAAAAAGACTAGTGTACAAGTCACGATAGAATTGATCAAATGTACAGTCTTGTCAATGGAGTGTTCACTTTTGGAATCAGCTATGCACTGGATAACGCAAGCTCGTACTAACGGCATCGAATCGAACAATCAAATAACATGTTGTTGTTTGGTCTGTGTATTGTAATTTAAGGAGTCGCTACCTTTCGCCGAGCCCCGGCAGTTGTTTCTCTAGCGACGCGGGCTGTCAATGAAAGTGCTATGAGCTCGAACGCCAGTTCGGTCTACATTATTTTCGAAGTTTGATGAAATTCAATACGACAAGCGTCATTCGTCTTCCTCCAATAGGCTAACATTCTATATGGAAACGCAGCCAGTTGCTTGGAAAAACTTTTTTGTGGAGTACCGTTTTGAGATCAATCAATCAATCAATCGATTCCTTTCCCGAACTTACAATTGAACTTAACGCTTTGTGGATTATGAACCACTTGGATTATTTTATCATCAATATTAACGATTTCACATATTCAACAAATTTTCAGCAAACACTGTTGAAAGCATAGAGGCAATCTATGACAAATCTCTATCAATATGTATAATTATTGAATAGAGTTGAAAGCATAGAGGCAATCTATGACAAATCTCTATCAATATGTATAATTATTGAATAGAGTTGAAAGCATAGAGGCAATCTATGACAAATCTCTATCAATATGTATAATTATTGAATAGAGTTGAAAGCATAGAGGCAATCTATGACAAATCTCTATCAATATGTATAATTATTGAATAGAGTTGAAAGCATAGAGGCAATCTATGACAAATCTCTATCAATATGTATAATTATTGAATAGAGTTGAAAGCATAGAGGCAATCTATGACAAATCTCTATCAATATGTATAATTATTGAATAGAGTTGAAAACATTTAGGCAACAGTAGACATTGTTCGTTCTGAGCAATTTCGCTTTTTGCCTCAATGATTGTAAAAGACGGCTGCTCTAGTTGGGTCAAAAATCGTTTTTAAACTGAAAATGGTACAAAAAAACTCATGTGTTAAATAAACTAAACGGCATATAGATACAGCCTTGTATGGGTTACATCGGGTGTGTCCAATTTCAGTTACTTTCATCTTATCATTATGCCCCATTCCCCCGTTCGAATAAGAACGGGTAGATTGTTTTGCACATGTAGGTCGGGCCGTCGGTAGATCAAAGATTGTCAGAGAAATCACTTGATTATACTTGGTCTTGCAGTACTCAATATTGGCAGTGAGATTGGGCATAGCCAGTAAAGGACCCATTGTTACTCTAATGTCAACCTTTGCGCATTGCGTATCATACATATTATATGTACTCTCACATATCATGTGCCCTTTACTGAGAGAAGGGGTCCATAAAGTGTGAAAAACATCTCTTGTTTATTCCTTTTTGTTTTATTTTGCAACATGAAGTTCGTCAATAGAATTATCACTAGATGACCATTGAACGTCATAACTCACGTGTTTACATGTTATGTTGTCTTTAGCACCATTTCTTGACATATGGATAGGTATGGACTGTGCTCGAAAAAAGGTGCAGTCGTGATTGTTTTTTGGATTTGTTATACTTACATTTGGAATCCGCCGTCGGCGAGTAGTTAGTTTTGTGGATTTGAAACTGGGCGACTAGGGTTCGATCCTCAGTCTCAGCGGTCATGGTGGAGTGCCCTTGGGCAAGGCACATGTCCTAACGTAGTACTGGTTTGTTTACCCAGGGATTATGAATATGTCATCTGTCGCCGTCATATAACTGAAATAATGCTGTAATGGCGTAAAAGCCCAATAAAACGTACACTGACGAAAGGTACTTTATTGACCTCTAGAGTGAAGCTGTCCGAATGATGTATTCACGAGTCCGCGGTCAATTTATTGACACAATATGTAACATATTAGTCATCCCTGAACGATTGTGGATAAATAGCTATGTTAACTACCTCTCCAACAGTCAATTATTGTTTTATTATATGGAAAATATACTTTATGAAACGAAGATGTGCATTTTTTATTAACTCTTTCGGCGCCAAAGGCAATATTGAGCTTTTTGCAAACAATGCAGATTCAGGTGAGTCAGCTCGTAACGAGCTGTCTCACCTGAAACCTGCATTGTTTGGCTGTGAGTTATAAAAATATTCCAAAAATCCTATACCATGAAAATAGAGTCGTCCGAGTTTGAACATGGAAGAGTCTACTTTAAACAATTCGGCGCTGAAAGGGTTAAAAAAAACCATGTCTCTGTGCAGAATTATCCATATGTCTACGTATTATTTGAACACGCCTTGTAAGTAGAAACTTCGATTGTTCGATAGTAGGACGCTCAGTGATTACTGTCATAAATATGTAAACACACTTTAAAAAGCCGGGGCAATATTGTTTTACGTTGGTCAGGGGCGTAGCTTTGCAATACTCAATGTGTAGGCCGTCTCGTGAGAAAATCAACATTGTGGACTATGCGTAAAGTATCGACCCCGATCAGCCTAAGCATGCCACACAGGCCTACCCGGATAGACACTTTTCGCCTCCTGTGTATTTTCTGTTTCAGGAATCCCTACTCTATACATCTATCCCCCTAAGACGGAATGTGTCTGCCGGATCAGTCTGCGCGGACAGCGATCTGGTCGATACATTACGCAGATGTCTATCGCCGCAGCTGCATTTTGGGGCATTTTGAGAAAAGATGTGTAGGCACGTGCCTACAGTGCCTAAAGGGAGATACGCCCCTGTTGGTGTAGCTATATACATATAAAATACATGAAGTTGAGGTTTGTTAACATTTCAAGAATGTTTTGATTTGCCATTTATATTTCACAAGTGTTGTTTTAGATATTTTTGTTAGCGCTTTTATGCGTTTAAGCATTTCCCTTTGGTAACTCCTCATAACTGAACTCTACGTCAAGCGTGAGTCCGTGATTTTTGCAGATGTCTGAATATTGTTAATGCAACTACCTATGAAATATATAAATGAATGAATTGTAGCTAGATACGATAAAAGCATTGCGATTTTGATAAGATTGTTTATATCTAAAAAACAGTTCGACTTTTTGTTATGGACAGACAATGCTTTATTAATTAAATAATCCATTAAACTGTTTAAATACAGTTTAATTAAGAAAACATGTTTTATAACAACATTTTAATTGATAAACATTAGACCCTAGATGATATTGAACACTAGCTTTCAATGATGCTTATTTTAATAAAGAATAAGCAATTATACTTCCTACTCAGTCTAACACTGGAAGGTATATCAATATACCTTATGATCAGAGGTTCAGTTCAAAATGTCCGAATCATATTGAGAATGAGGAACATTCTTGTTTCATTGCACCGTGTTCAATGATATAAGAGGAGTTCTTTAAAGATGTTCAATCACTTACATGTTAATATGTTTATAATCAATTAGAAATGCAAAATAAATCCAATACATTATCAAAGCTCTGAAGCGGAGAGATCTTGAAATAGCTAAAGGATTAGTCTTCCATTCGATTAATTATTGTAATATATTAATATATGTTGTAATTTGGGCCGGAGGCCTACAGTATTGTAATTGTGGAATAAACATTAAACCGTATAAGGATTAATATTGCAAACGGTGAGTTAAAGGTTTCAA
The DNA here is from genome assembly GCA_031761405.1 of Serripes groenlandicus. Classification (NCBI taxonomy): domain Eukaryota; kingdom Metazoa; phylum Mollusca; class Bivalvia; order Cardiida; family Cardiidae; genus Serripes; species Serripes groenlandicus. The sequence goes on along the minus strand of JASEVX010000002.1, from coordinate 82,991,631 downwards.
TAAGCTGATCATAAAAACTACCTTGTTATTAATGAATGGGTGGAGGCACCTACAATATTATGGTGGTGTATTCTGGTGGTGGTGTAATGAATGAATGGGTGGAGGCACCTACAATATTCTGGTGGTGTATTCTGGTGGCCGTACGGTTGACCGCGCCTACAGTATTGGAATAGGCATATTCGTCTGGTTTGCATAAGGGTGGGCGAACCTTCAGTATGAAAGTTGGTGTATTCGTCTGGTTGACATTGCAGTTTTGGAATGACAGCGTTCGCCTGGTAGGCATATGGTTGACCGCACCTACATTATTGCAATGAGAGTATTCGCCTGGTTGACATATGGGTGACCGCACCTACATTATTGCAATGAGAGTATTCGCCTGGTTGACATATGGGTGACCGCACCTACAGTATTGAATGAGACTATTTCGTCTGGTGGCCATATGGGTGAGCGCGACTACTATATTGGATTGAGAGTATACGTCTGGTACACATATGAGTGGCCGCACCTACAGTATTGAATGCAAGTAACCGCCTGGTACACACATTGGTGTATTCGTCTGGTTGACATTACAGTTTTGGAATGCTAGTATTCGCCTGATGGTCATATGGTTGACTGCGCCTACTGTATTGCATTGAGAGTATTCGCCTGGTTGACATATGGGTGACCGCACCTACAGTATTGAATGCGAGTAACCGCCTGGTACACACATTGGTGTATTCGTCTGGTTGACATAACAGGTTTGGGAGTATACGTCTGGTACACATATGGGTAACCGCACCTACACTATTGGAATGAGAGTATTCGCCTGGTGGCCATGTGTGCGATCGCGCCTTCTGTGTTGGAATGAGAGTATACGTATTGTGGCCATATGGGAGACCGCACCTACTATATTGGAATGGGAGTATACGTATTTTGGCCTCCTGGGTGACCGCGCCTACATTATTGTAATGAGAGTATACGTCTGGTGGCCATATGGGAGATCGTACCTACATTATGGGAATGACACTACTCGCCTGGTGGCCCTATTGGTGACCGCACCTGCAGTAATGGAATGAACGTATACGTATGGCACTCATATGGATGGCCGCACCTACAGTATTGGATTGAGAGTATACGTCTGGTGGCCATATGGGAGACCGCACCTACAGTAATGGAATGAGGAAATCCGTCTGGGTACACATATGTGTGACCGCACCTACTATATTGGAATGAGAGTATACGTCTGGTGGCCATATGGCTGACCGCACCTACAGTAATGGAATGAGAGTACTCGTCAGGTACACATATGTGTAGCCACGCCTACAGTATTGGAATGAGAGTATACGACTGGTGGCCATATGGGTGACCGCGCCTACTGTATTGTAATGAGAGTATTCGACTCGTACACATATAGGTGACCGCATCTTCTATATTGGAATGAGAGTATTCGTATCGTACACATATAGGTGACCGCGCCTTCTATATTGGAATGAGAGTATACTTCTCGTACACATATAGGTGACGGCACCTACTATATTGGAATGAGAGTATTCGTCTCGTACACATATAGGTGACCGCGCCTACAGTATTGGAATGAGAGTATACGTCTCGTACACATATAGGTGACCGCACCTACTATATTGGAATGAGAGTATTGGTCTCGTACACATATAGGTGACTGCACCTACCATATTGGAATGAGAGTATACGTCTCGTACACATATAGGTGACCGCACCTACTATATTGGAATGAGAGTATACGACGAGTGGCCATATGGGTGACCGCGCCTACAGTATTGGAATGAGAGTATTCGTCTCGTACACATATAGGTGACTGCACCTACTATATTGGAATGGGAGTATACGTCTCGTACACATATAGGTGACTGCACCTACTATATTGGAATGAGAGTATACGTCTCGTACACATATAGGTGACCGCACCTACTATATTGGAATGAGAGTATACGACGAGTGGCCATATGGGTGACCGCGCCTACAGTATTGGAATGAGAGTATACGTCTCGTACACATATAGGTGACCGTACCTACTATATTGGAATGAGATTATTCGTCTCGTACATATATAGGTGACTGCACCTACTATATTGGAATGAGAGTATACGTCTCGTACACATATAGGTGACAACACCTACTATATTGGAATGAGAGTATTCGTCTCGTACACATATAGGTTACCGCACCTACTATATTGGAATGAGAGTATACGTCTCGTACACATATAGGTGACCGTACCTACTATATTGGAATGAGAGTATTCGTCTCGTACACATATAGGTGACAGCACCTACTATATTGGAATGAGAGTATACGTCTCGTACACTTATAGGTGACCGCACCTACTATATTGGAATGAGAGTATTCGTCTCGTACATATATAGGTGACTGCACCTACTATATTGGAATGAGAGTATACGTCTCGTACACATATAGGTGACCGCACCTACTATATTTGAATGAGAGTATTCGTCTCATACACATATAGGTGACTGCACCTACTATATTGGAATGAGAGTATTCGTCTCGTACACATATAGGAGACCACACCTACTATATTGGAATGAGAGTATACGTCTCGAACACATGTATAGGTGACCACACCTACTATATTGGAATGAGAGTATTCGTCTCGTACACATATAGGTGACCGCACCTACTATATTGGAATGAGAGTATTGGTCTCGTGCACATATAGGTGACTGCACCTACTATATTGGAATGAGAGTATACGTCTCGTACACATATAGGTGACCGCACCTACTATATTGGAATGAGAGTATACGTCTCGTGCACATATAGTTGACTGCACCTACTATATTGGAATGAGAGTATATGTCTCGTACACATATAGGTGACCGCACCAACTATATTGGAATGAGAATATACGACGGGGGGCCATATGGGTGACCGCGCCTACAGTATTGGAATGAGAGTATACGTCTCGTACACATATAGGTGACCGCACCTACTATATTGGAATGAAAGTATTCGTCTCGTACACATATAGGTGACCGCACATACTATATTGGAATGAGAATATACGACGAGTGGCCACATGGGTGACCGCGCCTACAGTATTGGAATGAGAATATACGTCTCTTTCACATATAGGTGACTGCACCTAGTATATTGGAATGAGAGTATTCGTCTCGTACACATATAGGAGACCGCACCTACTATATTTGAATGAGAGTATTCGTCTCATACACATATAGGTGACTGCACCTACTATATTGGAATGAGAGTATTCGTCTCGTACACATATAGGAGACAACACCTACTATATTGGAATGAGAGTATACGTCTCGAACACATGTATAGGTGACCACACCTACTATATTGGAATGAGAGTATTCGTCTCGTACACATATAGGTGACCGCACCTACTATATTGGAATGAGAGTATTGGTCTCGTGCACATATAGGTGACTGCACCTACTATATTGGAATGAGAGTATACGTCTCGTACACATATAGGTGACCGCACCTACTATATTGGAATGAGAGTATACGTCTCGTGCACATATAGTTGACTGCACCTACTATATTGGAATGAGAGTATATGTCTCGTACACATATAGGTGACCGCACCAACTATATTGGAATGAGAATATACGACGGGGGGCCATATGGGTGACCGCGCCTACAGTATTGGAATGAGAGTATACGTCTCGTACACATATAGGTGACCGCACCTACTATATTGGAATGAAAGTATTCGTCTCGTACACATATAGGTGACCGCACATACTATATTGGAATGAGAATATACGACGAGTGGCCACATGGGTGACCGCGCCTACAGTATTGGAATGAGAATATACGTCTCTTTCACATATAGGTGACTGCACCTAGTATATTGGAATGAGAGTATTCGTCTCGTACACATATAGGAGACCGCACCTACTATATTGGAATGAGAGTATACGTCTCGAACACATATATAGGTGACCACACCTACTATATTGGAATGAGAGTATTCGTCTCGTACACATATAGGTGACCGCACCTACTATATTGGAATGAGAGTATTGGTCTCGTGCACATATAGGTGACTGCACCTACTATATTGGAATGAGAGTATACGTCTCGTACACATATAGGTGACCGTACCTACTATATTGGAATGAGAGTATACGTCTCGTGCACATATAGTTGACTGCACCTACTATATTGGAATGAGAGTATACGTCTCGTACACATATAGGTGACCGCACCAACTATATTGGAATGAGAATATACGACGGGGGGCCATATGGGTGACCGCGCCTACAGTATTGGAATGAGAGTATACGTCTCGTACACATATAGTTGACCGCACCTACTATATTGGAATGAAAGTATTCGTCTCGTACACATATAGGTGACCGCACCTACTATATTGAAATGAGAATATACGACGAGTGGCCATATGGGTGACCGCGCCTACAGTATTGGAATGAGAGTATACGTCTCTTACACATATAGGTGACTGCACCTACTATATTGGAATGAGAGTATTCGTCTCGTACACATATAGGAGACCGCACCTACTATATTGGAATGAGAGTATTCGTCTCGTACATATATAGGTGACTGCACCTACTATATTGGAATGAGAGTATACGTCTCGTACACATATAGGTGACAACACCTACTATATTGGAATGAGAGTATTCGTCTCGTACACATATAGGTTACCGCACCTACTATATTGGAATGAGAGTATACGTCTCGTACATATATAGGTGACCGTACCTACTATATTGGAATGAGAGTATTCGTCTCGTACACATATAGGTGACCGCACCTACTATATTGGAATGAGAGTATACGTATCGTACACATATAGGTGACCGCACCTACTATATTGGAATGAGAGTATTCGTCTCGTACACATATAGGTGACCGCACCTACTATATTGGAATGAGAGTATTCTACTCGTACACATATATGTGACCGCGCCTACCGATTCTAATGAAAGATTTTTTTACAGATATCGCAAGTTGTTAACATAACAAAAGTATGACATTTCTGTCTGTGATTGATTTTTGCCGATGATTAAAACAAACTTGTAACAAGAGTCATTCATTTAACACCAACAGTCCATGTGGAAGGTAACTAGTTGCATTGGAATATTTGTATGTGGAGAGAATAAATCTGTTAAAACGGCATAAAGCCATCAGGCCATTTACCAACGATACACATCGATATGATTTTTTGTGTGTCAGAGGCGTAATGTATTTTGAAACAATCCTTTATGTTGTTAAAGTATTGTGACGACAACGCCAAGGTTATCCCAAAAGCCTGACTTCTTTTCTTCGAAAAACAGACGAGCTAAAACTGTATAAGTCCTGGCAATCCATTACGGTACATTCCGTTCTTAAGGCAGACGTTCTGTTAAAAAGTACAATGCTTTTGTTAGCCTTATTTGCGTTGCACCATCATATGCATGTCTCTTTAACACCTGGTACTGGCAAATTGTCGTTAATACAAAACCTAAAATTGCTTTATTCAGAGCAGACATATCACAATAAGATGGAATTGGAGTAATAGGATATTTGTGAAAATAATCTCTTTCCCACAGGAGACATATATTTGACACATCAGCAGCAAACAAACTATGAACATCTCGTGACAACAGGGAGGAACTATAAAACTTGATGAACAATTACTCATTTTTGTCACAATGTTTCCAACACTATTTAATATTTATTACTTTCTTTTGTACCGATTTTCGTAATTGTGTATGTATATTTTAATTGTTCGCTACAGACTTGTTGTCTTTGGAAAAGGGTACATAAGAACGGTGCTCTGAGAAAGTCAACCATGTGGTATTTTCGACAAGACATCTGTCTGATTTCGATCGGCACTATTTGACAATATGCTAGATGATTTCCAGAATTTCTTGTGAGTTTGTTTTATCGATACATCAGACACAAAAGATGCGTAGATAGTTCTTTAAAAACATTTGTCTCACATGATTTATATTCATTTATAGACTTTTGTCTCAAATTATTTATATTCTTTTATAGACTTTTGTCTCAAATAATTAATATTGTTTTATAGATTTTGTCTCAAATAGTTAATAGTTGTCTCAAATAGCTAATAGATGGTTATGAACTTGTTTCAAATGGCTAATAGATGGTTATGAACTTGTTTCAAATGGATAGACTCTTGTTTCAAATGGATATTATATTCGTTATAGACTCTTGTTTCGAATGGTTACTTGTTCTTTATAGACTTTTGTTTCAAATAGTGATTATATTAGTTATAGACTCTTGTTTCAAATGGTTACTAGTTCTTTGTAGACTTGTGTTTCAAATGATGATTATATTCTTTATAGACTCGTGTTTCAAATGGTTACTAGTTCTTTATAGACTTGTGTTTCAAATGGTGATTATATTCGTTATAGACTCTTGTTTCAAATGGTTACTAGTTATTTATAGACTTGTGTTTCAAATGGTGATTTTATTCGTTATATACTCTTGTTTCAAATGGTTACTAGTGCTTTATAGACTTTTGTTTCAAATGGCTATTATATTCGTTATAGATTCTTGTTTCAAATGGTCACTAGTTATTTATATACTTTTGTTTCAAATGGTTATTATTCGTTATAGACTCTTGTTTCAAATGGTTATTATATTCGTTATAGACTTTTGTTTCAAATGGTTACTAGTTATGTATAGACTTGTGTTTCAAATGGTGATTATATTCGTTATATACTCTTGTTTCAAATGGTAACTAGTGCTTTATAGACTTTTGTTTCAAATGGCTATTATATTCGTTATAGACTCTTGTTTAAAATGGTCACTAGTTCTTTATAAACTTTTGTTTCAAATAGTTATTATTCGTTATAGACTCTTGTTTCAAATGGTTATTATATTCGTTATAGACTTTTGTTTCAAATGGTTACTAGTTCTTTATAGACCTTTGTTTCAAAAAGACAATAGGTCTTGGTAGACAGTTGTCTCAAATGTTTAATACTTTTTTAATTTAAAGAAAGTTGTTTTAAATAGTGTTTTAAAGACACGTGTCTCAAATGATTAGTACTGTTTAATAGACAATATTCTCAGATAGTAAATAGACCTCTATAGACAATTGTCTCAATTAATAAATTGATATTTATAAAAACTTGTCTCAAATAATAAATAGATATTTATAGACACTTGTCTCAAATAGTAGATATATTTTTTATAGACATTTGTCTCAAATAATAAATAAATATATATAGACACTTGTCTCAAATAGTAGATATATATTTATAGACATTTGTCTCAAATAATAAATATATATTTATAGACACTTGTCTCAAATAGTAAATATATTTTTATAGACATTTGTCTCAAATAGTAAATAGATCTCTATAGACGCTTGTCTCAAATAGTAAATAGATTTGTATAGACATTTGTCTCAAATAGCTGATACTAATTAACACACAGTTGTCTCAAACGGTTAATACACTTTATTAGACAGTTGTCTTAAAATGGTTGATAGTGTTTTATAGACACGTGTCTCAACATGTTTCTTCATATAAACAGTATTCCAGTTATGTAATGGCGTTTCCATGTTTAGCAGTACTACCGATATGATAGCAATGCATCGGTCGTAATGATAAACCCGAAACTATTGAACGCCTTAACTGTCTTTTTATTAGCTTTTCGGAAATGACATGGAAGGAGAAATTATTAGTAGAAAAAAACAAATTTAAATGTCTTCAACATATTACAATTGTGTTTGTTTAACACATCTAAAATGAAATAAATAATCCGATGTTTTAAGTATAAACAGTTTCTTTATTTTGACTCGCATTTATGTTTTTTTTGTCTTATTTACGAAGACAAAAGAGTCCCTACTAGACTTGCTGCAGACTGTTATGTGTCAATATCGAGATAAAAATCACGTTATTTTTATATTCAAAGAGATGTCTTGATTTGTGTAGAAATCATTTAATAATGTTAATCCATGTATATCTAAAATATGAACACTGTTTCTAAGCTAAATATAGTATGCTCTGAAAAATGTTGATCGTGACCTAGTTTCATATTGCCAAAATGTGACGGGAAGTAACCGGAAGTAAAATGTAAACTTAGAAAAACGCTTCTATGACATTGACGAGTTATGCAGACAAAAAATGTTTAAAGGTTTTCATTGTTGCTTCAGACTTGAAAGGGTTAAATATATTTTTTTATTGCATGTAGATTTAAATCCTAAACTGTATTTGTTGTGGTTTTATTGACAAATACAAAAAATCCAAAATCATGACCAAAAGAAATCCTGAAATGTGTATGTGGAATTTCAAAAATCCTGGAATTAGTCCTTAATGAAAACATTATGTGTATGTTTAGACTAATGAAAGTCAAGAATACATAAATAAATCAATGCAGAATTTTCCGGCGACATTGATGCCTCTTGTGTTGAATGGTACATTTTCATGTATGCTAGGTACCTATTTCAGTTCATGATATTTAGTGCATTTTCTATAATATATGGTGTTTTTTTTAACAATATGTACATACAGTAGAATAAACATTATATATTGTGCAAACAACGGCATATGCAATGTATACAAACAACATTGTATGCAGTCAGTGTGTCGATACATATGTTGCTTTGTTTTTGTATTGCGCGGTGTGATCCGCACCGTGTTATAAGCGGTAACATTGAACTTTTAACCATAGTTGAAGATGAAAGGAGAAAAGTTATTATTACCATAAACTAATGTAAATGCCTTGGTCTAAATACAGTTACAATTGATTGTAAAGAGACATAATTATAGTTTATTTAAAAGGATTATATATATTTCCAATACTTTAAGTATTTGTTTTATTAATTATCGTAATAGTGATGATATTACAAGAGAAAGTTGATGCAACGCATCAATGTCGCCGGAAATCCATACTGCAGTGATGCATAACGCTTACATTATAGTAGTTGAAAGAACAGTTATTTAACTGAGGGGCACATTGGAACATCAGGGGGTGGGGTCAAGTGAAAATGTATCATAACTTGCATTTGTTTGTCAATGAAGTGAATGTCCTTCATTGAAATATAAGTATGCTGCGAAAAAAAGCTGCTGAGACTGTGTCAGATATACAGCAGTCTAGAAACTGTGTCTGGCTCCATATGGCAGAGTATGTGGTCTTTTCTGGCTTAGTGCAGACAACCACCATCCTGTCACAGCAGGTTTTGGATCATGAATCAGGGCAACATCAGCCACTTTAATCTCATCAAAATATCAAGTATTTCAGCTCCAAGCCTATACACCTCCAGTCAGATGTTATTATGTTAATTGTGGAAAAAGCTCCCTCACATGATGCCTTAGCCAAATAACACACAGAACCAATTCCAAAAAATACAGGTTCATGGCGTTCTGGTAAAGATTGCATCGATTAATGAGATTTAAGCTGATGTTCACAGAAATGATTTTTTTGGATAGGTCACAGCCCATTTTATCATGTAGAGGGTGTGCTTTAAGTGCAAAAACATTTCTTCTATCTCCGTAGTGATTACACCTTGGGGGGAACCCAAAATATACACGTGACCATTCCAGCCAATCGTATTTGCGATATGTAAATTAAAACTAAGTTTAGACTTCCGAAAGCCCAAATGTATGCGGTAAACGTCATCAATATTGGGTTCGTTGATTACGCATACGCACGAGACATGTTTCGATTCTAAACTTCCGCTCATATTGCAAAACTGGAAGTTCTCCCAGCCACTCGGTAAATCTCGAAAATTCAGTGTAATCACCGCGATTTGTCAAAGAAATAACCCTGTAAAAGATCGACGATTAGAAATGCATATTATTCGGCCCAAAAATTTCACTCGCAAAAATATGCTGGTGCTTGAAATCTCACCTCACAATTTGAAATTTGCACTCTCAATTCGCGAGTATTCGAGCTTAAATTCGTGACACGTGATCAACAGCTTTAGCTTAGAAACGGTTCATATTTTAGATATACATGGATACACATTATTTAATGCATTCTTCACAAATCAACATGAAAATAACATTCAGTACGTTAAAATTGCTATTAAAAGGAGAATTCGACGTGATTTTTATCTCGATATTGATACATAACAGTCTGCTGCTAGCAGGTGCGCGTATGTAAACAAATTAGACTGTGCGACGTCAATGGTTTGTAGTAATTGCGTTTTGATTACGTGTAGTATATGAAAATAAAGAATCTCAGTCTAGCTAATAGGGACTGTTTTGTCTTCGTAAATAAAACAAAAAAAACATAAATGCGAGTCAAAATAAATAAACTGCACATACTTAAAACATCGGAATATTTATTTAATGTTAGATGTGTCATAACTTAGTGTTTTTAAACAAACGCAATTGTAATATGTTCAAGACATTTAAATTTGCTTTTTTCTAATAATAATTTCTCCTTCCATGTCATTTCCGAAAATATATTAAAAATAGAAGTCGCGGGCTTCTGCCCGGCGACTAATAAACACCTACTGGTCCTTAATATTAATATGTAGGGAACCGAAATCGGCCGAGATATGCCGCATGCGCTATATATGCATCTTTCCAATCTATCTATAAATATGTTAATCGTGTAGTGTTTATTGTTTCATTCTATAAATAGATGAATACTTAATTAGTCGCGGCTGAATTAGTTTTGAACAATGATGATGTAATTGTTAAGAAATGTGTTGAAGGTATTTAAATGTTATTTTATGTTTAATTATTGTAATGTTACGATAAATAATAATTTAACCCCCTTTTCCAACACGTAGACGCCCCTGCAGCAGAGGAGTGTTGCAAACATTGAGGCAAAAAAAGAAATGGCTCTTAATTAGCAATTTCTCCATTTTTCGCAATATTTTAAAGTTTATTATAAAAATACACTGTATGAACATATAAACTGTCCATGTTTTAACGTACTACATGGTGGGTAATATCTTTCTAATGACGGTGATCTATTTTGATATTCTCCATATCTGTCCGTCTCCTTTTGAAGAACGTTCACAACTTCGTAGAAAATAGTATTTATTTTTGTAATTTATGATTTTCTTAACTTTTTCTTAAATACCTCGCATTTGTTTAATAGCTCATCAACTTTAATAATCTTTAGTACTAGATGTATTAATTTACTCGACAACAGACGATTTTGGAAACATCTAAGCAAATAGATCTATATTGAATTTTCTATAAATCATAGTATAATAATCAAATAGAGTTGAAACCATTGCAGCAAAAGAAGAAATTGCTCAAAACGAGACATTTTTCCTTTTGCCACAATGTCTTAAAAAGACGTCTACTGCACATGTGTCAATATGCGTTCGTATATGGAATCAGCGAATCGAATATATTTCATCCAAAGACTGTTTCGCTATAATTTGTGTAATTGTATGCAGTAGTTTGCATTTTCATTGTGGAGTATCATACTTTACGGCATTCTCCGGTAATTTACGGAAAATACCGAGTATGACAGATCCATCTCGTCGATTTTATCTATGATACAAGTGTAAACATTTACAGAATATACGAGGTGCAGAATGCTGTCAATGCAAACGCTCTTTTATGCTTGAAGCAGTCAACCCTTGACATCATTGTGAAACAAATATAAATTGCTCATTAGTCGCCGGGCAGAAGCCCGCGACTTCTATTTTTAATAGCTTTTCGGAAATCACATGGGAGGGCGGCTTATTATTAGAAAGAAACAAATCTAGATGATTTGAACATATTACAATTGTGGTTGTTTACGAACACTAATAAATGACACATCTAAAATGAAATAAATATTCCGATTTTTTAATGTTTGCATTTTTTTTTATTTCACTCGCATTTAAGTTTTTTGTCTTATTTACGAAGACAAAAGTGGTCCCTTCAAGACGTGAACCAACACCCCCTAATGCAGACTCTTATGTGTCATCATTGAGGTCAATTTCGGATTCTCCTTTTAATAGCAATTTTAACTTACTAAATGTTGTTTTCATGTTCAAAGAGATGTCTTGATTTGTGTAGAATTCATTTAATAATGTTAATCCATGAATATCTAAAGTAGGAACTGTTTCTAAGCTAAATATAGACCCTATTCTGTTGTGTAGTTTCGCGACCTTTAACATCGATTTTCGCGCATGCGCATTTCGATATGAAAAAGCGAGTGATATTATTTTATTTTAGACAAGTACAAGACGAATGTTTGACGCAAAGCGTCAAAGAGAAGCCGCAATATTTCGTTGTACATGTAGAAATAAGAAAAAAAGAACATTTTTAAATCCACAAACAATAGAACAATTTAAACTGTAGACGGTATTGCTGATATATTTCTCCTTTTGAAGACTTTTGTTTTCTTCAAATTACCTCCCTTTAAAGCAATACCAGGATATTTACCTTGTGATTCGAATAAGATTGACAAACATTGAAATTATATGAATGAATACTATTATTTAAATAAGTAACAACAGCAAAATTAAATTAAAGCCAGATAAATGTGTACACATTTCGTTAATTTGTTATAGATACCCTAATGTATAGATATGAATATAAACTTTATAAGCAAATGTTTTCATTTCAACGTTCCTAATGTTTGAATAGACTAAGGAAAGTCAAGAATACATAAATAAATCAATGCAGTCTTTTCCGGCGACATTGATGCCTTGCATCAACTTTCTCTTGTCTTGAGAAAGTTTTCCATTTTCCACAATGAGTTCAACGGAATTATTTCTGGAAAATTCCGAGTATGACAGATAGATCGCTGAACAATCTATAAATAGAAGTATCACATGTTCTGAATACACGAGGAGCAGATTGACTGAAATCTGATCTAGACGATGCTGAAATTAGAATGTTTTCAAATCAGATGACTCTTGAAATGTCTTCTGTGGTAAATGTGTAACCCTTTCCACATACAACAAACCTTCAGCGGACGAATTTGACATCATTGAAGCAAAATTATGGAAAATCTGTGTAAATGAAAGTACAATTTTAGAATAGATTATAAAACAATGTTACATGAGTTGAAATTGCTTATTAACACCAATATCTCGATTTGCCACACTGCTTTCATATTTAATTCCACATCTGCAGACACGCGAAGAAATGATTTTAATTCCTCTTAGAATTGATTGATTAATATGGATTCTACGCTGTTTTCATTAATTTTTAGCTCCACTGGAGATTCTCCAGATAAGCAATTTCTCCTTTTGCCACAATGATTTCAAGAGTTGCCTGCTTCAGGCCGCAAAAAGCATCCGCATATTCTGCACCTCAGAAAATTTATACACTTCTATTTATAGATTTTTTAAAAAAAATAGACTGTCATACTCGGTAATTTCCGAAAATATTTCGGAGAATGCCGGAAAATATGATCATCGTAATGAAAAATGCACCGCATATAATGGTCAAACTACTGCATATCATCAAAAAACCACCACATGTTTCGAAACACTGACTGACAGTAACGGCCCGGTTTTTGGTATGACCCGATAAAAGATCGAACCCTTGTCTCCCGCTCCAACGGTAAGAGATACAATACACATTTTGTCACATGGATTATATCATGTTCCTTCATGATATTTACCATGCAGACAGGTAGTGAAAGGGGCAGGAAACCCGTGCTTTAGTGAACTGATCGTTGTGATTTAAATACTGGCATTCAATGCCAGTCCATTATCTAGAACAACGTCGTCTTTCAGCATACATGTTTATAATTGGACCAAATGTCATGTCCGTGCATAAAGTAGAAAACCTGGGATACCAATTAGCCGAGTCAGCCCGAATGTGGTCCTATTGTATACTGATTTGGAAATAGCATAAGCAGGAGATATACACATAAATTCCAGTTTAACAGGTACTTTGATGCCCTATTCTTAAGAGATCGTCCGCTGGTGCGTATGTCAGTTAGAAACGTCGTCTTCGCTGAAGCTTATGTGTTTGTTGTTGTAAATACTTTAAACTTCATATACAGTGTCAGTGTCAAGGGAGCATGGACAAGTACACGTTAACCAGCCTAGGTTAAAGGCCAAAGTCATATTGGCTATACAAATGTTTGTACGAAACGACGACATCATTCTAGCAAATGTGTTTGTGGGCGAACTTCCTTCATACAAAGGACCGGTGTCAAGAGAGCTTTGCATAATTCCTGTTTCATCGACAATTGTCAAAGGTCAAGGTCGCAGTTGCTCTAAACCAACTATACAAAATGAGGTATTTCTCTTGTTGGCGGAAGTCCATCATACTTCATACTGAGATTCAATGTCAAGGGAGCATGGACAAGTTCGCGATTCACATTACTAGGTCAAAAGTCAAGGTCCCGGTGGCTTTAATCTGTCTGTACGAAACTGTATATACGTCATCGCTCTAGCATTTCCATCTGAGAGCGGTATAGGATCAAGTTCAAGGTTGCTAAAATGCCTCCCTACGAATTGGCGTAATTACTTTTGATCTATCTTTGGCTAGCGGAATTCCTTAATTCTTCATACAAAAGATCCATGTCATTGTAGTTTGAACGAGATGGCGCTACACCTCGTACCCAGCTTGGACGACAACCATTTGAAAAAGTCAAGGAGGTCACCGTTGCTATAAATAGTCTATAATGTCTTCGCAACGTCAAAGCACTTCCCATGTTGGCGGAATACCTTCATAGTTTAAACAGAGGTTAAGTATCAATAGAACTTGGACGATCTCACGTTTTACCGATAAAGGTCAAATGTCAAGGTAATAATTGCTATGACTAACCTTCAATGCATTCGAAACGAAGACCAGTAACCAGATTGGAATACTAAAACTCGCTCAATACCTATAGTTATAAATACCCAAAACTATGCTAATCTTAAGCCCTTCCCACCTTCACCGGCGCCGACCTGAAGACCGTGGATTCTCTAGGAATGATAGGGGTTGCTACCCATCATCCAGAAAACGTCGGTCGGTTCGTAGCGGCATCGAGAATGGCGTTTGGAAGGACCCAAATGTTTTAACATGTTTAAAAAAATCAACGACCTACCCCGACCAAATTGAATTCGTGGTGATTCGTAACATAGTCGTTGCGACGTCGATGTGGTCGTGGTGAGGTCGGGACTGGTCATGACAGGTCGTAGTGAGGACCACATGGGAAATTATCACAAGGACTCGCCAAGAGCTGTTCCCGATCTTAACAAGACTGCGCTTCGATGGTGCCAAGAACGTTTACGACCTATATTCGCGTGATGGAAATGAGTGATCAGGCAACCTAAAAAGAAGATCGAGAAACATTTGTTGGTTAAAATCCACCCGAATAATAACCTATCCCCTCTTCTCCAAAACATGGAGTCACAATAAGGGCGGCACTAGGCATCTCTTAAATCACCACCTGGAGAGATTTCCTCGAATATGGATCGTCAATCAGGAATACTGACCCATTCTACCAATCCCCCACCACTTGACGAGCCCTGGACAATCTGTACTTTAAGATTCGTTCGTGGTTGGTAATGCAGCGATGTAAATAGGGCTCCATTAACGCTGTACGCAGACAAATGTTATCATCTCAAACAACAGCATATGGAATAGGTTGATCATCATGAGGAAGTGGTTGAGGCTCTGGCACACCCGCAATACATTGATTTAGAGCGTTGTAAATGTTACACTCTTTAAATACTACCCCATCAGAACAGCTTCCGTTAGCTCCAATGTCAACAAATAAAAACTCGTAGACAGAATCAACCAGGGCTACATAGACGAAAGAGTAAAATCCCAGTAGTTGTAGTAGAACCTGGGCAACGAATAGCAAATGTGTTGCCAATCAATGGCTCCTATGATGTTATTAAAGTTCCTGCGCTGGGAAATTAGCGGGGCAACCTCTTTTGCGTACATCTGGTGTTTGGGGCATTCAAAATCAGCTTGTGTATATTCAGTAAAGATTGCATCACAAGTCTCTGCTTATGGTGTTGTGTGCGACTAGAAAGCCGTACTGTAGTGATTAGTAAGAGTCTTCAGTAGCTATTAAGCGTCATGTTATGGCAATATGTAGCCCTGGTTCCAGGGATTTCCAGTAGAAGGTTTCTTGTATATGTAGGCGGGAACCCACGCGATCCACGAGCTCAAGGAAGATCGCTGGTGGTCTTATACCCTCTCAGATCTCCTCTGTTGAGTTATTGGATGAGATGTTCATTCTGTCCAAGTAGAGGCATACGTATGTGTCATGGTCTTACCCACACTGTCATTCTAGCTGCCACTATACGCCTTCTTCTCCAACCTTTGTTACGAAGCAGCAAGGCCACGGCAACCAATATATATTCTCTATCTGAAGAGCAGCTAGTCTCAGTTGTAGGTTGTTTGCTGGTTTTCGTTGAGTATGAACGTCTTTTTTTAGATTAATATATACTTATATATCTTACAAAATTTGGTCTTGGTAGGTCGTAGGTACGTAATAACGTTGTCACAGATAACGTCGTAGCAAGACGTAGGAAGTCTTAGTATATCGTGGTAGATAGTAACATATTCTTGACTGATCGTGATCCGTCGTAGTTGCGTCGTTTGACCATGCTACGACCCACCAAGACCATCGTGATTGATCGTAGAAAGTCGTGCGACTTACCACGGTGGTCGCGGATTTTTTTTTCACAGGGGGATAGGTCGTTTTTTTGTGTGAGAAATTTGCATAAACGCCGAGACCAATAACCCGGCCGATGATCGAAACAACGACCTCCCGCATCCGAGGCGATGGTTAATTAACATTATAATAATGTGTCTAAAGTAGAAATGTAAGCACAACTGCATTTAGGATTACATATGTAGGTTGACAAATGTTGCCAATCCCTCGATCGGCACCATGAAATGAATGGTTTAATCCATTCCCTCATACAGACGCAAGTCTCTTACAGCGGATGACATGTGAAACATGGTGACAAAAGGAGAAACTGCTCATGGTGATCAATGTCTCCTTTTTCCACAAATTGTTCAATTCGATGCAATCTTATCACATTCATTTATTGAGATGTTCCATATTTTTGACTAGAATCTTTTAAAATTTCCTGCAATTTCGAGCAATACAGATCAAGGCCAGCCTACTCATCGAGCAGTCTAATATATACCTACACAATTAGAAAATCACGTCCAATGGACTTTTAGAAGCTCTTGATGGAACATAAAAAGTTAATTAATGCCAACTTGTACCTTTTCGCATAAACCGGATCATGTGTGAAATACCAATCCCATAAAACCAAAGGTGACAATGACAACCCTTTAACCAAATTGTCTAAGTCTAAAACGGTACATACGAGTAAATATGCCTAAATACATGTCATGAATATTCAATTCAAATTATTCCAAGATATATTTCTACTTTTGCCACAATATTTTCAACTCAATTTTCAATTCAATGATAATTTATCGTTCCCTATTTTGCCTGCATGTTTCCAAAGTCGTTTGCCGAGGATTGTTGCAAGTGGGAAAGGGTTTAATACGATTTGCACTTCTCTCTTTTACGCATTATAAATCGTGTTCATAAATCAAACAGATGTACAGAATAGTCGACATAAAGTGAATAAAGTAAAATCTTTAGAAATACCACAGATAAAAAACTAGTAGTTGCGCGTCAATCGGAGAGCGTTCTACCAAAGAAACTTCGGTTAGTGATGTCAGTTATCGTCTTATGCAGTATTATAATTCAATACTTTAGAAGCACATTTAAATGTAATTAATGGCCAAAATCTCGTATTTGGCTTAAACAACAGTCAAAGCCCCAGGTGCACAACTTCGCATGCTGGTAAACAATCCTTTAATGATTCTTGCTCAAACAGCTTTGAAGATATGCGTGACAGCAATGCATACTTTCATAGGCAATATTTGTATCGAAAGTTTTGAGACTCTGGCTCAAATAGATATGGATATATACGCGCCTTTTGATTATTTGACAGACCGAGGGACTTAAAGGGGAAAATCTACATGTATATATACATTCCCCTTTTAAAAGTGGGGGCATCAACAAACCCAAGAGAATCAAGATGGTCCTTTATCAATCACCTGAGTAATGGTAAAGTAGCTATTGTGTGATTGCTACTGAAGGAGTAAATCTCATTAAGACTGTAAACAAAAATGCATATCATTAAAGAACAAGAGAAAGTTAATGCAACGCATAAATGTCGCCGGAAATCCATACTGCAGTTATGCATAACACTTACATTATAGTAGTTGAAAAGACAGTTATCAACTGAGGGGCATATTCGAATATCAGGGGTGGCGTCAAGTGAAAGCACTACACCACCGAGGCGGACGGTCTAGCACTACACCACCGAGGCGGACGGTCTAGCACAACAACACCGAGGCGGACGCTCTAGCACAACACCACCGAGGCGGACGCTCTAGCACTACACCACCGAGGCGGACTAGCACAACAACACCGAGGCGGACGCTCTAGCACTACACCACCGAGGCGGACGGTCTAGCACAACAACACCGAGGCGGACGGTCTAGCACAACAACACCGAGGCGGACGCTCTAGCACTACACCACCGAGGCTGTAACCAAAACTGCATATCATTAACGAACAAGAGAAAGTTGATGCAACGCATAAATGTCGCCGGAAATCCATACTGCAGTTATGCATAACACTTACATTATGGTAGATGAAAAAACAGTTATCAACTGAGGGGCATATTCGAACATCAGGGGTGGGGTCAAGTGAAAGCACTACACCACCGAGGCGGACGCTCTAGCACAACAACACCGAGGCGGACGCTCTAGCACTATACCACCGAGGCGGTCGCTCTAGCTACTGCAGGAATAAATCTCATTAAGACTGTAAACAAAATTGCATATCATTACAGAACAAGAGAAAGTTGATGCAACGCATAAATGTCGCCGGAAATCCATACTGCAGTTATGCATAACACTTACATTATGGTAGATGAAAAAACAGTTATCAACTGAGGGGCATATTCGAACATCAGGAGTGGGGTCAAGTGAAAGCACTACACCACTGAGGCGAACGCTCTAGCACAACACCTAGCACTTCACCACCGAGGGGGACGCTCTAGCACTACACCACCGAGTCGGACGCTCTAGCACTGCACCACCAAGGCGATGGTTAATTAACATTATAGTAATGTGTCTAAAGTAGAAATGTAAGCAAAACTGCATTTAGGATTACATACGCGTAGGTTGACAAATATTACTTATCCCTCGGAACCATGAAATGAATGGTTTAACCCATTCCCTCATACAGAGGCAACTCTTTAACAGCGGATGACTTGTGAAACATGGTGACAAAAGGAGGAACTGCTCATCGATGTCTCCTTTTGCCACACATTTTTCAATTCGATTCAATCTAATCACATTCATGTATTGAGATGTTCCATATTTTTTATTACAGTTATTATGATCAACACTATATTTCTAGTTACCTGCTAGATTAGATTACATTTTGGTCCTGCAAACAAATGTATAATGCGAGCAATACAGATCAAGGCCAGCCTACTCATCGAGCAGTCTAATATATACCTACACAATTAGAAAATCACGTCCAATGGACTTTAGAAGCTTCTGATGGAACATAAAAAATGCCAACTTGCACCTTTTCGCCTATGAAAGTATGCATTGCTGTCACGCATATCTTCAAAGCTGTTTGAGCAAGAATCATTAAAGGATTGTTTACCAGCATGCGAAGTTGTGCACCTGGGGCTTTGACTGTTGTTTAAGCCAAAACTTGCACCTTTTCGCATAAACAGGATCATGTATGAAATACTAATCCTATAAAACCAAAGATTACAATAACAACCCTTTAACCAAATTGTCTAAGTCTAAAACGGAACATACGAGTAAATATGCCTAAATACATGTCATGAATATTCAATTCAAATTATTCCAAGATATATTTCTACTTTTGCCACAAAATGTTCAACTCTATTCAATGATAATTTATCGTTCCCTATTTTGCCTGCATGTTTCCAAAGTCGTTTGCCGAAGATTGTTGCATGTGGGAAAGGGTTTAATACGATTTGTACTTCTCTCTTTTACGCATTATAAATCGTGTTCATAAATCAAACAGATGTACAGAATGGTCGACAGAAAGTGCATAGAGTAACATCTTCAGAAATACTACAGATACAAAAACTAGTAGTTGCGCATCAATCGGAGAGCGTTCTAACAAAGAAACTTCGGTTAGTGATGTCGGTTATAGTCTTATGCAGTATTATAATTAAATACTGTTTTAGTCTTTAGAAGCACATTTAAATGTAATTAATGGCCAAAACCTCGTAGTTGGCTTAAACAACAGTCAAAGCCCCAGGTGCACAACTTCGCATGCTGGTAAACATTCCTTTTGTGATTCTTGTTCAAACAGCTTTGAACATATGCGTGACACAACAATGCATACTTTCATACGCAATATTTTCATGGAAAGTTTTGAGACTGGCTCAAATAGATATTGATATATATACGCGACATAATACTATTTGACAGACCGAAGGACTAAACAGGGTAAATCTACATGTATATACATTCCCCTTTTAAAAGTGGGGGCATCAAAAACCGCAGGAGAATCCAGATGGTCCTATATTGCTACTGCAGGAATAAATTTCATCAAGGCTGTAAACAAAACTGCATATCATTAAAGAATAAAACGTTTGTTTTGGGTTTAATGTTGCTTTTAACAGCCTCAAATTGATATCGAGAAACATATTTAAGATATGAAACCAATATAACTCTACCTGCTGGAGCATAAGAGCTGCATTGTCTCAAACCGCTCAAACCCATTTAGCCGGCTCTTTTGGTTCAAGCAAGGGACATACTTTGACTGCCATTTTTATTAAGCGTACCCCAGTCACAGGGTCAAGAATAAAATGTAATATTGCTTTGGTACTTTTTGTAGAGGGTCACGTAAGAAACTTTCTGCAAAATTATCTTGAAACAGGCAAGCAGATTCAGGTGAATAATTTTAAAGATTTAATCCCCCTTTCAGCTGTCTAGGAGTTCTGTTTTTAAACAAATCAAAATGGCTTGAATATTAAGAGGTTCACCATTTGAATATGTCTAACAAATTAGAATAGCATTTTCAGATGTGACCTGGACTCCATTTCTTGTTCAACCAATCAATACGATTACGACCTTTTTTGTAGAGGGTTACATAAGGATGGTTGCTGTCCATTTATGTTGGAATCAAACAAGCAAATTCATGACAGAGGGGAAGAATATTAAAGTCATGACCTTTTACCCATTCTTCGATGCTGCTTGGTGTCTTTTTTCGACTAATCAATTTCGCTATAAATTATTTTGAGGGTCTGCTAAATCCTCTTGAAATAAGAAAAGCGCGGTCATAGATATGCAATATTTAAATATTGCCCTTTTCAAATGCAGCCTTGAAGCCATGTCTTACAATCAATAAATATAGCTTGAACAGTTTTTGTAGAGGACCGTTCAAGGAACCCTTCTATCAATTAATCTTAAAGCAAATTCAGGATCCCCCTTTCTAATGCCACATAAACTTAAGTTCTACAAACAAGTTTTTGAAAAAAAATGAAAGAGGAAACAACATAGAATATTCCTGTTGGTTGAATCTGGTCCGATGGTTTAAGATATTTTGATTGATGGTCGATGTTCTGGGAAATTTTCAGAATATATCATCTTGAGCCTTTGGCTCATTTTTATGCGGGGGATTCAGCTATGCTGAATTCCTCCGTATATTGTCATGCCCAGCTTTCAGGAAGTGTAAATTTGTCTTGATTGTCCAAGGATCAGTTAAATACGTTTCACCACAAGCTAAACAGTATGCACATTATACAAAGTAAACGTACACAATGTAAAGTTTTAATCTATGAAGCTGTAAACATAATTTAGAAATTTAAGTTAGACATAAGGATCTTAAATGTTTGGAAAACGAGTAGCTTGAAAGCGGGTAGCTCAAAAACCTTTTGAGAAAACCCCTGCAATGAAACATACGGAAATACGGCTGTCGTGCATAGTCAACAGTTTCCCTTGTTTACACTCTACAGGCTACATTTTGCATCGGATCTTCATGAAAGTTTATCAGAACATTCATCTTCATCAAATCTTGGACAAATTCGGGCTGGGCCATTTGAGGTCAAAAACTAGGTCACTAGATATAATTGAAGGAAAATCTTGTTAACACTCTAGAGGCCACATTTTCAACTTGAGCATGTTGAAACGTTACCAGAATGTTTGTCTTGATGATGTGAGTCAAGATCGAACATGAGTAATGTCGGGTCAAAAAGTAGGTCACTAGGTCAAATTGAAGGAAAAGCTTGTTAACACTCTAGAGGCCGCAATTTTGTCAGAATGATTGTATTAATGATTTCTAGGTCAAGTTGAAATATGGGTCATATTGCGTCAGAAACTAGGTCACTAGGCCAAATTGAAGGGAAATCTTGTTAATACTGTAGAAGCCGCATTTTTGAAACTTTATCAGAATGTTTTTCTTGATAATATCTAGGTCAAGTTTTCTAACATGGGTCATGTTGGGTCATGTTGGGTCAAAAAGTAGGTCACTAGGTCAAATTGAAGGACAATCTTGTTAACACTCTAGAGCCAACATCCCCACATTTAGTACTTTCAGTACTTTGATTGTTTTATTTTATGCATGGAATAGGAAGTCTGCATTGACATTTATACGGATGACTTAAAATCATGCCTATCTCTCGGAAATATATCCTTCACCAAGTTAGAAGTATGACATTTTAAACAGAAATAGTCCTGGGCAATGAACGGCAGGCATCTCTTTTATAAAACATTTAATCGAACCTTATCGGGCGATACATAGATGTAACCAACTTCTTCTTTTCCGTAAATCCCACCAGTAAGTGGTGCACCGGGTCTCCCCGTAAGCGTTAAGTTATTGTTTTTAGTTTGTGTACGAGTATGTATACGATGTATGCTCCTATTTCACACTAGTGATAATAAGGTCCTACAGATATGTTAAAACAAGTTATAGCACATAAACAACTTAAATGAAATAGCTGCAGTATAGAACAATATATTGTGTTCCACACATGTAAAAACACGACAGGGTTGGGGGCAGGATACCGCTGGATACGAGGACCCCACAGTCGATGATAAGGGAAGTAAGTAGTTGGCGATTGGCAAGTGTAACCCATACATCATTTCCATGATAACATTTTAAACAGTTCCTTATCCAACCGATTGGCTCACGTCTCGCACCATCGAGTGCAGGACATCTGATCAAAATGTGACTCAGGTCTTCATCCTCCAGTCGGCACATCGGGTATTTTGGATTTATTTCGGCTTTGTTGAATTTTACTTTGGTTTTTTGAAGCATGAAGGTTCCTGTCAGTATTCTTGCTTTAATTATTCCCCTTTTGACGTCAGAAGTGTTGGGTTTCACGGTGTCCAATGTCGGGTGCGCTCTGCCAATACGCAGTATATCAGTGTTACAATTTTGCATAGTCGACCTTTGTTCAATGTCTATACGGGGTTAATTTGACCAGTGGTTGTGTGCTGCCTTTTTAGCTCACCTGAGCTTTGCTCAAGGTGAGTTATTGTGATCGCCTTTTGTCCGGCGTCCGTCGTGCGTCGTCCGTCGTGCGTCAACTTCTTCTCCTCAGTAACCAGTGGGTCAATTGGGATGAAACTTCACAGAAAGCATCTTCTCAATGACCTCACCAGATTTCCTTCAAATTGTTGGGATCCATGCAGAATTCTGAAAAACTTCAAAATTCTTCTTCTCCCGAACTGGTTGGCCGATTTTCAAATAATTATGTAGAAATGTTCCTTGGATGACCCTCTATGAGATTCCTTCAAGCCATGTTGAATGGTCGAAAAACATGGCCGCCAGGGGGCGGTGCTATTTTGCCTTATATGGCTATAGTGAAAACTTAAAAAATCTTCTTCTCCGAAAGTGTCAGGCCGATTTTCAAATAATTTTGTAGAAATGTTCCTTAAGTGACCCACTTTCAGATTCCTTCAAGCCATGTTGATTGGTCAAAAACATGGCCGTCAGTGGGCAGGGCTATTTTGCATTATATGGCTATAGTGAAAACTTAAAAAATCCTCTCCTCTAAAAGTGTCTGGCCAATTTTCAAATAACTTTTGTAGAAATGTTCCTAGGGTGACCCTCTATCAGATTCCTTCAAGCCAAGTTGATTGATCGGAAACTATGGCTGCCAGGGGGCGGGGCTTATATAGCTAAAGTGAAAAAAAAATCAGGTGAGCGATTCCAGGGCCATCATGGCCCTCTTGTTTGTCATTAATTTCCATTCAGATCGTGAGATATTTGATTGAGTTAGTTTATTCACAGAAGGAAGGCGGTAATGTTTTAACGTTTGCGAAACTGTTGCGAAGAAACTGTCTGATATATAGCTGCCTACTAGCTACTTCACGAAGTACAGAGTTATTTCCTTTTGTGACTGCAAATATCAGTGAGAGCTGCCTTTTGTGTATTTCAGCCTCTAACGGAGCTGCACCTACGAGTAGAAGAACTGCAGAACGGGATGTTCTCAGTGGCAAAGACTGGATATTCCGTAAAGTGTCTGTATGGAATTTGCTGAGCTTCGATAACTAATAATGTTTATGGGGTAACACTTCTGTACTATATAAGAGCCTTGGGAGGACATACATTAAGTAGATACGATAGCTTATATTTGGATTCAGGCCGTTGGAACCATGGACCCCAGACTTCATCAGGGAGTAGGGAGTTCTAAAAGCGACACTTAGTCTTTGCTCAATGTTAATGTTATTTTCGTTTTTTGCAGAGCGAACTAATCCTAGATGTGCTGCTGTTGACTCGACTGGTAGATCGGAGGTTCCTAGAAACCCGTCTGTAGATAGGGATTTTGTCCGAGTTCTGGGTAATCTTGTGATAGCGATGCTCGTATTTGGGTGAATAATATATCTATGTTCCTGAGAATACGCGTAGGCTATATTTAGCATAGACTGAAATTCGATGGGGTCTTCTGACATTAGTAAAACGTCATCAGCGACAGTCGGGCAAACCACGCATGTAATACCGATCCGTTTTCCTAGAGAATGTTGCTCGAGGTCAACTAGAAGTCTTTTAATATATAGCTTGTACAGACTGGTGGAGAGAATATCGCCCTGTCTGACGCCTTGTTTAATGGGAAAACTGTCGCTAATGTCACCTTGCCATTTCCCCTTAGCTGAAAGTCCGGTGTACATTGAGTTTACGGTTGACCAGAGTGACATGAAAATGTGGTTTATATTTGTGCCATGAAACAACTGTGAACACAGCTTCCTTCATCAAATATGATCTCAACGCAACTTTGGTCTTTAGTAGTATTATGATACATGTAGTTACATGCCAATAGCAAACTCATAATGACCAACTATTTTATCTTATGCGCATATATTTGGGAGATAATTTCAGTATCAATTGTTCCATGTTAATTACTTTTTATATTCTAACAGGTGTCTCAAATAAAACATGAATTCAAGTTATACACATTTATATTTTATTGTTTAAATTGACTTATTTCCATGAAATAAGAAATCACTGTTTTAAATTTATGATATATTTATAATATTTACAATTTGGTATAAAAATGGATACAAGCTATGGACAGAAAAATGGTATTAACAATAACATGTATGTAATAAAAGGTACATTGGAGCCCATAACAAAAAGTGAATTGATAATGTGTCTTATCTGCCAGTACAAACTCCCAGGCGTGAATATAACAAACACTCTTTAATACCATTCTAATTCAAAATTAACACTTTCCCATATATAGTTGCATTCTTATGTGGGTGAAGCAGACAAAATTTGAAAATAGTGTGGCATAAGAAGAAAGTGCTCTACATGGTTTCATAGTTGTCGGATGCGATCTGTTCTTAGGGGAAAGAGCTCGGCCAAACATAAAGTGTGCTACTTGGAAGTTTACAATGTTCTTCAAATTCAAAATTAGAATAAATTAAGAGTGGTATGTGAATACGGGCCAAAAAGATAATACCCATCCATAAGAAGTTAGCTTTCAGTTACAATCAGATCATCCTGCAATGGCCTATTTCGGTGACAAGTTGTATCTCTCTATACATATGACCATACCCAACTAAAAGTAAAATAGCCTGTCATTAAATAAAGTTATTGCAAATGATAATTAAAACAAGATTGTTTGAAATAACTTAAAACATATAATCATGATAGACAGACAGACGAAGGAGAGATGACCCCTATGTGTCTCGCTGCCAACGCATGTGACAAAAAACCACAACCAGTTACAAATATAACATTAGACTTCATCTAAATAGATACTATAATGTTGTAAATAAAGAATAGAGTTCAGATAAAGGAAATGACAACCGTTTCTCATTGTCACAGATGAGCTTTGCAGCAGACTTCTAAACATATTAGGGGAAAGGATATATTACGATAAATGATGGACAAAAGGGATACATTACAACAAATGAGCCATTTTTCCTTTTCCCACAATTTGTAATATCCAGCAATCTAATTCTACATCTATTTATGCAAATTGTTATTTTCTTGTAGACAACCTTTTGACTTCATGAAGCACATAGCAGCTACGTTTCTTTCTTTTTGTTCAGGTACATGTAGTAGAATTTGAAACAGAAAGATTTAGGTGGAATCAGTATAAATTTTTGAATTGCAAAGCTTTACAAAATTTTACAAATAAGCAGACATTGCAATAATGGGAACTCCCCTTTTCTTTTTAAAGAAAGGTTTGAAAAAAAGATCTTTTCAAGTATCAGTTTTATAAGGAATAATCTATGCTCAAAGTCCAGTTTGCAAAGCAGTATTTTGCAATTATCAGGTTTGTAATAAAAATGAAATTCATCAGATGCATCCTGTGAAACTAGGTACATTTATAAGTGAGCAGTGCTCTGCGAAATTAAATGTTATATCTATCATGGTTTAACCCTTTTCCTCATATAGACGCTTTCTGACGGCTTTTTGAAAACATAGTGACAAAAGAAGAAATTGCACAAAACGTGCAATTTCTCCTTTTGCCACAATGTTTTCCACTTTTTGTCATAGGTTATCCATTCAATTATGGAGATTTTCTATGTTTTTACAAAATATGTTCAAAGTCGTCTGCTGCAGAATTGTCGTATGAGGGAAAGGGTTAAGTAAATCCTGATAAAAATGTGCATCTGAACAGCTTGATCCTTCTCTGCAACAAGTCAGGTAATCAAACTGGTGACCTGCAGCACCTGAGAAGAATTCAATAAAATGTCTGAACCAGTACAGGTTTGTATCCTGTAGCATACCTGTGCAGACAGATCCTTATACATTTACATTAACCCTTTCCCACCTGCAGATGCATTTTAGCACAATAGCAGCAGACAACTATTGACAACATTGTTGCCAAAGGTGAAATAGCTCATGATGAGCAATTTCTCCTTTGGCTACAATGTTGAAACTTATCAATTAAGCTATCTTTTTACGGAGATTTTTTTCACCATGTTTTCAATGTCGTCTGCTGCAGATTTGTTGTATGAGGGAAAGTGTTAATTATGATAGGGTTGATTTTCCTGGAGCAGTGCTCAAATAACATAAGAATACTGGGACCAATACCACCAGTTTTACTTAGGGCAAAGTAATTCTTAAATACTTAAAAGCATATTTCATAATTTTTGTTTCCCTAATATTTTGGAAAATATGAACATGTAATGTATTTAAGTAAATGACTAAGTTGACATAAATATTTACCTTGCTGATAACAAAACTCGATAAGAAATTAAATACACATTAGCACTTAGTAAGGTTGGTGGAATTGGACCCAGATGCCAAAATATAATTCATTCTAAAGAGCTATCTAAAGCTCAATAAATAGTTCTTATATTTATTGATATTTGAAATAAGCGACAAACTTGCAGCTGAAAATAATTCACCTTTATTATTTTGTTCTCCATTTCTAGAACCATTATTCTGGATTTTCCTTCTTTTCCTCAGACTATTTTTAATGTGCAGAGGACTGCATGTAATATAACAAATAGGGTTTGTTTACCACATTTAAAGCATACAACTTCTAATCAAAAGTATATTAAGTTTCCATCAATGGAAGTGAAATCATTTTATATAGAAGAAAAAAATATTGGAAATGGATAAAGCGCTTGTCACAAGAAATTAATTCCGACAATATTTTAATAATTCTGCTGCATAAAATGCATTTGCATGTGATGGGCGAAATTGTTAAGAAAAGTCAATTCTTCAAATGGTAAGATAATGAATGTTGGCAGAAATGAAAACAAAAAAATCATTGAACACAGTCTGATTAGAACTTAAGATCACACAAACAAAAACATTACATAACAAATTTGGAAAATACAGGTTTTGAAAGAGAATGTTTTATGTGATTAATGGCCACAAGCATTAATTTTCTTGAAATAAAACATTATCATGAAGCAGCACGATATGTTCCAAACACCTATTTGTGAAAACATTACATCAGTAGAATTATAGAGGTGATTTTGAAATAAGGGTTGAAAATCTTGAAATCATTGTAGGATAAGCATGCCTTCCTATTTTTAAGCAACATTCTCCCTCGTCAATTATGTTTTAAAAAAATCTTCTGCTACTTAAAGGCATCCAATGTCTTTTGTATCAGGGAAAGCGTTTATGCAAACATGTTGATGCAAACATGTTGTGCAATGGTCTTAATATTTATGGCAAGTTAAACTGTCAACAAAAAGGTTACATGCATGTCTTTCAAGACTTAAACCATAAGATTTTACAAGGGAGACATTAGATAAAAATTATTTAGATAAAAGTAAATGACACCTTAAAAAAAAATCCTTGAAGAAATTTATTTCACTTTTCATTGTTAAATTATATAATGGCAATTAACTCAACAGAATTCTTTAACCCTTTCCCCCATGCGACAATTCTGCAGCAGACAACTTTGAACGTATTTTGTCAAAACACAGAAAATCTCCATAATTGAATGTATAACCTATGACTAAAAGTGGAAAACATTGTGGCAAAAGGAGAAATTGCATGTTTTGTGCAATTTCCTCTTTTGTCACTATGTTTTCCAAAAGCCGTCTACTGCAGAGGCGTCAAAAAGCGTCTATATGAGGGAAAGGGTTAAATGGTTGTAATAACATGACCAATTTACCAGATCTAATTCTACTTCCAAGGCTTTTATTCTAAAACAGGCAGGTAAATGGTTAATTGCATTTTTAAAAGCTCATTAAATACCTATTCATGTTTTGCATCAGTCAAACTTAAACAAGAATTACACATAATTATATGCCTTGCTGCCACCTGCTTTGAACATCAATGCAAGTGTAAAAGACGAAAATAAACTGTGTGGGCAAAATTTGAATTCAAAAAAATAATGACAAATTCTCAAAATCCCCCTAAACCAACAGAAATGATATTTTTTAACCCCAAAATATGTGACACTAAATATTTACAGCACACAATGTGATAAAGGGCAATAGATGTAGCTATGATCTAAAATTGAAAGCACAAGCACATGTATTTTTGAAGGAAAAGTAGAGATAGAAAAAACAACTTTAACTTAATCTAAATGTTGGTTGCTTTGTTTGTTTGTTTGTTTGTTTGGAGTGCTTTCAACAGCTTTGGTCATATCACGGCGGTCAGTGCACCTACCCATGTTTTCCTGGCTTTCCCACACCAGTACTTACACAACATTCTTTCGAAGCCACTGACTACTTTCTCACATAGATCAGAGGTGAGAGGCAATGGAAAACATCGCCCGAAAGAATGTCGCCACAACCGGGTATCGAACCCGTGACCTCCAGATCACGAGTCAGATACGCTACCAATTGAGCTACCCGGCCGGGTCAAATGTTGGTTACAACAGCAAGACAAAAATGATTTGAAAAAGGAGATATATCTCTATATCTTCAATTTTTGTGCCTTTCAAGCAATATCACAATTTGTTCAGAACTTGCCTTCTTTCCATTGTTTTTTGTTTTGTTTTTCTTTGGAAGCGTCAGAATTATGACATGAACTCAAAGGTGTATGCATGTGTGTAACATTCATTGAATATGGTACAATCAGTCATAAAATTGATTTCTAAAACATTAACATTAAAACCATACACCTGATGCAGGCTCTGTATTAAAATAAACACAAACACCAGCAATGGATGCCATGGCTTATGATTTATGGAATTCAAAAATGGCAAAACTCAACTGAAATTTATAAAAAGGGCTATTATTAAGCAAAATACAAGGTACAAGGCAGAATGAGGATACGAGAATGAATAACTGTTAAAAGTTTTAAAGCCATAGAGCTTTTAAAATGTATGAGGAAAATGGACATTAACACAAAACTATACCAAAATGATATTTTTGAAAAAGGGCCATAACTCAAGCAAAATACATTGTAGAGTAAAGGTCCTTACAATATACAGTAACATTATGATTATGAATGAATGTTTGAAATTTAAAAACCATATGTGTTTATGAGGAAATTGGATCTAAACACAAAACTTTACCAACATTGCAACACAGCTAGACGCAAACAACAATAGCCCATTCCCCTCCCCACCCCCCTTTTCTGTATTTGATTTTCTTCCGACTTCTGATTACGACCTCAGGCGTATATAAGAATCTAGACTTGCTGTTATGGGCCATCCTAATATAAATCATTATACCATTATTTCTATTTGTGTCCTAGTGATATTTCTACAGTAAAATTCATCTTTATAAAAATAAATTCTATATCAAGTAAAATAGTGGTTTAAAAAAAGGCAACATTAGCACATAGGTTTCCATTACCAATCTATAATGTCCTAAGTTTGTATATAGATCTACATGTAAAATAGAAAAAACATGATTTTCTAAAAATCTTTGCATCTCCATCCAGATAAATAATGTCAATTTTCAACATTATTGTAGAGTGAGATTAGACTGCAAACTTGTTTGATGTATTAATTATTAAACACTAACCTTTGTCCAAAGATAACATATCTGATTAAATGACTGTAAAATTGGTTATTCCTTTATTAATGCATCATCATACCAAATGATAAACTCTGCATGTAAACATGTAGGAAAAATGGCCCTGACAAGCTTTTCTTTAAATTGGGTCAAAGGTCAGGGTCATCTTCATACCAAATTTGGTAACTAAATGTGCAAAAGACATGACCCTGAAAAGCTTTTCCTTGGGGTCAGAGGTCAAGGTTAAGGTCACAATGACACAATTTTGGTACTTAAAATGCACCAGGGAATATCCCTTTTTTCAAGGTTGATACATCCTTGTATTAACCTCTCCATAAGTCAATAATTGTATAATGATAACATTTGTGTATTTTCACCAAAATTACGTTTGTTTGTTTCTGAAAATACACATGGGGAATAAACAACAAACAATACAAATGTTATATAAATCCTTGTATGCTATACCTGTCTAATACCTTTGCACAAAGGTCAAGTTCAGGTTAATATTGTAAGATAATAAAATCAAAACTTTAGTTATTAAAAATAAGTATTCTAAAAACATGCAAAAAGGTAGGTTAACACATACAAGTAACAATACAATATCACACTTATCACAAACATAAACATTTGATGGATATTTAAATGAAGCATCATGGTTTTTAAGTATTATGAGTTGAATCAAGCAAAATAGGGTTTTGTTGCATAAGAGATCAGCCAAGTCTAAGGATAGCCAGTGCATGATGCAGTCTAACCATAGCCTTTGCTGTCGTAGTATCATTATGACAAATTATCTGTGTCATGTTATTATTGTCACACAGATAAACCTATCTGTGGTGCCGAAATAAAGACGCCAGAGTACCTCTTTTATTTTATAATATTCATTTCTTGCAAGTTACAACTGTTTTGCATGAAGTAATCTATTAATTTTATTCCAAACATGTGGAACAACATCTTGTCAGAGGTTCAACCTGTATGAAACAAACACCATAATGTGTGTGTGTGATCCTTAAAAACATTCCCCCATGTTATTGTCACATGATCTGTACATTCCTTAATAAGATATCAGCTGGTTAGTCACATGATTGCTAAAATGAGACTTCCTCTTCTTCATCATATCCATCACCACGGCGACGAGGTTCCTGGAAAATAGAAAAAGAAATATTCTTTAGAGACTGTTTGAAAGTATGTGAATAACATTTCATGTTTTCTCAAGCAACCTGTCCCTTGCCATCATCATTGCAAAGAATTAATAGTTTTTGTGGAAATAAGAGGGCCACAAGTCCATGGATTGTTCACCCGAGAATGTGCAATTTAAGACAATATCAATATTTTACAGGACATTAATCTATTCTTATCAAAACAACTTTGTGGTTTCCCATTTAAAGAGAATCTGCAATATTAGTCCCTCGTTGTCATGTTTTTTTCTTTAACCATTTCCAAGATACAACAAATCTGCAGCAGACGACTTTGAAATCATCTAACAAAAAAGATATACAGGAGGACCATAACGGTCCTGTATCGCTCAACTGATTAAACAGAACTTAACCCTTTCTCACAAACAGACGCTTTCTGACGACTTTGTGGCAGACGACTTTTGAAAACATTGTGACAAAAGAAGAAATTGCTCAAAACAAGCAATTTCTCCTTTTGCCATAATGTTTTCAACTTTTTCAGTAATTATACCTTCATTTATGGGGATTTTCCATGGGATTAACCCTTTACCTGATAAAGACAACTTTTGATGCATCTGTATCAAATTAAGTTAACTCTTTCCATCATATAGACGCTTTATGATGCTTCTGCAGCAAACAGCTTTTAAAAACAGTGACAAAAAAAGAAATTGCTCAAACAAGCAATTTCTCCTCTTGCCACAATTTTTTCCACTTTTAGTCATAGGTTATCCATTAAATTATTTTGACAAAATATGTTCAAAGTCCTCTGCTGCAGAATTGTCGTATGAGGGATAGGGTTTATAGTCACGATGATAGGCGATAAAAGGAAAAACAAAATGAATTTCTTATTTTTGAGATTTTTTTAACAAAAATCTAACATTAAACAGCAATTCTCTGAAATATCACCTCCCACATAAAATTACAAAAAATAAATTTTCTTGACTTTTTTTCTCTCTAAATTCTGGAGGAAAAAAGCCTTGTATGTATATCCCTTGTCATCACTTTTTTATCTTCAGGAACAAATTAGAGTTTCGACATATGAAAATTGGTCTTTATGCAATAAAAAGCAATTGACAACTGGCGAGCTCAGTCTGTTTACATTATACACACAATATCACCAGTGTTCACTGCTTGCATTATAGGCAGAAGACATGAAACTACATGGGTAGCCTATCTGGTTAAATTCCCATGTGTGACGTCTATGCAGCAAGATCCATTACCGCTTGAGGCATTAAGGCACTCAATAATATGTCTGTATTTGTGTATTACAGAACCATGTTTAATTATTTATTACCTTTCTTTTGAATGAAAGTGATTTCAGAGCTCCTAAGATTAAGTGCATATATAATGTTCTTAAATCTTTATTTGATTGATTGATAGTGATTTAACGCTGTTTTTAACATTTTCTCAGTTTTCACCTTCTCATGCATTTCCTGGTTTTCTCACACCAGTACTCCACACAACAATCTTCCCAAGCAACTGGCTGCTTTTCCACATAGACTTAGCCCATTGGTGGAAGACGAATGATGCATGTCACATTGACTTTTGTCAATCGTCGGAAAGAAAATTGGCCGAGCCGGGATTCAAACTCACAACCCCTGGATTGAAAATCCTTATTTGACACTTTAGCCTTCAGTTTTGTGTATTCAAAAGAATCAACTAATTAGGTGATTGGTTAAAAGTTTTTCCCTCCCAAGCATTTCTGTGGAGCAAGGGAGGGAACCTCTGCTTCCTGCCTGCCTTGCAATCGCCACATATCACAAATATGCACATGACTTTGAAAACATTTTGGCTAAATTATGAAAAATATCTGTAAAATAAAAGTATTATTATAGAATGCCCATTATTAGCTCATTATGTTTTCAAAGTTGCCTGCTGCGAATGGGAATGGATTAACACCTTTTTCAACACTACTCCAGTCACAACACCGCAGTTTGTTAATCTTCCAATGTGTTAACCCTATCCCTCATACCACAATTCTGCAGCAGACGACTTTGAACATATTTTGTCAAAAGAAAGAAAATCTATATAATTGAATGGATAACCTATGACTAAAAGTGGAAAACATTGTGTCAAAAGGAGAAATTGCTCGTTTTGAGCAATTTCTTTTTTTGTCGCTTTGTTTTCAAAAAGCCGTCTGCTCCAGAGGCGTCAGAAAGCGTTTATATGAGGGAAAGTGTTAACTGGCTTTCAAGCTCCGGTACTCCTCAGTTCTAGATTTATAAGAGGCATATCTTATGTGCTAAAATCCTAATTTGACCTTCAACTCCACATTGTGGGTACCCAAAAAAGGGATAAAAGTACAACATAAAATAGAACAAGAGCACCACGTACGGCACAGATGCTCGACTGATAGGGAGAAAACAGAAAAAAAAAAAAGCTGAGCTGAACAAAAAACCTTAACCGGACGACCACGCCACAGACGCCGCGGACGACGCCAGGGTTATGACAATAGCTCTCGTTTTTTTTAAAAGTCGAGCTAAAAACAGTCTTGTGTTTTTCAGGATTTGTTGATATTAGCACAGGTTATTACGATAAAACACATACAGAAATCGGGTAGGATACCTATATAATTTAAGGTTAGCCAAATGGTTAGTATAAAATATAAATGGGTAACAACTGTACTTTATAATCTTCATCACATTATGCATCTGAATGTATCGAGGGCTTGGCGTGAAACGGTTGTAACTAAAATTAGTATTTTTTTACCAAGGTTAATCACCTCGCCATAAAGTCTTTATAATCGTTAATTCATTTTTCTTGGTAAGCAATGGAAATTTAGGTAAAACCTGCCCCTAAACCAGGGTTTTCAAAATAGGTTTTTAGTTACAATTGTTTCACGCCATGCCCTCCGTATGTTAGTTAACTCTTTTTAACATGCAGACTTACTTCGAAGGATTGGCAGCTGACAAAAGTAACAAGATGCCCAAGAGGGCGAGTATAGCTCCACTGCCGTTAGGCAAATAAAATAACTATAGCAATATATGGCAAATCATCCCCTCCCACTGGAGGCCATGTAAAACTATTTTAACCCTTTCTCACATACAGACGCTTTTTGACGCCTCTGCGGCAGACGACTCGAAAATATTGCAAGAAAAGGAGAAATTGCTCATGATGAGCAATTTCTCCTTTTGCCAAAATGTTTTCATCTTTATCCAAAAATTATACTTTCACTTGCAGAAATTTGTTGCATTTTATAGTCAGATGTTTTAAAAGTCGTCTGCTGCAGAATTGTTGTATGTGGGAAAGGGTTAACCCTATCCCTCATATGACAATTATGCAGCAGACGACTTTGAACATATTTTGTCAAAAAGTAGAAAATCTCTATAATTGAATGGATAACCAATGACTAAAAGTGCAAAACATTGTGGCAAAAGGAGAAATTGCATGTTTTGTGCAATTTCTTCTTTTGTCACTATGTTTACAAATAGCCGTCTGCTACAGAGGCGTCAGAAAGCGTCTATATGAGGGAAATGGGTAACAGAAGTATAACTGTTGAACAGAGTTAAAATCACAGTAGCAAAAGAAGAAATTGTTCATTATGAGCCATTTCTCCTTTTGTCATAATAATTTCAAGTCATCTGCCAATGGGAATTGGTAAATGCAAACTTGACACAATCATCATGTTAAAAACCTATCTAACGTATAAAAAGCAGTTAAGCAATAACTTTTGTTGAAGCGAAAGGTTTTGTATGAAACACATGTGCATAATAAATGCTCATAACATCAACCAGCTTTCCCACTTTCAGATGGATTTTGATGCATTTCCAGCAGGTGATATTTGAAAACATTGTAGAAAAATGACCATGATGAAGATGACTTCAGAAGCATCTGCTGCAGACAAATTTTGAATATGTTATGAAACAGGAGTAACTGCCTTTAACCCTTTCCCTCATACAACACTTCTGCAGCAGACGAGTTTGAACATATTTTGTAAACAAGAGGGCCATGATGGCCCTGGATCGCTCACCTTAATTATACAATGTACTGCAATGCAAAACACATCAAGACAATTATTCTGAATGCATCCTCCACAGTGTTAACAATATTTTCCTTCATTTAACCTAGTGATCTATATTTTTTTACCTGATATGACCCATATTCCAACATGGACTAGATATCATTAAGACAACATTCTGACAAAGTAAAAATGCGGCCTCCGGAGTTTGATCAATATTTTCCTTTATTGACCTAGTTTCTGATCCAATATGACCCATATTCGAACTTGACCTAGATATAATTCAGACAAACATTCTGACCAAATTTCAAGCTGCTGAAGCAAAAAATGTGGCATCCAAAGTGTTCACAAGATTTTCCTTCAATTTGATCTAGTGACCTAGTTTTTGACCCGGCATGACCCATATTCGAACTTGGCCTAAATATCATTCAGCTCAACATTCTGAACAAATTTCAAGCCGCTGAAGCAAAACATGCGGCTTCTACAGAGTTAACAAGATTTTCCCTTAATTTGGCCTTGTGACCTAGTTTCTGATCCAATATGGCCCATATTTAAACTTGACCTAGATATCTTTAAGACAAACATTCTGACAAAATTTCAAGCTGCTGAAGCAAAAAATGAGGCATCCAAAGTGTTAACAAGATTTTCCTTCAATTTGGCCTATGATCTAGTTTTTGACCGGCATGACCCATATTCGAACTTGGCCTAGATATCATTCAGCTCAACATTCTGAACAAATTCCAAGCCGCTGAAGCAAAATATGCAGCTTCTACAGAGTTAACAAGATTTTCCCTCAATTTGGCCTAGTGACCTACTTTTTGACCCGACGTGACCCATGTTCGAACTTGACCTACATATCATTAAGACAAACATTCTGATAAAGTTTCAACATGCTCAAGTTGAAAATGTGGCCTCCAGAGTGTTAACAAGATTTCCCTTCAATTCGACCTAGTTTTTGACCTCATATGGCCCAGTTTCGAACTTGTCCAAGATTTTATGGAGATGAACGTTCTGATAAACTTTCATGAAGATTGGATGCAAAATGTAGCCTGTAGAGTGTTAACAAGCTCAAATGTTGACGACGCACGACGGCCGGACGCCGGACAAAATGTGATCCCAATAGCTCAGCTCACCTTGCACTTCGTGCATAGGTGAGCTAAAAAATAGAAAAATCTCTATAATTGAATGGATAACCTATGACTAAAAGTGGAAAACATTGTGGCAAAAGGAGAAATTGCTTGCTTTGAGCAATTTCTTCTTTTGTCACTATGTTTTCAAAAAGCCATCTGCTGCAGAGGCTTCAGAAAGCGTCTTTATGAGGGTAAGCGTTAATTAAGACTTTAATGTATTTCTTTTCTTATTCTGAATGTTTGCAAGTCAAGGGCCAGAATAAAAATCTCAAACACAAAAAGCCCCTAATTCATGATGAGCTAGTAAGAACTGAAGCCTGAATATATATCAAATCTGATTCTATTGATTGATAAACACCGTTTTCTACAAGCAATTCAGCACAGCAAAATAATCATAAACTAACCTTTTCCGACATTCAAAAAATCTGAAACAGATGACCTTGAAATCATCTATACAAACAGATAGACAGAAAGACCTACTCTAGGAACCGATTTAAGGTAATTTCTGCCATTATAGGGCAATGACTCGAGCTGGCTGGTTAGAACTTGTCCGAGATACTATGCCCATACACATTCTGAATAAATTTGGGGCTGATTGGAATGAATGTATATTGTTTTATGGCGCATCGACAGCTAAGGTCATTTAGCGCGCAATTAAATTTAATTATTCATGATCCCTGGGTAAACAAACCAGTACTAGGCTAGAAAATGTGCCTTGCCCAAGGGCACTCCACCATGACCGTAGTGCCGCCCGGTTTCGAAATCCCCGACGCTAACCACTCGACCACAGCGGATTCCCTTGGGGCTGATTGGATAAAGGCTTCAAAAGTTATTGATTAGACAATACCTATTTGAGGTAATTTCTATAATCAAAAGGCAATAACTCGCGATCGGCGGACCTACAGTGATATGGATAAGAAGATTTTTTAAAGCTTTTACACATATAAAGAAAACAAGCCCCAAACCCCTGGCAGTAATGTTTTAACTGGTCTGAATAATTTGAACATCTTTGGTAGAGGATCCCCAAAGGAATATTTGTGCAAGAAGATCTTTAAAGTCCTTGATTTTTGTCCATCTTTCTGATGCCACAGCAACCAAAGTTCTGAATGAAATTAAATTCTTCGAACAACTTTGAAAGAGCACCACCTAAGGAACATTCTTGTGAAATTATTTTGAATTTAGTCGATTGGTTTAGGAGAAGAAGTTGTGTGTAGAAAAACTTGAACAGACAGACACAGCTCAACTGTGAGGGATCACAATAGCTCGACCTCCACTTTTTGCTCAGCCTCACTCACAGTGAGCTTTAAATAATTTTTGTAAACATTTCAAATGCTGTCTTTGAAACAGGAGACTTTATTTGTCAAATATTTCATACACCAGGTAATCAACCACTATAATGTTATAAATTCAAGAAAGATTAATTAAAAATAAATCTAAGCTAATAACTAGAAAGGTTGTTTTTATGAAAAAACATATGTCTCCCCATTGCAGTTTGTCAATGACTATTAAAATATTGATCACAGAGAGATAACTTTGCAACGAAGTAGCCCAGAGTTATAATTCTTGCAAGGTGAACAACTTCACATTGCCATCTATCTATATTCCAAGTTTCAATAAATTCCTTTAAGTACTTTCTTAGTTCTGCTCTGGAGAAAGTTTACACTATTAAAATATTGAACAAGGGGAGATAACTCATAATTATTGCAAGGTGCACAACTTCACATTGCCATCTATCTATATTCCAAGTTTCAATACATTCCTTCAAGTAGTTTCTGAGTTCTGCTCTGGACAAAGTTTACACTATTAAAATATTGAACAAGGGGGAGATAACTCATAATTATTGCAAGGTGCACAACTTCACATTGCCATCTATCTATGTTCCAAGTTTCAATTAATTCCTTCATCTGCTCTGGACAAACAAAAGTTAAGAAGAAGAAGAAGAAGAATAACTAGAGATTGTAACTGTAGCAACAGTTACGAACGATTCCCTTGCCATTTTATTGAACAAGGGCAGATAACACAATGGCCCAGAGTATTCGGTAATGCGCTAATACACTTGCGAAAGTACTACTACTTGATTAGGGACACATGTACTAAGTTTCAAGTCTCTATCATTTGTCGTTTTTGAGTTATACAAGTCCGAAAATTCGACCAATCAGAAACGAGTATTCGGTCATGCGCTAATACACATGCAAAAGTAGTACTACTTGATAAGAAACACATGTACTAAGTTTCAAGTCTCTATCACTTGTCGTTTTTGAGTTATACAAGTCAGAAAAATCGACCAATCAGAAACGAGTATTCGGTCATGCGCTAATACACTTGAGAAAGTAGTACTACTTGATTAGAATCACATGTACTAAGTTTCAAGTCTCTATCACTAGTCATTTTCGAGTTATACAAGTCCGAAAAATCGACCAATCAGAAACGAGTATTCGGTCAAGCTCAAATACACATGAGAAAGTAGGTCACTTGATTGGGAACATTTGTACTAAGTTTCAAGTCTCTATCTCTTTTCGTTATCGAGTTATACAAGTTCAAATCACCCAATTATTAAAAAAATGAAAAAGGGGAGATAACTTTGCGAAAAAGTGGCCCAGAGTTATAATTCTTGCATGTTGTACAACTGCACAGTGCCATCTATCTATGTTCCAAGTTTCAATAATATCTGACCATTCGTTCACAAGATATCGCTCTGACAAAAATTGATTAAAATATTGAAAAAGGGGAGATAACTTTGCAAAAAAGTGGCTCAGAGTTATCATTCTTGAAAACTACACAAGTTCACATTGCCATCTATCTATGTTGCAAGTTTCGATCAATTCCATCAAGTAGTTTATGAGTATTGCTCTGGACAAAATTTGGCAAAATTTTTGGATAGGAGAATAAAGAATAATAATAATAAAAAACAATAGAAAAACAATACGATTCCCAACTCTGTTGGGGAATCGTAATAATAAGAATAAGAACTAGAGATTTGTAACTGTAGCAACAGTTACGAACGATTCCCTTGCCATTTTATTTAACAATGGGAGATAACAGAAACGAGTATTTGGTCATGCACTAATACACTTTCGAAAGTAGTACTACTTGATTAGGAATACATGTACTAAGTTTCAAGTCTCTATCACTTGTCGTTTTTGAGTTATACAATTCCGAAAAATGGACCAGATTTGTAACTGTAGCAACAGTTACGAACGATTCCCTTGCCATTTTATTTAACAATGGGAGATAACAGAAACGAGTATTTGGTCATGCACTAATACACTTTCGAAAGTAGTACTACTTGATTAGGAATACATGTACTAAGTTTCAAGTCTCTATCACTTGTCGTTTTTGAGTTATACAATTCCGAAAAATGGACCAATCAGAAACGAGTATTCGGTCATGCGCTAATACACTTGAGAAAGTAGAACGACTTGATTAGGAACACATGTACTAAGTTTCAAGTCACTATCACTTGTCGTTTTTGAGTTATACAAGTCCGAAAAATCGACCAATCAGAAGCGAGTATTCGGTCATGCGCAAATACACATGAGAAAGTACATTAGTATCAATTGATTGGAAACACTTGTACTAAGTTTCAAGTCTCTATCACTTGTCGTTTTTGAGTTATACAAGTGCGAAAAATCGACCAATCAGAAGCGAGTATACGGTCATGCTCAAATACACATGAGAAAGTAGTATCACTTGATTGGGAACATTTGTACTAAATTTCAAGTCTCTATAACTTTTCGTTATCGAGTTATACAAGTTCTAATCACCCAATTATTAAAATATTGAAAAAAGGGAGATAACTTTGCAAAAACGTGACCCAGAGTTATAATTCTTGCATGTTGTACAACTGCACAGTGCCATCTATCTATGTTCGAAGTTTCAATATTATCTGACCATTCGTTCACAAGATATCGCTCGGACAAAAATTGATTAAAATATTGAAAAAGGGGAGATAACTTTGCAAAAAAGTGGCTCAGAGTTATAATTCTTGAAAACTACACAACTTCACATTGCCATCTATCTATGTTGCAAGTTTCAATCAATTCCATCAAGTAGTTTATGAGTATTGCTCTGGACAAAAATTGGGATAGGAGAAAGAAAATAATAATAAAAAACAATAGAAAAACAATACGATTCCCAACTCTGTTGGGGAATCGTAATAATTACAAATACAGCATGTCCCCCCTTTCGGAGAAGGGGAGACATAATAAACCACTATAATGTAATATAAATGCAAGAAAGATTAGTTAAAAATAAATCTAAGCTAATAATAAACCACTATAATGTTATAAATGCAAGAAAGATTAGTTAAAAATAAATCTAAGCTAATAATGAACCACTATAATGTTATAAATGCAAGAAAGATTAGTTAAAAATAAATCTAAGCTAATAATCACACAGGTGCAAATTAACAACCTTGAGGTGATCTTCGTCCGAAACATAGTCGGACCCCTCTGATTCTGCTGTCTCTCGTTTGTTACCTCGACGACCCTTTTGACGACCCTTTAGCGAGCCCTCAAGTGGAGCTGGCGGGGTTGGTGGTTTGTCATCGTCGTCATCGTAGTCATCGTCGTCATAGTCATCAACATCGACACCCTTTTCCCTCTAAGTAAACATATATAAACAACATCTGACAAGACATGCAAATTCGCACAAACAAGAGATTAACCCTTTCAACGTGTAGACGATTTGCGTAGGGTGAAAACATTGTGGAAAAAGGAGAAATGAGCAATTTCTCCTACTGTTACAATGTTTTCAACTTATTCAATAATTTTTCTTTCAGAGAAATATTTAAGATTACATATTTTCAAAGTCGTCTACTGTGATGATGCAGATTTGTTATATGTGGGAAAGGGTTAAGATAGTAAGTAGAATACATTTGGAGAGTAAACATTTCCCAGATTATTTTGAAAACATTATAAACAGGCTAATGAGGACAATTTGTATAAATTTAAGAAAATATAATTCATACAGTTCATCAGATTGTGGCAAAAGGAGAAATTGCTTATCATGAGCAAGTTCTCCTTTCAAAATGTCACAATGTTTTCAAAAATTGTCTGCAGCAGATTCGTTAAATGTTATTCCTCAAAAGAGGCATGATTAAGTTACACAAAGGTATCCCAGACAACTTTTAACATAAAACCAGTTTTTAGTTAACATTATGTTAACATTACATAACTATTGTTTGTTCATTAACCCTTTTCCCATGTACAATAAATCTGCAGTAGACAACTAAAAGTATTGAGGAAAAAATTCCTGTAGATGCATCAAAATGAAATAGCATGAGAGAAGGGGAGTTAACATATTCAAAATATGTTTTGTTAACCCTTTCCCTCATACGACAATTCTTCAGAAGACGAGTTTGAACATATTTTGTCAAAAAATAGAAAATCTCTAGAATTGAATGGACAACCTATGACTAAAAGTAGAAAACATTGTGGCAAAAGAAGAAATTGCTC
Source organism: Serripes groenlandicus (assembly GCA_031761405.1). Lineage (NCBI taxonomy): Eukaryota > Metazoa > Mollusca > Bivalvia > Cardiida > Cardiidae > Serripes > Serripes groenlandicus. The sequence goes on along the minus strand of JASEVX010000002.1, from coordinate 82,949,136 downwards.
GTTTGGAGCAATTTCTTCTTTTATCTCTATGTTTTCAAAAAAACCATCTGCTGCAGAGGCATCAGAAAGCATCTATATGAGGGAAAGGGTTAAAAGCAGGAATTTAGCATAAGATATACACATAAACCAAAGACAATTTTGATGCACCTGCATCATTGGACTGTTGAAATTGACAACTTTGCTGGAGAAGACCCCTGACAATGAGAAAATTCTCATTTTTCTACAATGTTTTAACCCTTACCAACATACAACATATCTGCAACAGAAGGCTTTGAAAACATTTAGTAACAAGAGCGCCAAATGTCACAAAATATGCCCGTCCTGTTTTTTTGAGACCAAGTATAGTGATAATTGGTTGTACGTCAGCCAAACTTAGAGAGCGGACACTGTTAGTACAATTATGCCAATACACATTCTGAATAAATTTGGTGATGATTGGACAAAGGCTTCTAAAGTTATTAAGCTGACAAGACCAATTTTAGGTAATTTCTATAATTAAAGGGCGATAACTCTCGACTGACTAAAGAGATATGGCTAGTTATCAAACTTGTCCGAGATATTATGCCAATACACATTCTGACCAAATTTGGTGATGATTGGACAAAGGTTTCTAAAGTTATTTAGCTGACATCATACTGGACGCCTTCCGCCCGCCCGCCCGTACGCCGCAGGTAAAACTATAGTACGTTCCGTTTTTTTCAAAACAGAAAACGGGCGTATAAAAACTATGGAAAATCTCAATAAATGAAAGAACAATAATTAACCCTTTCTCACATACAACAAATTTGCAGCAGACGACTTTGATCATATTTTGTCAAAAAATAGAAAATCTCTGATGCAGATTTGTTGTATGTGGGAAAGGGTTAACCAGCCCCTCTGACACCGAGTGAGCGTCCTTCAATGCTACATGTGATGGTATTTCATTATGAGTGATTTCTCATTTGGCAACAATTTTTTTTTTACTTTATTCAATAATTATACTTTCATTTATTGAGATATTTCATATTTCTGCCTAGTTGTTTTCAAAGCTGACTGCTGCAGACATGTAGTATGTGGGAAAGGGTTAAGGATTACCATGCATCATGCATTAAAGACATGCAAAACCATGCATATTGAATATATAGAATTCATGAACAATTGGGTGTGCCAACTTGGACAAAAGATATTTCTATAATTTTCTGAAAGTTTAATCAATATCACTGAACACAGTTATGTAATACCGGCTTTCTCTATAACATATTGTTGTTCCTAAATCTAGTCAAACCATTTGGTTTAGTTTTATTCAAGTGTTGCATAAAAAGTATAGGCAATAAATAAATAAATAAAAATCATTTTAATCTTTTACCCTTTCCCACAGGCAAACACATTAACCCTTTCCCTCATACGGCAATTCTGCAGCAGACGACTTTGAACGTATTTTGTCAAAAAATAGAAAATCTCCATAATTGAATGGATAACCTATGACAAAAAGTGAAAACATTGTGGCAAGAGGAGAAATTGCACGTTTTGTGCAATTTCTTCTTTTGTCACTATGTTTTAAAAAAGCTGTCTGCTGCAGAGGCATCAGAGAGCGTCTTTATGAGGGAAAGGGTTAAGATGCAGCTGCAGTAGGAAACTTTTGAAAACATAATCAATTCTTTTTTTTCCACACTGATCTCAATTCTAGTTCAATAATAATACTTTTATTTTAAGTCTGTAAAGATGCTTTCAAAAATGTTTGCTGCAGATTTGTTATAAGAGGGAAAGGGATTATTACATGTACTAATTATTCAGGGGATTTATAACAACATTTAGGAATTTTAGGATTTTTAAAGATATTCCATGTTTACAAGTTTACCATTAACCCATTCCCTTATACAACAAATCTGTAGCAGACGACTTTGAAAACATCTAGGTGACAACACGGAAAATGACTATAAATGAAGATATAATGAAAATATTGTGGCAAAAGGAGAAATTGCTTGTTTTGAGCAAATTCTCTTTTTGTCACATTAATGTTTTCAAAAGTCGTCTGCTGCAGAGGCGTCAGAAAGCATCTATATGTGGGAAAGGGTTAACACTTTCCCACACATACAAAAAATTTGCAGCAGACGATTTAAATAAACATCTTGGCACACAGTGGATTTCTTTAAAACCTTTCTCTTATACAGATGTCTTTTGACGCCTCTGCAGCAGACAACTTTTAAAAACATTGAGTCCAAAATGGGAATTGCTCCTAGCGAGAAAATTCTCCTTTTGCAACAATGTTTTCAAAGAGATTTTTCCCATTTTAGCCAAGCTGTTTTCAAAGTTGTCCCCCGCGGATTTGATGTTTGTGAGAAATGGTTAATAAACTAGAAGTTTATTCAGGGATATTATTATCTGATCTGGCAAAAGGTAAAAAGCACACTGGGTTAGGGATTTGCCCCGATTCAGTAGATTGGTATATATGCACAATATTGTTGGGATTGGAGATGGATTTGTTACTGCCTTCTAGACATACCTTATTTTTTTCTTCAAAACTGCTCAGCCGTTTAATGTTTCTGTCTGGTGTCACGGAGCCTGGGTGTTCTTGGGAGCGAGCTTCATCCCAGTCTCGACCAATATCAGCACTACTTGCCTTGCTGTCTCTTCGCTCAAGTTCTTTCTTATTTGGAACCTATACAAAAGAATTTAGGTATAATCCTTTTCCTGATATAATTCTATTAGAGTTGTCTGATTTGAAAATATCATAGGAAACTAGACCTATCACTGAATGTGATTAATACCAACGAAAACCGCCCTGATAGGAAGTAAGAAAGGGCAATAACTCTGAAATTAACCCAAATAGAGGTATGGTTCTTGTACAATGCACTCCCTCTCATTGTGCTTTATCATTGAATGAAGTTTTATTAAATTCCATCCAGTAGTTACCAAGTTATTCTCCGGACAAAAATTTCCAGTAAGGGCAATGACTCTGTAATTAGCTAAAAAAGAGTTATGGTTCTTGTACACTGCACTTCCTCTCATTGTTATATACCGTTGTATAAGGCTTTATTAAATTCCATCATGTAGTTTTGAAGTAATTCTCTGGACTAAACAACAGTAACAAAGGGCAATGACTCTGTAGTTAGATAAAATAGAGCTATGGTTCATGTACACTGCACTTCCTCTCATTGTGCTCTTACATTGTATGAAGTTTTACTAAATTCCATCCTGTAGTTTGAAAGTTATTTTCCGGACAAGAAAACAGTCAGAAAGGGCAATGAAAGTTATTCTCCAGACTAGATAAGAAAAAGAAAGAGCAATTAAAATGTAATTAGCTCAAATAGAGTTATGGCTCTTGTACACTGCACTGTCTCTCATTGTACTTTACCATTGTATGAAGTTTTGTTAGACTCTTTCTAGTAGATTTCAAGTTATTCTGCAGACAAGAAAAAGTAACAAAGGGCAATAATTCTGTTATGAGGTAAAATAGAGTTATGGTTCCGGTTGCGGTCACTTTAACCAAGCCTAGGCATAGCTTATCAAACGCGATCAACAGGAATAAATTTGTTTTTCTGGTTATCTGGGATCCAAACATAGACACAACAGTAACAATGTCGGGAAAGATATTCGTACTGAATAACTAGCTGAAAAAACCCCGTCAAATCCAACATGTGCGCAAAGAGAATTAATGGAATGCACATGCAAAAGATGTGTACATCCATCAATGTTGTTAAGATGTGTACACATGCTATTTGTGTAAAGTTTCATGTTGTAATAGTTCGTACAACTTTGTACAGTTACTTTTTTCCGTTAGTATAGTTGAAAACATTGTGGCAAAAGTGGATTTGCTCATTTATCATGTATGATTTATGATGAGTACCCATATACTTCTAAATCTCCTACCTTTTGTTTAGATTTTTGTTTGGCAGCTTTCTTGTCAGCTGCTTGCAGAGCTTTCTTTTCTTTCTCCAGCCTTTTTCTCTCCTTTTCTTCTTCCTTCTTTCTCAATTTGTCTTGTTCTTTTTCTCGCTTTACTTTCTCCTTTTCTTGTTTTTCCATTTCTTTTCTTTCCTTCACTGACATTGGGGCTAGTTGTATAGGCTCTGGAGCGACATCTTGGTCGATAACTTCCGGTGTGATTGGGCGGGCATCCATCTCATCCTAAAAGAAATGAAGTAAAAACCCTGTAAGTTTATCTTTTTTTACATCAATAAAAGAAAGTTTACTAACCCTTTCCAACATACAAAGATTCTGCAGCAGACTACTTTGAAAACATCTATACAAAACTTTGGAAAATCCATATAGATGACTGTATTACTATTATAAAAAGTTGAAAATATGTAGTTACATGACTGTATTATGAGCACCGTCACAGCTTTCTCCTTTTGTTACTTTTTCAAAAGTTGTGCGCTGCAAAGGCATAAGAAACCGCCTGTATGTGGTAAAGGGTTAAATCTGCAGCAGCCAATGTCTGTGATGGGACAATGTTTGTCACAATATTTCAATCCAAGAGGAAAATTAACCTTTTCCCACCTGCAGACGTATTTTGACACAATAGCAGCGGATGACTTTTGAAAACATTGTCGCCAAAGGTGAAATTGCTCATGATGAGCAATTTCCCCTTTGGCCACAATGTTTTCAACTTTACTTAACAATAAAGCTATCTTTTATAATTTTACAGGTTTTTGTCAACATGTTTTCAAAGTTAATTGTCTGCTGCAGATTTGTTGTATGTGGGAAGGCCCGGTTTACTCTGTCAGACATACAGACTCATTTTGATCCATTTGCAGCAGACAACATTTGAGAAGATTGCCACTAAAGATTAAATATTCCTTTCTCCTTAATGATTTCAACACTATTAAAATTGTTCTACTTTCATTTTTAAAGATTTAAAATGGTTAGTTTGGATTTTCCATACAGTCTACATCAAAAACATACCTCCAACTTTCCAGTTGTAAAATTGTTTCTCTAGAAATAAAAAAAATAATGCTCATTAGCAAAGTTTCATAGTCTCCACGTTTTCTTCTATAATTTAGTCTCAACAGTCCCCTTTTTTATTCATTTACTTTACCTTGTTAACCCTTTCCCACAAACAATAAATCTGCAGCAGACGACTTTGAAAAATCACAGTAAAATCAAAGAAAAAGTATGAATATTGAAAAAAAAAAAAAGGTTTAAAAAAGATCAAATCCTCGTTGTCAGCAGAAAATGATTGTCTTAAAACTAGACCAAATAAAAGCAGATGTCAGCACTAAATTATGATCATCTTTAATGACAGGTACTCTGGTGTTTCATAACATTTCTTCATCATAATTATGTCTTCTGTTTTTCTCTCGTTTCAGGGGGATGTTGACTTCCCTATACATCCCGATATAGCAAAAAGCTAGAAATAAACTAAGTTTACCCTTTCACACACATGCAGACATATTTTGACACATCTGCAGCAGTCGTCTTGTGGTTAATGGAGAAATTACTCATACTGATCGAGTTCTCCCATTGCAATGTTTTCATAATTATACATTTATTTTTAAAGATTTTCCAAATTTTTGCCTATATGTTTTCAAAGTTGTTGCTGCAGTTTTATTATTGTGGAAAATGGGTTGGTCTTTACCCTGATGCATAAAAGATTTGCAGTTAATGATATTTGAAAACTTTGTGAGAAAAGAAGAAGTTGGTCATTATAACAAAACAAGAGGGCCAAGATGGCCTTAAATCGATCACCTGAGAATAGAAGCAAATGCTACTGCTAATAAAGGTGAAAATTTGAACAGGGGGAATGAACTGCAAATGAAACAGCTTATCAGTATGTTTTTCAACCAATCAATATGGCTTGAACTAGTATTGAAGAGGGTCACTAAAGAAAAATTTCTATCAAATGATCTTGGAATCAGATGAGAGGATTTAGTATAGAATTGATATCTTTGAACAATTTTGAAAGAGGATCTCAAAAGTAACATAATCCTATTATGTTTGGCTGAAATTGGTCCAGTGGATAAGGAGATGTCATTTAAAGCTTAAAGAAAATTTACCCCTTTTCTGATGCCACCTGTTTGCTATGTCTTCCAACCAAGCATTATTGCTTGGAAAAATGATGTACATTTTACACATTTATCTTGAAATCATACACACACTTTCATTAGAATGGAATTTTAAACAAGAGGCCCATGAAGGCCTATATATGCTCTACTGGCAGTGGTTCTTTGGTCATTTTCAATCCAGAACATTTAATACAATGTATGGTGAAGATAGGATAGTAAATGTAGGCTCTTTTGTGTTCACAAGCTGTATTATAGCAATTTTGACAATTTCAAGGGCACATCTGGCTGGTTTTCGAAAGGAACCAAGCTCTCATCAATATTTAACTACTATCTAACGAAGTTTGGTGAAGATCCGATAGTAAATGTAGGCTCTATTGTGTTCACAAGCTGTATTATAGCAATTTTGACAATTTCAAGGGCCATAATCCAGTCATGCAATGGCACATCTGGCTGGTTTTCGAAAGGAACCGAGCTCTCATCAATATTTAACTACTATCTAAGTTTGGTGATGATCATACAGAGAGTAAATGGAGCCTCTATTGTGTTCACAAGCTCTATTATAGCAATTTTGACAATTTCAAGGGCCATAATCCAGTCTTGCATGGGCTGATCTGGCTGGTTTGCGAAAGGAACCAATAGCTCTGATGGATATCTAACTACTGTATAAGTTTGATTGAGACAAGTAATTGTTTACGGAGGGACGCACAAACACAACGCCCTCGCATAAGCTCTTCTGGCATTTTGCAACTTTTCTGAGCCTATGGCTCAAATAATTTTTGTAGAGGGTCTCCTGAGGAACATTTCTATCAAATTATATTATATATAAAGCTCATCATAATCTTTGAACAATTTTGAAAAGGACCACCAAAGGATAATTCCAGTGAAGTTTGGTTGAAATTAGTCCAGTGGTTTACGAGAAGATGTTGTTTAAATCTAAAAGTTAACAGTGACAAACAAAGTGATCATTTTAGATCACCTTGAGCCATTTCTGCTATCTTTGCAAACTTTCAAAGTAAACTATTTCAAACTAAGAGAAATTACCAACAAGAGGGCCATGATGGCCCTTGAATCGCTCACCTGATTTTTATTTTATTTTCAATTTAGCTATATAAGCCATGCCCCCTGGCAGCCAGTTTCCGACCAATCAACTTGGCTTGAAGGAATCTGATAGAGGGTCCTAGGAACATTTCTACAAAATTATTTGAAAATCGGCCAGATACTTTTGGAGGAGAAGATTTTTTAAGTTTTCACTATATCCATATAATGCAAAATAGCCCTGCCTACTGGCGGCCATGTTTTTTGACAAATCAACATGGCTTGAAGGAATCTGAAAGTGGGTCATCCAAGGAACATTTCTACAAAATTATTTGAAAATCGGGACGACACTTTTGGAGAAGAAGATTTTTTAAGTTTGCACTATAGTCATATAAGGCAAAATAGCCCTGCCCCCCCCTGGCGGCCATGTTTTTCGACCAATCAACATGGCTTGAAGGAATCTGATAGAGGGTCACCCAAGAAACATTTCTACAAAATTATTTGAAAATCGGCCTTACACTTTCGGAGGAGAAGATTTTTTAAGTTTTCACTATAGCCATATAAGGCAAAATAGCCCCGCCCCCCCCCCTGGCGGCCATGTTTTTCGACCAATCAACACGGCTTGAAGGAATCTGATAGAGGGTCATCCAAGAAACATTTCTACAAAATTATTTGAAAATCTGCCAACCAATTTGGGAGAAGAAGAATTTTGAAGTTTTTTCGGTTTCGTTGCCATGGAAACCAGAATTTTGCATGGATCCCAAAAATTTGAAGGAATTCTGGTGAGGTCATTGAGAGGATGCTTTCTGTGAAGTTTCATCCAAATTGACCCACTGGTTACTGAGGAGAAGAAGTTGACGCACGATGCACGACGCACGATGCACGACGCACGACGGACAAAAGGCGATCACAATAACTCACCTTGAGCAAAGCTCAGGTGAGCTAAAAATGGGGGTTAACACTTTCCCACATGTAGATGTTTCTGATGCCTTTGCAGCAATTTCTCCTTTTATCACCATGTTTTCAACTCTATTCAATTATTGTACTTTCATTTAAAGGGAGATTCCAGAGCATTACGGGTATGTTTTCAAAGTCATCTGCTGCAGAGTTGTTGCATGTGGGAAAGTGTTAAATGATTTTGTCTGAAGATCCGTCAAGAAGATAACAACAATAATAATATGATAATAAATCCCCATGATTTGCATCATGATCTCCCTGACATTTACCAGTCTCTGTTTAACCCTTTCCCACATACAGCAATTCTGCAGCAGACGACTTTGTAAATGTCTACTTAAAATATGGAAAATATCTATAATTGTAGGTACAATTACTGGAAAAAGTTGAAAACATTTTGGCAAAAGGAGAAATTGCTTGTTTTAAGAAATTTCTCCATTTGTCCCGATGTTTTCAAAAGTCGTCTGCTGTAGATCTGTCAAAATGCGTCTATAGGTGGGTAAAGGAAAGTTTTTCAACTGGGATTCAAAATTGTCCTTTCAATTTTAGAGATATTACATTCTTTCTTCAGATATTTTCAAAGCAGACAACTCTTGAAATATCCTTTAACCCTTTCCCTCATATAGACGCTTTCTGACGCCTCTGCAGCAGACGGCTTTTTGAAAACATAGTGACAAAAGAAGAAATTGCACAAAACGTGCAATTTCTTCTTTTGCCACAATGTTTTCAACTTTTTGTCATAGGTTATCCATTCAACTATGGAGATTTTCTATGTTTTGACAAAATATGTTCAAAGTCGTCTGCTGCAGAATTGTCGTATGAGGGAAGGGGTTAACCCTTTCCCACTTGCCGACGTAATCTTATGCATTTGAACTATTTTTTATATCACTCTGGCAAGAGGTGAAAGTGCTCGTAATGAGCAATTTCTCCTTTTACATTATTATTATTTCAACTCTATCAATGATAACACTTTTTATCGATAGATTATGATTTCTATATTTTTTTTTTTAGATAGTTTGTCGTCTGCTGCATATTTATTGTATGTGGGAAAAAATAAAATGCACCATGACTTCTCACAATTATGGTTAACAAGATGACCCTTAGAGTACAAGGAAAGAAAAACAATCCATTTTTGAAGTTAGAGGGATTAGTCTGACTGTTTACTAAGAATGTTTATAGTTACAGGTTGCAGTTTGGGGACTAACTGATTTAACCAAGGGGGTATGTTTCCTTCATTGATTCTTTGAATAAACAAGAGGGCCAAGATGGCCCTAAATCAATCACCTGAATGATAGTTAATTAGAAGCAAATATTTAACTGCAAGTATCTGTGAAAATTTGATCAGGAGTTCAAATGAAACTGCAAGGAGTGGACACTCAGTTAAAGAAATAGTTTATCAGTAAAAGCCATTTTTATCTTGAAATCTAACAAGAGCTTTTTCAATTTCTGATGCTGCAGCAACAAAGGTTCTACACAGAATGCAAGTCTTTGAACAATTTTGAAAGAGGACCATCAAAGGAACATTCCTGTGAAGTAACGTTGAAATTGGTCAAGTGGAATGGTAGGAGTTGTCATTTGTAGCTAAAAGTTCAATTTACCCCTTTTGTGATGACGCGCGGTTGCTATGATTTTGTAACCAATCAAAACGGCTTGAACAAATTAAATGTAGAGGATCACTGACGTAGGATTTATATTCAATTTCCTTAATATCAGACAAGAACTTAAAAAAATGGGATTTCCAAATTGTCATTTTGCCCCTTTTCTGATGTCTCCTGACTGCCATGTTTTTCAACCAAACAGTATGCCTTGAACAATCTTTGTAGAGGCTCACCTAAGGAACATTTCTACCAAACTATATTGGAATCTGACATGCAGATTCAAAGAAGAAGATTTTTAAAGCTTGGACATTTTGCACCCTTTCTGACGCCGCAGCAACCCTGGCGGCCATGTTTTTCAACAGATCGGACATATTTGAACAATCTTGGTAGAGGGTGGCCCCAAAGAACATTTGTGAAAAATAATTTTCAAATCGGGCTAATTCTTTTGGACGAGAAGATTTTTTAAGTTTCAACAATGCACATATAAGGAAAACAAGCTTAGCCCTCTGGCAGCCATGTTTTTTCAACGGATCGGAAATATTTGAACAATCTTGGTAAAGGGTGCCCCAATGAAAATTTGTGCAAAACAATTTTCAAATCGGGCCAGTACTTTTGGACAAGAAGATTTTTAAAGTTTTAACAATGCACATATAAGGAAAACAGGCTCCACCCCCTGGTGGCCATGTTTTTCAACCGATCGGAAATATTTGAACAATCTTGGTAAAGGGTGCCCAAAGGAACATTTGTGCAAAATAATTTTCAAATCGGGCCAGTACTTTTGGACAAGAAGTGTTTTAAAGTTTTAACAATGCACATATAAGGAAAACAGGCTCCACCCCCTGGCGGCCATGTTTTTCAACAGATCGGAAATATTTGAACAATCTTGGTAAAGGGTGCCCAAAGGAACATTTGTGCAAAATAATTTTCAAATTGGGCTTATACTTTTGGACAAGAAGATTTTCAAAGTTTTAACAATGCACATATAAGGAGAACAAGCTCCGCCCCCTGGCGGCCATGTTTTTCAACCGATCAGAAATATTTGAACAATCTTGGAGTGCCCCAAGGAATATTTGTGGAAAATAATTGTCAAATCAGGCCAATACTTTTGGAAAAGAAGATTTTTAAAGTTTTAACAATGCATATATAAGGAAAACAAGATCCGCCCCCTAGCGGTCATGTTTTTCAACGGATCGGAAATATTTGAACAATCTTGGTAAAGGGTGCCCCAATGAACATTTTTTCAAAATAATTTTCAAATCGGGCCAGTACTTTTGGACAAAAACATTTTTAAAATTTTAACAAAAAAAAAACAGGCTCCGCCCCCTGGCGACCATCTTTTTTTAACCGATCGGAAATATTTGAACAATCTTGGTAAAGGGTGCCCCAATGAACATTTGTGCAAAATAATTTTCAAATCGGGCCATTACTTTTGGACAAGAAGATTTTTAAAATTTTAACAATGCACACATAAGGACAAGAGGACCATGATGGTCCTATATCGCTCACCTGATTTAATCAAACTTAAAAAGTTTTCAGTGTTCTTTCCCCTATATGAGTCTATGAAAAACAAGTGACCCCCGGGGAGGGGTCATTTTTTATCCCATGGCTATAATTGGAACATAGTTGGTAGAGGTCCACTTGATGATGCTACATACCAAATATCAAAGGCCAGGCCCTCTTCTTTTAGACAAGAAGATTTTTAAAAAAAAAAATCTCTATGAGTCTATGGAGAACAAGTGACCCCCGGGGAGGGGTCATTTTTGACCCCAGGGTTATAATTTGAACAATCTTAGTAGTGGTCCACAATGATGCTACATACTAAATATCAAAGGCCTCGGCCTTCTACTTTTAGACAAGAAGATTTTTAAAGTTTTTTCCGTATATGAGTCTATGAAAAACAAGTGACCACTGGGGAGGGGTAAATTTTGACAGGGTCCACTAGATGATGCTACATACCAAATATCTTTTAGACAAGAAGACTTTTTAAGTTTTTTCCCTATATGAGTCTATGTAAAACAAGTGACCACTGGGGAGGGATAAATTTTCACCCCAGGGCTAAAATTTGAACAATCTAGGTAGAGGTCCACTAGATGATGCTAAATACCAAATATCAAAGGCCTGGGGCCTCTACTTTTAGACAAGAAGTTTTTTTAAGTTTTTTCTCTATATATGAGACTATGTAAAACAATAGACCCCAGGGCTATAATTTGAACAATCTTGTAAGAGGTTCACTAGATGATGCTACATACCAAATATCAAAGGCATGGGCCTTCTACTTTTAGATAAGAGGATTTTTAAAGTTTTTCCCCTATATGAGTCTATGTTAAACAAGTGACCCACGGGGAGGGGTCATTTTTCACCCCAGGGCTATAATTTGAACAATCTTGGTAGAGGTCTACTAGATGATGCTACCTACCAAATCTCAAAGGCCTGGGGCCTCTACTTTTAGACAAGAAGATTTTTTAAGTTTTTTCTCTATATGAGTCTATGTAAAACAATAGACCCCAGGGGAGGGGCCATCTTGACCCCAGGGCTATAGTTTGAACAATCTTGGTAAAGGTCTACTATATGATGCTACATATCCAATATCAAAGGCCTGGGCCCTCTACTTTTAGACAAGAAGATTTTTAAAGTTTTTCCCCTATACGAGTCTATGTAAAACAAGTGACCCCCGGGGAGGGGTAATTTTTGACCCCAGGGCTATAATTTGAACAATCTTGGTAGAGGTTCACTAGATGATGCTACATACCAAATATTAAAGGCATGGGCCTTCTACTTTTAGACAAGAAGATTTTTAAAAGTGTTTTCCCTATATGAGTCTATGATAAACAAGTCACCCCCGGGGAGGGGTCATTTTGGATCCCAGGGCTATAATTTGAACAATCTTGGTAGAGGCTCACTAGATGATGCTACATACCAAATATCAAAGGCATGGGCCTTCTACTTTTAGACAAGAAGATTTTTAAAGTCTTTCCCCTATATGAGTCTATGTTAAACAAGTGACCCTCGGGGCGGGGTCATTTTTGACCCCAGGGCTATAATTTGAACAATCTTGGTAGAGGTCCACTAGATGATGCTACATACCAAATATCAAAGGCATGGGCCTTCTACTTTTAGACAAGAAGATTTTAAAGTTTTTCCCCTATATGAGTCTATGTTAAACAAGTGACCCCCGGGGAGGGGTCATTTTTGACCCCAGGGCTATAATTTGAACAATCTTGGTAGAGGTTTACTAGATGATGCTACATACCAAATATCAAAGGCATGGGCCTTCTACTTTCAGACAAGAAGATTTTTTAAGTTTTGGTTAATTTTCCCTTTTTTGTTGCCGTGGCAGCCAAAGTTCTGCATGGAATAGAATTTTTTGAACAAGTTTGAAAGAGATCCACCCAAGGAACATTCCTGTAAAATTATTTTGAATTTGGTTAATTGGTGTAGGAGGAGAAGTCGTTTGTAGGAAAATGTGAACGGACGGACGTCGACGACGTAGGATGACGACGGACGACAGACGGTGAGCGATCACAAAAGCTCACCTTGCACTTTGTGCATAGGTGAGCTAAAAACAGGCTCCACCCCCTTGCGGCCATGTTTTTCAACCGATCGGAAATATTTGAACAATCTTGGTAAAGGGTGCCCCAAGGAACATTTGTGCAAAATAATTTTCAAATCGGGCCAGTACTTTTGGACAAGAAGATTTTTAAAATTTTAACAATGCACATATAAGGAAAACGGGCTCCGCCCCCTGGTGGCCATGTTTTTCAACCGATCGGAAATATTTGAACAATCTTGGTAAAGGGTGCCCCAATAAAACATAAACATTTAAATCGGGCCAGTACTTTTGGACAAGAAGATTTTTAAAATTTTAACAATGCACATATAAGGAAAACAGGCTCCGCCCCCTGGCGGCCATGTATTTCAACCGATCTAGAGATGATCTAACCTGCGACCTTCGTCACCCAAGGCGGACACTCTACCACTACACCACCAAGACGGTCAAAAGATTTAGAGGGGAATAGAGAAGTTTAAAAAGACTGAAAAACATTAAAAAAAGTGCTTGCAAAATAAATAATTCTCCATGGCGAGGGTAAATGAATTCAAAGGCCGCCATTCAGAAGAAGTCTTGTGTAGAAGAGTCAAGACTTTGTCTTGGTAGGTTAAAATTTAATAGAGAGTTTAGTGTTGATCATATTGAAGTAATAGAGAAACTTAGGAAACTTGAAGAACTGTTTATAAATGTGAAGAATTGTTGATGATTAAGGACAAATTAACCCTTTCACACCTGAAGAAGCATTTCGACGCAAAAGCAGCAGCCGACTTTTGAAAACTTTATGACCAAATTTGATTGACCACAATGTTTTCATCTTTATTTAACAATTAAGCTCACTTTTATGGAGATTTTTCAGGTTTTTGTCATTATGTTTTAAAGTCATCTGCTGCAGAATTGTTGTATGTGGGAAAGGGTTAACTAGCTATAGTGTTGCCTCAAGTATTGCTACACTCTTCAACTGACAGAGTGGCACCTCGGATGGTCGAGTGTATTTGGGTGTGGGCATATTGACAGTTTGTGGGATTCGCTTATTTATCATAATTTACCGGTCTCACAGACACAGATAGGTAGGTTGGGTTATCACTCCGGGTCACCAATTATGACATCACCATCCTTCCTACACCACCCAAGATTGTCAGCCCTGTGGTCGCACATTGAAATTTTTTATCAAAATCAAGCACTTTTACAGTTTTCAAAGAGGGTTGAAAATGAAACCCTGTGATATTTTTTTTATTGATTTAACTTTGAAATTATTTTCTAGGTTTGCATTTGTCAAGAGTTCTAGGAATATCAAGAAAAACATACTGAATTGAGCAGCCAACAGTTGCTGGTTGGCCTGGCTTCACAAAATCAATCCAAACAGTCAGGCAGTTAAAGTCCTCCTTTTCAACTTCCTTCCAAATAGGCCAATTTTTATATTCAACCCTTTCCCACATACAACATAGCTGCATCAGATGTTTTTAAATCAAATACGTGAAACCATGGAAACTCATTTATTAAAAGTTCATTTATTAAATAGCATTGAAAACATTGTGGCAAAAGGAGAAATTGCTCATCATGAGCAATTTCTACTTTTGCAACAATTTTTTAAATAATCGTCTGCTGCAGGTGTCAGAAACTGTTTGTATGTGGAAATGGTTTAATAAAACAGCAATGATTCTGATTCTCACGATAGGTCAAAGGGAAGTAACTCTAAAATGCAATGTACAAACTCTTTCCATTTGTTCACATAAAAACAACTTCTGACCTTCCCAGAGTAGATATCATTTTTTAACATTATGGAAAAAGGAGAAACGGCAAGAAATAGCAATGTATGCATATCAAAAATGTATCATAACTTTTAACCCTTTTCCTTATAAAACTAATTTGAAGCAGATGACTTTGAAATCACCTAGGCACAATTATGGAACATCTCTATAAATGGAGGTAAATAAATCTGCAGCAGACGACATTGACATTATCAAGTCCAAAATACAGAAAATCTCTATAAATGATAGTATGATTATTACATAGATTAGAAATTATTGGGTCAAAATGACAAATTGCCCATTATGAGCAATTTCCAAATGATATCAAAAAAGACGTCTGCTTCATAAAAGTCAGAATGTGTCTGCATATTGGATAAACCATCTAGGTATTGTAGCTTTCCCTCAGATGTTGACAAAGCATGCATCATCATAAATAACCCTTTCCCTTATACAACACATCTACAGCAGGTGACTTGGAAAGCCCCTAATGTCAATTTCTGCGTGACTTGGCCCCATAGAGTCCTCAGTCGATTGGATCTTTTAGTGATTTATGATGCTAAGAAGAGAGGGCTTAAATAGGTTGAATCTGCAAAAGCTGGTTTGATGCATTCGTCAGAAAGCCTCAGACCATCGTATCAATTTCCAACTAACAGCAAACGTTGGAAATGGAGAAAATGCTTCTTTTCCTACCATGAACTCCATGAACCCCTAGGCTACCATGAACCCCTTTTCAGTATTAAATGAATCTACAGCAGATGACTTTTAAAGCATCAAAGCAAAAATACAGAAAATCTCTTCAACTCTTTCCCACATACAACAAATCTGCGGCAGACAACTTTGAAAACATATAAAAAATCCCAATAAATGATGTTTTAAATCACTGAAAAAAGTTGAAAACATTGTGGCAATTAAAAGGAGAAATTGCTTGTTTTGAGCAATTTCTTCTTTTGTCAGTTCTTTCAAAAGTCGTACCTCTAATGCAAGGGGGCCAGAAAGCTTTTATATGTGCAATTTATACTTTTGCCAAGCACAATGCTGTAACAATTCGTCTACTGCAGGAGCATCAAACAGTGCCACATGTGGGTTATATATGTTGAAATACTACTTCCAATATTCCAAATGGTACATTTGTTTCTTCTGCTGTTCAAAGCAGACGAAACTAAAATTGATATATCTGTTTAACCTTCGCCCTCATACGACAATTCTGCAGCAGACGACTTTGGACATATTTTGTCAAAAATAAAATGGAAAATCTCTATAATTGAATGGATAACCTATGACTAAAAGTGGAAAGCATTGTGGCAAAAGGAGAAATTGCTCGTTTTGAGCAATTTCTTCTTTTGTCACTATGTTTTCAAAAAGCTGTATGCTGCAGAGGCGTCGAAAAGCATCTATATAAGGGAAAGAGTTAAGATAAGGTTAACATAGACTATTATGATGTATACAAATCTCAATGACATAGCATGTGTTTAGTCCGGTTTGTTGGATGAATATTGTAATGCAAGGTTTTGGAAATGAACTGAATAAAACTGACACAGAGTTATTCTTTTAAACTCTTTTATTCAATGATATGATCATTTATTAACAAGTGATGGTGAAATATATTAAGATCTAATGTAGCACACAATTAACTTCACATCTAATTAGCCAAAATTGGTTGAAAATAGGTTTTGGAGTTTGGGATTTTGTGGGGACGGTGGAAAAGAAGCATTACAATATTCATGCCAACTCAAAATGGACTAAACATCTAAAACATTGAACACATCTAAGCAAAAAAAGGCAAAATATTTGGCAAGTACAACACTCATTTGAAATCATGACGGTACTGTGTATACCAATCGTCAACTTTGTTACCTATTCAACACAGGTTAATAAATAACTTCAAAGCCATATAGAGTTTTGTTAGTTAAACCCTTTCCTTAATACAACAATTCTGCAGCAGACGACATTGAAAATATCTACATTAAAACATGAACCGTGAGTCACTAAAAATGAAAGTATAATTATTGAATACAGTTTTAAGTGTTGTTGCAAAAGGAGAAATTGCTCATTATGAGCAGTTTCTTCTTTTGCCACATTATGTTTTCAAAAGTCGTCTGCTACAGAGTCGTCGAAAAGTGTCTGTATGTGGGAAAGGGTTAAAGGATGAATAAATATATGCTATAATCAAGTTGACGGTAATCATCATCTGACGTATGATAATAAATAAGTCTTTTAACTAATTATCCTATGACTGCATGCTGGAACCAATTACTGGTGAAGCCTGTGTGCTGCCAGCTTATTGCCTTGCAAGTTGCCACAATTATATGTGCCGTTTGACCAGGCTATATGCTAAATGCTTCCTAACAATATTTCTATCTTAAGAATCCTAAAATTGGCTACAGACTATTCCAAATGCAAATTTGGACAAGTCCATTTTGAAAATCCAGTCTTGAAAGGGTTAACCCTTTCCCACATATAGACGCTTTCTGACACCTCTGCAGCAGACAGCTTTTTGAAAACATAGTGACAAAAGAAGAAATTGCTCAATGAGCAATTTCTCCTTTTGACACAATGTTTTCAACTTTTAGTCATTTTTGACAAAATGTGTTCAAAGTCGTCTGCTGCAGAATTGTCGTATAAGGGAAAGGGTTAAAGCAGACGGCGTTTTGAAAACATAGTGACAAAAGAAGAAATTGCACAGAACGTGCAATTTCTCCTTTTGTCACAATGTTTTCCACTTTTAGTCATAGGTTATCCATCTGACAAAATAAGTTCAAAGTCGTCTACTGCAGAATTGTCGTATAAGGGAACGGGTTAAGTACTATATATTATTATTACGCTTGTAACAGACTCGCAAGTTCAACACTCTACACTGACTGTAACGAAACTAAACGAAATGCTTACAGTTGTCTAGAATTGTTTAACGAGACAGAATACACTCTTAGTATAAGTAATCTTGTCCAAATGTCTAAATTTAACGAGACAGAATACACTCTTAGTGTAAGTAATCTTGTCAAAATGTCTAAATTTAACGAGACAGAATACACTCTTAGTATAAGTAATCGATCTTGTCCAAATGTCTAAATTTAACGAGACAGAATACACTCTTAGTGTAAGTAATCTTGTCAAAATGTCTAAATTTAACGAGACAGAATACACTCTTAATATAAGTAATCTTGTCAAAATGTCTAAATTTAACGAGACAGAATACACTCTTAGTATAAGTAATCTTGTCCAAATGTCTAAATTTAACGAGACAGAATACACTCTTAGTGTAAGTAATCTTGTCAAAATGTCTAAATTTAACGAGACAGAATACACTCTTAGTATAAGTAATCGATCTTGTCCAAATGTCTAAATTTAACGAGACAGAATACACTCTTAGTGTAAGTAATCTTGTCAAAATGTCTAAATTTAACGAGACAGAATACACTCTTAATATAAGTAATCTTGTCAAAATGTCTAAATTTAACGAGACAGAATACACTCTTAGTATAAGTAATCTTGTCAAAATGTCTAAATTTAACGAGACAGAAATACACTCTTAGTGTAAGTAATCTTGTCAAAATGTCTAAATTTACCAACTCGATCACTCAAGTAAGGTGAATGAACATAATTGTTTAACCCTTTCCCTCATACTACAACTCTGCAGCAGACAACTTTGATCATATTTTGTCAATAAATGGAAAATCTCTATAATTGAATGGATAACCTATGATTAAAAGTGGAAAACATTGTGGCAAAAGGAGAAATTGCTCGTTTTGAGCAATTTCTTCTTTATGTCACTATGTTTTTAAAAAGCTGTCTGCTGCAAAGGCGTCAGAAAGCATCAATATGAGGGAAAGGGTTAACACATCTTCAATGAAGCAGGCTTTTAACTTAGCAACTTACGTACTGCTTTAGAGTCTCTTGTCACTCAAAAACCTCCTCATAAAATGAAGTTGAGACCATTGTTAAGATATTTAGACAAGATGGGAAACAATGTGGAAAAAGGAGAATTTGCTCAATATATCATAAACAATTCATCCTTTGTCCATGTTTTTAGGATGTGTTCTGCTGCAAAAGCATCAACAGATGTCCTCATAAAGGAATGGATCCATTGATTGGATTTTAACACCATCTTCAGCAATATTTCAGTTACATCACAGCGGTTAGTAAAATTTGTTTCCTGGCTTTTAGGCACATGTATACCACACAGCATTTCTCTGATGCAACTGACTTCCTTCCCAAATAGACTTTTTAACATATTGGGTGGAAGACGCATGCACTAGTCAAACTGACTTTTGTCAATTATCAAAAAGAAAGAATGATTGGACGAGTGGGCATTCATCAGACAAATGCAATGCATATTTCAATCACATTCTATCAATGCGATAAAATACCAAAGGTTGACAATTTAAGTTTGTTTATTTAATCCTTTCTAACATTAAGAAGAATCATGCCACACCTGCTGCAGACGACTTCCAAACACATTGTCACAGAGAGGAAATTATTCAACATGATTTTAAACAATTTAAAACAATTTAATGTTTTAGTACAATATATTCCAATGTTATTTGCTGTTGAGTGCTTTACAAGTGTTATTAGTATTTATAAATCCAGTGTTAGCATATTTATATTACTAAGAAATATAGTATTATCACAGACTATTCTAGGCAGAAATATTTATATTTTTCCTGATTAACCATTTCCCACGTACAGCAAAACAGCAGACGACATTGAAAAGATAAAAAAAAAAATATGGAAAATCACTATAAATAAATGTTATCTATTATTCAAAAACATTGATGCAAAATGAGAAATTTATCATCTCCTTTTGCCACAATGTTTTCTAGAGTCTTCTGATGCAAATCTGTCTGTATGTCGGAAAGGGTTAAAACACAAAAGTACATGTCAATTGTATCGCCTGCCAATACGTCAGTTAGTGAATGTATGAAAGACAGACAGACAGACAGACAGACAGACAGACAGACAGACAGACAGACAGATAGACAGATGACTGAGAAGTGATCTCTTTCAGTCACCCTGCCAAAGCAGGCGATACAAACAAAAGTTAAATCACTCAATCTGCAGCAGACGGATTTGAAAAGATTTTGGCAAAACCTTGAAAAATCTCCATAAATAAAAGGATTATTGCTGAAAAGAGTGTAAAACATTGTGGCAATAGGAAAAATTGCTTGTTTTGAGCAATTTCTCCTTTTGTCACAATGTTTTCAAAAGTCATCTGCTGCAGAGGCGTCAGAAAGCATCTATATGAGGGAAAGTGTTAAATCACTCAATTATGTTTGTATAAGTGGACTAGATCAATAAATTAATGGAATTCTATCATGTAACATAGCACAACTGTCACAACTACATAAAGATTGCACATATTGTATATTATATATTAAGATTAATAGTATATAAATAACATGAATAACATTTTAAATAAATAGTGAAATTATGTTGTAAAGTAGATATTATGAAGACAATTAATACAGGGTTGTCAAAAATTAACCGATTGCCGACCAAAATTATCTGTTAAAATTGCTCTTTATTCTGTTAGTTTTGCTCCCCTGGGCCCCCTACCAGGGATTTGCCCTTGACCTGACGACCCCAGCCTGATCGGTTACTTTTCTCATTTTGACAACCCTGCAATATATACACAAGACGGATTTATACAATTGAGACACTTTCCTTGATCCTGAGAAAAACTTTTCAATTTTTCGATTCATAATTGCTCAAAAGAGCATGCAAAAAACAATGACTAATTTTCGGGATGAAACTCCTATAATATAACAATAACATAAACAGATCTATGGCAACACATTCAAATTTAGCAACAATTGGCTTTTTTTATAGCAAACATTATATTGTTATGGCAATTCAATTGAACCAAATACTATTGATAAGGTAGTTTGCTCCCTTTTTTTTTAACCCTTTTCCACATGAGCAAACTCTGCTGCAGAAGACTGAAAAGCGGTATTCAGAAATTAAAACATTTCTATAAATGAAAGTATAATTGTTGAATAGAGTAAAAAAGATTGTGGCAAAAGAAGAAATTGGTCATTATGAGCCTATTTGTTCTATTGCCATAATGTTTTCAAAAGTTATCTGCTGCAGATGCATCAAAATGTGTGTGCAAGTGGGAAAGGGTCACTTTACATTGTGGATGTAAATAACTATAATTTGAACAATTATCCAGGAGGTGCCAACAACAAAGAGTTTGAAATAAAGGAGATTTAGCTTGGTGGACAAATCTGTATTCTCTACCTTAATTAGATATATGCTTATCTTCCTATAGGCTGCATTATACAATTGGTCAATAAACAGAAAGGGACAACCATTTTAAAGTGAGTAAACACCAATTTTAAATATACAAATATAGGATAAATCCTGGAAATCATGTTGAAACCATTTTGACATACCACATATTTTTGAAAGTGACTGCAATTTGTCATGTGAAATTCTTTCATGTTATTTGCAAAAGAAAGCAATAGATATAGGTGGGTTTATTCATTAAATAAAGGTCAAGATCAAAACTCAAACCTCTTAATCACTATGAAAACTCAGTGGCAATATATTAATAAGCGCAGGTAAAATAAAAAGCACAAGCAATTAACTTCAACAGTTTACATTGTATTGAAATTTGAACTGGCAAAATGTCAGCATATTATTTGCGCTAAATATATTAGCTTTTCAAATCCCACCATAACAGTTAACCAGGAAAAGTTTTCTAAACAGGCAGGTAGTTTTGAAACACCAGCTGATTTAACAGTGAATTTATTTAACCTTAGCAATTGGTTAATTTTTGTGAATTTTCAATGTTAACAAGATTTTGTCATCAATAAGAACAAATTTATCTTTGACATGCCCTTAGTTGATATATGTCTGAAAAAATCATTGAAAAAAAAGAAAAGATCAAAAATATTATTTTTATCCCATTAATGGAAACAAGAAGACAAGTACTGCACCAAAAGCTAGAACAGCCATTGCTTGGACGACAAACAATTTATCTTGAGTGGATTCTTGAATGTATAGATCAGGCAGCTCCTCCTGCATTATGGCTGAGTACATGTTCTCACCTCCTACAACAACATCTTCAATTAACGGATCTTCCATATCTGTTTCACTGTCAATTAATGGATCTTCCGTGTAAGTTTCATAACCAGAGTCTTGGAGATCTTTAAAAGTTTCGATTATTTCTGTTTTTAGACTTTTTGCAGTTAAATCTTTATATATCGCTTTTTCTACACCAGCCCCATTTTTGTGTTTATGGCCAAATACATTGTGATTATAATCTTCTTGTTTTTCCTTATCAATGTTTTTGTTTCCGTAGTTATATTGGTAATATCCTGGCAGATATCTAGGAAACTTATCTGTGCTGTATAAACTTGGCTCCTGATGACACTGAAACACGTATTTCTCAGTATATCCTTCACTTAGAAGCTTTCTATCATCTTGCTTTGGCAGATCATAATGTTCTTGATCAGTTAAGGCCCTTTTCTCATCGTCGGTTACAGTAGTAATTTTCAAACCAAGTGCACCGAAAACAGATCGTTCAATGTGTTCCTCAACTACCGTATCTTTTGTTTCCTCAGAATGCGCATTTGGGATCCCATCTACTGGACCAAGAGGATAGCAAACGGCTCGTTCTATAACCTCTTCAACATGAATTGCAGAACTCTGATTCTCGTCCTGGTCCCCTAGTGGGATACAAACAGCTTTTCTCATGAATGGTTCCACAGCTTCCTCTAAAACCTCTTCTCCCCCTGAACTTGAATCACTAGATGATGAGGAATTTATTCCAACACTTTTATTGGACGTTTTTACTGATGTTTCGGTTTGTGATTCAGTGCTTAACACACTCATTGTGTTTCTGCAATCATTTACAGGTTCAGTTGTATTATAAAGTAGCTTTGAATCTGTCTGAACCTTCTTGTTATGTTGATATTTAATTTTCACATTGTTTAGTTTATATTCTGTAACATATTCATATGTTACATATTTAATTTTGGGAGATTCTGGATCAGTGTCATCAGTATAACTATAGGAATACTTTGTTATTCTGTCTGCTGAGCTGGTACAGGGCTGCACTGCTGTATTTGACTCTTCATTTTTTCCTACCGTATCATGTATGATACTCGCTTCATTTTCGGTTTCTTTTTTACTCAACTCTGATACATCTACATAATTAGTTTTACTTGCTTGTTCAGACAGTGATGGAAAGACGCTTTCAAAACCATTCAAAGGATACGGAGTGACTGAAGAATCCTTGTGCTGACAGGGGATATACTCTGACTGCGCCAGCATGATTGGAGAAGCTCCGTCAGAACCATCATCAGCAGGTGACATTTCTGCTGAACACTGTGATGTATAAACAGGTCTTTCTAGGTTCTTCTCTAAAGGAGACACAGACAGATGCTTCAAACCGTAGTCATATTGATACAGATCTTGACTAGTCAATGCACTTCTAGATTCATCATCACATGAATTAGCATGTGCATGTTTCAGATCTGCATCTGATCTAGTGGGATCTTTTGCTTTTCTACCTGTAACAGGTTTAATAATCTTAGCTGAAGGCTTTTTGTCTTTTCTGTGTGAATCAATAGTATTTGCTGCTGAATTTCTGTTATTGTCAACAGAAAGTTCAAATTTGTCATCATTATAGTCAATATCATCAAGGTCAGTGGTAATAACATCATTTGAAATATCTCTAGTATTAACTGAATAGTAATCCAATGGACCCATAGAGAAATTTACATCTTCAAACGTTAAGGCTGAATGAAAACCAAAGTTATTATGACCAACTGAACTCTGACTAAATGCCTGGGATGTGTTTAGAGATCTGTTTGAATGTGCTAAATAAGAGTTTAGTTTCGAATCTGTTCGTGGAATACCTAGATTTCTCGGTTCTTCATCAAAAAGACCAACAATAAATTGATCTATTTGATCTATTTTGTTGTCTTCCCTGTTGGAATGGGGCCTCCCTGCATAAAATGTATATTTCAGATTATCATCCGTTTGAATGTTGTTTCTTGACTTATAGATAGGAAGATTATCAGGAAAGTGCACTTTTCTATCAGATAACACTGTTTCCTTCCTTTGTTTTTTTTTCAGATTTGACCTTTTTGGAACAAAGGGAGTGTTGTCTATAACTTCAGGAATGGTATCCACAGACCCATAGTCACCAAAACTGTCATCATAATCATCAAATGCAATGTCCTCATCCCAGTAATTTATATCATATTTATCATCAAAGGGTGCAGTTGTAGTGGCAGAAAAATTAGAAGTTTCAGGCAATGTTGGGTCCTTTTGATGCTTGTTCACATCATGAACCTTGTACGTCATTACATCCTCAAGACTGCAGTCTATTGCAAACCCAGACATAGCAGGAGAAAAAGTCATTGTATTCTGTTCCTCTTCCTCATCAGCAAACGGTATTTCTGGTTCGTTATATTCACAATGAACAACACTGAGACCT
This sequence comes from Serripes groenlandicus, assembly GCA_031761405.1. Lineage (NCBI taxonomy): Eukaryota > Metazoa > Mollusca > Bivalvia > Cardiida > Cardiidae > Serripes > Serripes groenlandicus. The sequence continues at coordinate 82,924,825 of JASEVX010000002.1, read as the reverse complement.
GGTTTAGGCATTTCAAAGCTTATGACTTCATATTCTGAACCACTGATATCTGATGAAGAACCACTGTCATCATTTGAAGAATCTGATGTTGGGTGTGAATCTTTAGAAACCTCATCGACATGGTAGATGTTCTTTGAACAACCTTCAGATTTATCTTGAGCTGTATCTATCCTACTAAAATCTATTTCTGAAACATCAAGTTTTTCATTATTCACATTATCTGTTTCGGTTTTCTTATCTAACTTTTCCTCCACTTTCAACTTGTTTTTTCCGTCTACTGGAAACCCCCCTGACTTTCCGATATTTTGCAGATTTTGAACTGAAGAGTTCTCATCTAACATACATTCATTTACACCTGTCTCTAGATCGTTTTCATTATGTAATTGTTTATCCTCAGAAGGTAATGGTTGGTCAATTCCAGGTTCCAAATGATTTTTCAAATTCTTGTTCATTTCCTCTAATGGGATATCTATTTCCATATTGGGAAAATCTGTGTTGTCACAATCAAAAGGACCTTTTTCTATTGCTTCTGGAAATCCAATCTCATTGTCTTCATCAATCAACCTTTTATCTTTCTTATTTTTTGAATACTTCCAAACTCTTTTGCATAACAACTCAGTCATAGGTACATTTGTTATGGCTTCATCAGAAATGACCTTTGTCTCTGCAGACTTACCATTGAAAGAAATGTCACTATTAATGTGAGAGTTATTTTCTTCAGATTCCTGTTTAGGTATTGTGCTGTCAAAGTCTAGAACTGAAAATGGTCTAGAGGGCATAGGTGCTGAATGTGCAGGCCCAGAGTCTAAAACTGACACAAATTGCTTCGACATCTGTTGCTTCTTACTTCTTTTGGTAGGGGATAATCTTAAACCACCTTCAATCCATCCAGCTGGAGCCGGTCTAACCATATGGATAACACCTGGGGATATCTTTCTCTTTGTTCCATGTGATTTTGTTTCAAGAGACTCTGGCTTGTTACTTGTATTATTTTCAAATTTATTCTTAGCATTTTTTTTAACAGCTGTATTTGGGAATACTGCTTTTGCTTTCTTATCTCTTACATTTGTTTTTTTGTTAACATTGGGATGGTTAAGAATACTTGATGTACTGGATGATGTATCTGATGAATAATCTAATTTGTACAATGGATTAACCTCATAAGTATTAACAGTTACTACAGAAGGAGATTCACTTTCAGTCAAAGTGGTTTCAATTTGATAGTTTTCTTCATTGTGTGCATTTTTAAGATCAGTGTTAGTTTCTGTTACATAAACTTTGCTTCCTCTTATTTCTGGTACAAAAGATCTTACATGAGAAGAAGATGAATTTGATGGCGTTTCAATTATAATACTTGCATATCTCATCGGTAATTGTGAGTCCTTTTGCTGTATTTTAGATTCTGATCTATGAATATCTTCTTTACCATTCACTCTTTCATTACATATCAATTCATTTTTAGGTAATGGTTTCCTTTTTACATTTCCAAGTTTTTCAACCAACTCTAAATTGTCACCCATGTTTTCATCATTGTTTGATGCTAAGAGATGAGTCCTGAACCAAAATGGGTCAGGACTTTTGACCGGATTTGTTTCTGTCAAATAATTAGTCTTACTTGTTACCCTTGAAGGATCTTCCTCCTTGCTTTTGGCATTTTTCCTCATACTATCAATTTTTTTGTTTTCTTCATCTAAAGTTTTTTCATCAGTCTGATCAGACTTTTCATCACTATTCATTTGGACACATTTTACTTCAAAGCTACCACTATTAACAACTTTTTTTTGTCCATCTTTAAATAGCAAAATATCCCTTTCTTTTTCGGCATCATTTAGTTGTCTGGAATCTTTATGGTTTTCTAGATTTTGGACTGATTCACTTTCAGGTGATTCCTGGTTTGCCATGACATCTGCTCTTTGATTATCTAGATTTTGCACCGATTCATTTTTAGGGGATTCCTTGTTTGCCATGACATCTGCTCTGTGACTATATAGATTTTGCATTGATTCCCTTTCAGGTGTTTCATGGCTTCTCACAACAAAATGGTCTACAGGGTATTCATTGATGTTAGTCTGAGAATTACTTTGTTCAAGCTTGTAAAAAATATTCAAATCTTCTAGTGTTTTTGGCTTCACAAAAAAGTCCATAGGTTGCTGTTCTTTAGAGTCATTTTTCTTTTTTTCATTTGAATCTCCTGCTGTAGGCTTTTGCTCATTATTAAACGTTTTCATAGAATCATTTACTTGCAAACTTGTCTTAACTGTATCATTGACAGGGTTTACTTTTCTCCTGCAAGGTTCTTTTTCAAAATCTGTACAAATAAAATCTTTTCTCTCAGCACTTTTTAAATTAAGTAGGACTGGCACTTTCTTGACCAAACTTGTTACTTTCTTTAATACTGACTTGGGTTTGACATGTTCACTTTTGATTTGCATGGGATCTGTAAGTCTTTCATTTTGTAGTTTGGGTTTGTCCTTTTGTGTATCAATTTCTGTATTAGGAGATTTTTCTGACATTTCTCCATTTTTATTTTTATGAAACAAGCGTTCTTTCTCAGAAGAAGACAGCCTGATGGTTCTATCTCGTTTTAAACTGCATGACTCTTTCTCAAGGTCACTTGAATCAGATGATAAACTACAAAAAAGTTCTAAGCTTTCCTCAAGTTTATCTGGTGAATGAAAAAGGGAATCACTATGACACATATTGGATTTCTCAGACTCATTAGAAATAAGAGAAAGATAAGATGGTCTTTTTACTGTTCTTTCATCTATACATGACATCAACTCATCTGCTATTGCACAATCGTTTTGGAAGGTTTCTGATTGTTCAGCTGAGTCTGGCGAATTAAGAGCACATATATCAAATGCAAATTGATAAAGGGAGCTATATGATCTACCAGAATCCAGGTCTAGGCTTGTTTCCCCCTTTGTTATATTATCTATACTTTTGAGATCTTCCCTTTCAGGTTTTAAGCCTTTTTGCTTTATTTCAATATGTTCCGGTTTAATAGTTTCTCCATTTTCATCCAGTTTTTTATCAAAAAGATTTCTACTAAGTTTGGATAAATCATTTTCTATTTTACAGTCTTTGTTATCTATTAAAGTGTTTTGTAAGTACCTGGGCATAATTTGTGTACACCTGTTCAATTCTACTTCAATACCATTGTCATCTGAATATGAATTTGAAGTGTGTGCTTCTGAATTAGTATTGATAGAATTGTTTACTACATTGGCCAAGGTTAACTTGTTAGAGTTTTCTGAATTTTGCCTCAATTTTTCTGGTGTAATGATATACATTTTTAGTTCTTCTTTCAAACTAGCTTGTGAATCTTGCCTTTTATGTGACGTTTCTTTTAATTCATCAATTGTATCATAATGGGGTTCTACTGGCCTAATTTCAGAATAGTGAGACTCAACAAAATTGCGTTCTGGAACAATTGGGACTTTCTGTTTCCTCTCAGGCAACACATTAGGGGATATTGCATTTTTGTGCTTTTTATTAACCTGTGCATATAAAGATGCTTCAGATTTTGACCCCTTTACAGTTTTGTCCTTTTGTTTTGAATTAGGTTTCAACATGTTTTCCATTGCAACATTTTGGAGACTATTCAAACCTAAAATGTCTTTATCACCAGTTGCAGTTATGTTTTGTTTCGAATTTCTTTTAACAAATCTACTTCTTCTACCTAATACAATATCTGGCTCTTCATTCTTGTTACATGTTAGAGTGTTAGTATTTCTAGAGATACCTGTTTTCACCTCTTCTATTTCTGCATAGATTCCATCCACTGGACTTAGTTTTAGACAAGCTTCAGCAGATTGTGATTTATATTCATCTGATATCATGTTTTCAACAGAATGACTCAAACTGGACATTTTATGTTTTGAACTTCTCTCACCAGTTTTACCTGAATTGTTCAAATGCTCATCACTTGCTACCTTTTGTTCATTTTTGCCATGTCTAATACCAGCCTCATATTCATCACTATCATTAGAGAGGATGGAATCTATTGAGGATGAAGGGTAAGAAAACAAGTATTTCTGGTTAGCATTCCTACAACCATCATCAGTATATGTTAGTCTAGATCTATGTCTAGCCTTATCCACTGTCATACCAACCTCATATCTGTCTCTACGACCACGACGATCTTCTCTGTCGGAATGTTTGTCCTCTTCCTCTGACTCCTCCAGGTTTTTGTTTTTATCTAAATGTTTCTGCATCACAGCTGCTAGTGGGGTCATAACAGCATGCATCCTTTCCATCTTGGTCCGCCTGTCTGGAATGTCCTCAAAGGAATCATTCAGCGATCCCCTTGAACCCCTATATGATGATGTATTGTCATCAACTGAAGGAGGACCTCTGGGTGATGGCTTGGGTTTGGCTGCAACAACTGGTTTAGGTTTTGGTGCCACGGGCGGGGCATGTCGTGGTTCTGGTGGGGTTCTCTTTGGCTCTTGAGGGGTTCCATTGGGTTCCCCACGCATTTCCTTCTCGTGCACTCTTGGTGGTTGTTTGGAGTCTTGTATATTTGGGACTGGTGGTGGTGGGCCCCTTCTCATCTCTTCCCTCTGTCTTTTCCGATCTATAATCAAATAATTAATATTGTAATTCAGCAGCACACAGATTGTTCAGACATTTTTTAAGTTTGCGATAATTTTCAATATTATTTCAGTGTTTTCACATCAGCCAGTTCAACTAAGCATGTGTTGTTTTGGGTGTCTAACACCAGCACATCCCACCATATTTGTTCCCAAGCTACTAGATGCTATACCACGAAGACTTTAAGCAAATTGATGGAAGATTAATGACTTTTGTTAATGATCAGAAAGATTACACAGCCGATAAATGATTTCAATTCACAACTCTCCAAAAAATCCAACTTCCGAAAAGGGCCATAACTCTGTAAAGTAACATGCAATTGTAACCCCTTTAGGATATGCACATCTCCTCTTGGTATAGAAGCTTCATGTTTCATGTAAAATGTTATTGAATTCCACCCAGTGGTTTGTAAGAAATAGGCCGGACAAAATATGGCTTCCAATCGACAGACAAACCAACACAGTGACTCCTATATACCCCCTCTTCTTTGAAGGGGGTATAATAAAACAAGGCCTATTATAAATGTACTGTATAAGAAGACATAAATTCACAACGTGGCTTATTCTGTTTCTTGTCAGGTGATGCATGATGATGTAAACCTGTTGCAGCATTGTTGCTCTTTTTAATTGATGCATAAACAATAGCTGTCAACAAGAGCTGTCGGAGGACAGCGCGCTCGACTACATGCCGCTTATTCACATAAAGCACTATTTCATTATATTGCACTTAAGTACTATTAAATCATATTATATACTCTATATGTAAAAGCAACTGAATAGATATACATACATTTAAATATAATTTAAAAATAAAATTTCCTAAGTCAATCAAGGGCCATTACTCCATATTTAGGATACAATGGAGTTATCTAACCTAATTGTACGATGGTCCTTAACAAATATGTGAAGTATGAAGTGATTTGAATGATGTAACTTTAACGTTGAGCTAAACGCAAATGTTAAAACTGACCGTGTCCAAAATTAGCAAAACCTTAAAAAAAGGTTTTCCTAATGTTTGACACCATGCAAAACCCGTTTGATATGTTGAAGAATTATATTTGATAAATAAATGATCACAATTAGAAAGAAATGTAACCAAAAATTAAGAATTTATCTAAAATTCTCAAAATCAAACAAAAATCATGTTTTTTACCCCCTAAAAGTCACACTCAGCATCTTCAACATACAATGTGAAGAAAGGTATTACATGTAATTATATTCCAAATATGGAAGCCCTAACACAAGTACTTATTTAGAAAAATTCGAAAATTAAATGAAAAAGCCAACTTGCCCTAAAACTTTAACCACCCAAAAGCATGTGTTTTACCGCAAACAGAAGGTCACACTCAGCATCTTCAGCATACAATATGAAGAAATGTATTAAATGTAATTATTTTCCAAATATGAAAGCCCTAGCACAAGTACTTATTCAGAAAAAGTTAAACAAGAGCTGTCGGAGGACAGCGCGCTCGACTATATGCCGCTTATTCGCATAAAGCACTATTTCATTATATTGCACTTAAGTACTATTAACCCTTTCCCTCATACGGCAATTCTGCAGCAGACGACTTTGAACTTATTTTGTCAAAACATAGAAAATCTCCATAATTGAATGGATAACCTATGACAAAAAGTGGAAAACATTGTGGCAAAATTTTCTAAGTAATTCAAGGACCATTACTCCATATTTAGGATGCAATGGAGTTATCTAACCTAATTGTACGATGGACCTTAACAAATGTGTGAAGTATGAAGTGATTTGAATTATGAAACTTTAACGCAAATGTTAAAACTGACCGAGTTAAAAATAGCAAAACCTAAAAAAAAGGTTTACCAAATGTTTGACATCATGCAAAACCCGTTTGATATGTTGAAGAATTATATTTGATAAATGAATGATCACAATTAGAAAGGAATGTAACCAAAAATTATGAATTTATCTGAAATTCTCAAAATCAAACAAAAATCATGTTATTTATTCCCAAAAAGTCACACTCAGCATCTTCAACATACAATGTGAAGAAAGGTATTATATGTAATTATATTCCAAATATGAAAGCCCTAACACAAGTACTTATTGAGAAAAATTAAACAAGAGGCCCATGAGGGCCTATGCTCTACTGGTATGGTTCTTTGGTCAAGGGCCATAATCCAGTCTTGAATGGGCGGATCTGGCTGGTTTAGGAAAGGAACCGAGCTCTCATGGATATCTTACTACTGTATAAGTTTGGTTGAGATACAATCAAAAGTGAAGACTATCGTGTTAAAAAGTTCTTTTATAGCAATTTTGACCATTTCAAGGGCCCAATCCAGTCATGCATGGGCGGATCTGGCTGGTTTTCGAAAGGAACCGAGCTCTCATGGATATCTAACTACTGTATAAGTTTGGTTGAGATACAATCAAACGTGAAGACTGTATCGTGTTAACAAGCTCTTTTATAGCAATTTTGACCATTTCAAGGGCCATAATCCAGTCTTGCATGGGCGGATCTGACTGGTTTTCAAAAGGAACCGAGCTCTCATAGATATCTAACTACTGTATAAGTTTAGTTGAGATACAATCAAAAGTGAAGACTGTATCGTGTTAACAAGCTCTTTTATAGCAATTTTGACCATTTCAAGGGCCATAATCCAGTCTTGCATTGGCGGATCTGGCTGGTTTTCGAAAGGAACCGAGCTCTCATGAATATCTAACTACTGTATAAGTTTGGTTGAGATGCAATTAAAAGTGAAGACTGTATTGTGTTAACAAGCTCTTTTATAGCAATTTTGACCATTTCAAGGGCCATAATCCAGTCATGCATTGGCGGATCTGGCTGGTTTTCGAAAGGAACCGAGCTCTCATGGATATCTAACTACTGTATAAGTTTGGTTGAGATACAATCAAACGTGAAGACTGTATCGTGTTAACAAGCTCTTTTATAGCAATTTTGACCATTTCAAGGGCCATAATCCAGTCATGCATGGGCGGATCTGGCTGGTTTTCGAAAGGAACCGAGCTCTCATGAATATCTAACTACTGTATAAGTTTGGTTGAGATGCAATTAAAAGTGAAGACTGTATCGTGTTAACAAGCTCTTTTATAGCAATTTTGACCATTTCAAGGGCCATAATCCAGTCATGCATGGGCGGATCTGGCTGGTTTTCGAAAGGAACCGAGCTCTCATGGATATCTAACTACTGTATAAGTTTGGTTGAGATACAATCAAAAGTGAAGACTGTATCGTGTTAACAAGAAATTGTTTACGGACGGACGCACGCACGCACGCACGGACGACGGACACATCGCCACGACATAAGCCCTTCTGGCCTTTGGCCAGTAGAGCTAAAAATTAAATGAAAATGCCAACTTGCCGTAAAACTTTAACCACCCAAAATCATGTCGTTTGCCACAAAAAGAAGGTCACACTCAGCATCTTCAGCATACAATATGAAGAAATGTATTAGATGTAATTATATTCCAAATATGAAAGCCCTAGCATAAGTACTTATTGAGAAAAAAAAATTAAAAAAAAATTCCAACTTGCCCTAAAACTTTTTACCCCAAAAAGAAGGTCACACTCAGTACCTTTAACATTCAATGTGAAGAAAGGTATAAGATGTAACTACATTCCAAATATTAAAGCCGTAGCACAAATACTTATTGAGAAAAATTAAAAAATTAAATGAAAATGCCAACTTGCCCTTAAACTTTAACCACCCAAAATCACATCTTTTACCCCAAAAAGAAGGTCACTTTCAGAATCTTCAGCATACAATATGAAGACAGGTATTAGATGTAATTATATTCCAAATATAAAAGCCCTAGCATTAGTAACTATTGAGAAAAAAAAAAAAAAAAAAAAATCCAACTTGCCCTAAAACTTTAACCACAGAAAATCATGTTTTTTACCCCAAAAAGAAGGTCACACTCAGTACCTTTAACATTCAATGTGAAGAAAGGTATAAGATGTAACTATATTCCAAATATTAAAGCCCTAGCACAAATACTTATGAATGAAAATGCCAACTTGCCCTAAAACTTTAACCGGACGCCGACAGAGACGCCGACGCCGACGCCGGGGCGAGTAGTAAAGCTCTCATATTCTTCGAATAGTCGAGCTAAAAAATAAAATAAAATCCTACTTGCCCCAAAACTTTAACCACCGAAAATCATGTTTTTTACCCCAAAAAGAAGGTCACACTCAGCATCTTCAGCATTCAATGTGAAGAAAGGTATAAGATGTAACTATATTCTAAATATTAAAGCCCTAGCACAAATTCTTATAGAGAAAAATTAAAAAATTAAATGAAAATGCCAACTTGCCCTAAAACTTTAACCACCCAAAATCATGTCTTTTACCCCAAAAAGAAGGTAAAACTCAGAATCTTCAGCATACAATATAAAGAAAGGTATTAGATGTAATTATATTCCAAATATGAAAGCCCTAGCACAAGTACTTATTGAGAAAAAAAAAAAAAAAAAAAAATCCAACTTGCCCTAAAACTTTAACCCCCGAAAATCATGTTTTTTTTCCCAAAAGGAAGGTCACACTCAGCATCTTTAGCATTCAATGTGAAGAAAGGTATAAGATGTAACTATATTCCAAATATGAAAGCCCTAGCACAAATACTTATGAATGAAAATCCCAACTTGCCCTAAAACTTTAACCGGACGCTGACGGAGACGCCAACGACGACGCCGACGCCGGGGCGAGTAGTAAAGCTCTCATATTCTTCGAATAGTCGAGCTAATAAAAAACTATGCAAAATTTTCATAAGATCATTTCTAGTTAATAATTCTAGTACACTTCAGCGTTGTTTTAATTTTACAGAGATTTTATTTACATGGCTGGACACCATGATAGACTGGATCAGCTTTCAGTGTGAAAGCAACTAGATACAAAGTAATATTAGTAAAATTGATATAAAGATTTGATGGGTTTATTCCAGACGCCTAAAGTGCCCATTTAAAAGGTTATTTTAGGAGAAGCAGTCACCATATATTCCAACGGTATTTTTTAATTTTGTTTGGTTCTAACCCATTTATAAATATTTTTTAAGCATGATTCGACAAAAGTCAATGCATAATTATGTTTTCTTTACACAACCTTATCTGGAGCTCTAAGACCTGGTTGCATGCATGCATATATTCTCATAGTCTTGACTTATTAATATGAACTTTCAAGACACCAAAAACAACTTTATTGAAAAGATGGATTCTCTTGATGAGACAATAATTGTTCTGGCTGAACTTGGTCTAAACCGACTAAAATTACTTTTGTATTTTATAAAAAGAAAAACCCTTTCCCTCATACGACAATTCTGCAGCAGACGACTTTGAATATATTTTGTCAAATAATGGAAAATCTCTATAATTGAATGGATAACCTATGACTAAAAGTGGAAAACATTGTGACAAAAGTAGAAATTGCACGTTTTGTGCAATTTCTTCTTTTGTTACTATGTTTTCAAAAAGCCGTCTGTTGCAGAGGCGTCAGAAAGCGTCTATATGAGGGAAAGGGTTAATACAGTACAGTACTCATTTAACCCTTTCCCACATACAAATACATCTGCATATGGTAAAGAATTAAAAGAGAACACAATCATTCTATGACAAGCATCACATGTTAATTGATGTTATTAAATGTTTCAACTTCACATAGAAAAAGGTATGTGCAATGTTTGAAGGCAATCAAACAAAAGACTGACACTCAGAATCTTCAACATACAATGTGAGGAAGTGTATGAGATGTCTCTATGATCAGCGTGTGATGGACATAGCACTTGTACTTCATTTTAGAAAAGGTAGAAAAATAAAACTTAAGCATTGTTTGAAAGGCAACAACTTTAGTTATCTACTGCAAAACTCTTACTAATGCAAATTTAATATTAACCCTTTCCCTCATATAGACGCTTTCTGACGCCTCTGCAGCAGACGGCATTTTGAAAACATACTGACAAAAGAAGAAATTGCTCAAAACGAGCAATTTCTCCTTTTGCCACAATGTTTTCCACTTTTAGCCATAGCTAGGTTATCCATTCAATTATAGAGAATTTCTATTTTTTGACAAAATATGTTCAAAGTCATCTGCTGCAGAATTGTTGTATGAGGGAAAGGGTTAAAGCAAGTTTATATTAATATACCATCATCTCGTTGTCTCATATTTGTTGTTCTTCCACCAAAAGTTCCCCGCTTGCTAAGAACCCGATCAAAGTATGGCGCATCTCTAGCTTCATCTGCAACAACCTGCCTTGACTGGTACTGTGTTCTGCCTGAGTAACGGAACCGAGAACCAAATCTTGGAATCACACTTAAGCTTTTGGTTGGTTCTGGTTCTTTAAATCTAAAACAACAAAGAATATTTATTTATTTATTTATTTATTGGGGTTTTACGCCCCTTTCAACATTATTTCAGTTATATCACAGCGACAGTTCACTTATTCATGATCCCTGGGTAAACAAACCAGTACTAGGCTAGAAAATGTGCCTTGCCCAAGGGCACTCCACCATGACCGTAGTGCCACAACTGGGGATCGAACATGGGACACCCGGTTTCGAAAACCCCGACGCTAACCACTCGACCACAGCGGATTCCTTACAACAAAGAATAATGTGAACTGCAAATTGGCTGAAGAATGGTATGAGTAGTATCATTTAGCAGCTTAACCCTTCTCCACAATGTCATACAGATGCATTTACAGGCACCTGCAGCAGATGTCAAAATGTTTTCAACTGTAATCAATAAGTATACTTTTAACCCTTTCCCTCATACAACAATTCTGCAGCAGAAGACTACTTTAAACATATTTTGTCAAAAAATAGAAAATCTCCATAATTGAATGGATAACCTATGACAAAAAGTGGAAAACATTGTAGCAAAAGGAGGAATTGCTCGTTTTGAGCCATTTCTTCTTTTGTCACTATGTTTTCAAAAAGCCGTCTGCTGCAGAGGCGTCAGAGTCTACATGAGGGAAAGGGTTAAACGCTTATTTATAGAAATTTAACCCTTTCCAACATATCTGTAGCAGACGACTGACACCTTTGAAAAACTATGAAAAATCTCTTTAAATGAAAGAAAATTATTGAATAGAGTTGAAAACATTGTGGCAAAAGGTGAAATTGTTAAATTTGAGCAATTTCTTCTTTTGTCACTATGTTTTCAAAAAGCCGTCTGCTGCAGAGGCGTCAGAGTCTATATGAGGGAAAGGGTTAAACGCTTATTTATAGACATTTAACCCTTTCCAACATATCTGTAGCAGACGACTGTGAAAACACCTTTGAAAAACTATGAAAAATCTCTTTAAATGAAAGTATATTTATTGAATAGTGTTGAAAACATTGTGGCAAAAGGTGAAATTTCTCATTATTTGTGTTTTCAAAGGTTGTCTGTCTAGCGAGAAACGTTAAAAGAAACATGCAAGAGGAATAACCCATATTGTAAGCTTTTACTACTGTCATCTATTATCTCCCTTGTTATACTTTCACAAGCTTAACAATAAATAAAAACCCTTTTCTTGAAAACAGACAAATGTTTGCCCCTCTGCAATAAAACATGTTGGAAATTAATCAAATTGAGCAATTTTTCTATTTTCTGTTATCAATGTATTAACCCTTTTTATAGACGCTTTCGGACGCCTTTGCAGCAGATGGCTTTTTGAAAACATAGTGACAAAAGAAGAAATTGCACAAAACGTGCAATTTCTCCTTTTGCCACAATGTTTTCCACTTTTTGTCATAGGTTTTCCATTCAATTATGGAGATTTTCTATGTTTTGACAAAATATATTCAGTCGTCTGCTGCAGAATTGTTGTATGAGGGAAAGGGTTAAAATTGTACTTCCAATTTTCTAGAATGTTTTATTTATACTATGATGATTACAAAGAAGATTTCAAAGCAGACAAATTTATTAGGTAAATATTTATTAAATTCGAGTTTCTCGGATATGTCTCAGCAAAAATGTTTGGGTAAAATGATGGATTGAAATCATTTTGTTTGCGCTCAGTGTAATATGTAGAATTAGTCTTTCAGAGAACTGTTTTCACTAAGTCCTCTGCTTTAACCCTTTTCCTCATACAACAAATCTGCAGCCGACGACTTTAAACATATTTTGTCAAACAATGAAAAATCTCTATAATTGAAGGGATAACCTATGACTAAAAGTGGAAATCATTGTGGCAAAAGGAGAAATTGCTCATCATGAGCAATTTCTTCTTTTGTCACCATGTTTTCAAAAAGCCGTCTGCTGCAGAGGCGTCTGAAAGCATCTATATGAGGGAAAGGGTTAAAAATGTAAGAAGAGGTAGGCGGTCTAGATTAGGCGGGGTATACAGTTCTTTTCCCCACAGTATCAATCTTGTAATCCAACCAAACCCTATGATGTGGGTACATATCAGAGTAATCTCATTGAGACGATCTTTTTGAGTACTCACAACATAGGGTTAGAGGATCAAATAAGGATTTTAGAGCTCAATGAGGACGAATATAACTGGAACTATCACTGCAGATGATAAATACCCCCTAAACAGCACCTTGACCTACACCATAACTTAATAAGTAAAAGGGTCATAACTCTGTAAAATAACATGCAATTGTAACCCCTTTAGGATATGCACATCTCCTCTTGGTATAGAAGCTTCATGTAAAGTGTTATTGAATTCCACCCACTGGTTTGTAAAAAATAGGCCGGACAAAATATGGCTTCTGACCAACAGACAGCCCGACACAGTGACTCCTATATACCCCCTCTTCTTCGAAGGGGGTATAACAACTGGAAATTTGGAAATATAATTACAATACTGATTTGAAAACATATTGGGAAAAGTGAGCATCTATAAATAGATACTGTGTTTTTCAAAATCGTAAAGAGCTGTTAAAGCTTTCCCTCATATAGACGCTTGCCGACGCCTCTGCAGCAGACGGCTTTTTGAAAACATAGTGGCAAAAGAAGAAATTTCTCCTTTTCCACAATGTTTTCCACTTTTAGTCATAGGTTATCCATTCAATTATAGAGATTTTCAATTTTTTAACAAAATATGTTCAAAGTCGTCTGCTGCAGAATTGTTGTATGAGGGAAAGGGTTAAGCCAAGCACAAGGTAGACAAACCTAGAGAAGAGACTAAATCGTAAAGAACTATAAATCTATGGTGTCCACAACCACAGCAAATTAATTGTACGCAATTTTGAATCAAGAGCATGGTGAATGAATATAACAGTAATAATTTCAATATGACAATTCAGACCAGTCGGACACGAATGCTTCTGGACTAGCTGTTCACTAGAAAATGTCATATGGTCGGAGGTCCTATATTAGTGCCAAACCCTGCATTTATAGAGATTCCCCATATTTTTCCCCCCAAGATGTTTTCAAAGTCTTCTGCTTCAAATTTGTTGTATGTAGGAAAATGTCATTATGTTCAATTTCTTCTTAAACCGAAATGCAGATGAGAAAGAATTCGGCGATCATAAGGGAGGTAACTCTGGTACTTACCTGAAGAACGAGTGATGCTCCACACATATCTTCCAAAGTCTCTTTGCCATTTTTATACCAGATGTTCGAAAACCAATTAAACTAGCGAAACTTTCAAACTGAAAAACATTTAAACAATACCATATATACTTACTTATATTAGATTGGGTTAAAAGAGGCACAAATTCATTATTTCTATATAACAGTGAAATCAAAGAACAGATAATTTTGATCAGTTGGTGATTTGCTTCATTTATTTATCATAAAACTTTATATACTTAACGCAAATTAACCCTTTCCCTCATATAGACGCCTCTGCAGCAGACGGCTTTTTGAAAACATAGTGACAAAAGAAGAAATTGCACAAAACGTGCAATTTCTCCTTTTGCCACAATGTTTTCCACTTTTTGTCATAGGTTATCCCTTCAATTATAGAGATTTTCTTTTTTTTGACAAAATATGTTCAATGTTGTCTGCTGCAGAATTGTCGTATGAGGGAAAGGGTTAAGTTGATTGACTAATTGGAAGTAACTAGTTTCAACAATATTATGATTTCTTGTAAAGCACCGTGCATAACATTCTTCAAAGGCAAACTGACTACTTTACACAATTTTCATTACGGTATAGGTCATCTGCTGCATAATTGTAAATTACCCGACTACTAAAGCCCCTTTACCCGGCTACTTTAAACAGAATTTCCTTTACCCCTACTGGGGAGGACCCCCTGACTCCTGCCTACTTTCAATTATTATCCTGCTACTCTAAAACAAAATGAAACCCCTGAAATACTCCCCCATATTTATTTTCTGCAATACAGTATTTACCATTTCCCAGATATAAACGCTTTCTGGCACCTCTGCAGCAGACGACTTTTGAAATCATTGTGGCAAAAGGAGAAATTGCTCATAACAAGCTTATAAGTCGTTTGCTTCAGATTTTCTGTATGTGGGAAAGGGTTGAAACGGCTAGAACTTACCTCTCCAGGTCGAATCTTTATATAAAATTTATTGCGTCTATAGGACATTTTAAGGATTTTGGGCCAAACAAAGCGGTTGACTTGCTGTTTGTCCTTGTACACCAATATACCACTAGCACACACACCAAGCTGAATATCTTTTCCTTCTGCATCCTACAAATAAAAAAAAACATTCTTAAAATTAAAGGTTAAATGTATTAACTTAAGAACCATCTTTCTTCTTAAATCTGTCCATACAGTATCCATTAAAAGCTACCTCAACAAATCTGCAGCAGACGACTTTGAAACCACACAGGCAAAATCGGAAAAATCTCTTATAATTAAATAGAGTTGAAAACATAGTGGCAAACTGTGAAATTGCTCATTATGAGAAATTTCTCCTTTTGCCACAATGTTTTCAAAAGTTGTCTGCTGCAGAGGCGCCAGAAAGCGTCTGTATGTGAGAAAGGGTTAAGAGCAAAAAACTAAAATGTTTTATTGCAGGATTTGGTTTTAACATCTTTTTGACAGTATTTTATTTAATTATATAACAGCTACATTTTCAGCCATCCTCATGTTTCCTCTATCTCAAACACCAGCACTACATACTTCATGGTAACAGGGTGACTTTCAACAGTAATGGTTTTGCGCATTTCTGAAAGATATATTCTGGTGATTCACTAAAATGTACTGAAACAGGAGGCCATTGAGGGCCCTGGATCGCTCACCGGAGTTATGCAATGTGATTTGTCATGCCATCCACAAAAACTCATTTTGCTTTACAACATGATTTGTAATCACATATAGGATCACACAAGGAACATTTCTACACAATTATTTGCAAATCGACCCGATACTTTTGGAGAAGAATTTTCACTATAGCCATATAATTGAATAAGGCAAAACAGCCCTTGGCTCTCTGGTAGCCATGTTTTTGACCAATCAACATGGCTTGAAGGAATTTGATAGAGGGCCAGGTCCGCCAAGGAACATTTCTACAAATTATTTTTGAAATCAGCCAGATACTTTTAGAGAAGAAGATTTTTAAAGTTTTCACTATAAACTTTTCAGGCAAAACAGCCCAGCCCTCTGGTGGCCCTGTTTTTCGAAAAATCAACATGGATTGAACAAAATCTGATAACGGGTCACCAAAGGATCATTTCTAAAAAATAATTTGGAAATCGGCCAACTGGTTTGGCATTCTTTCCGTTGCCATCAGAATTCTGCATGGACTCATACAATTTGAAGGAATTTTGGTAAGGACATTGAGAGGATGCCTGCTGTGAAGCTTCATCCCAATCGACCCACTGTTTACAGAGGAGAAAATGTTGACGCATGGACCACGCATGAGGGACATAGTGCAATCACAATAACTCACCTTGAACAGTTAGTGCTCAGGTGAGCTAAAAAATAATGTAAACATACCTGAGCAGGATGTAGTTCCACTCCAAACAATGCTAATTTCATGGCATTCTCTAAAAACTTCAATTCTGAATCTTCAGGGGTTAACCCTCTGTGAGAATAATGATAAAACAGAACTTAACCCTTTCCCTCATACGACAATTCTGTAGCAGACGACTTTGAATGTATTTTGTCAAAACATAGAAAATCTCCATAATTAAATGGATAACCAATGACTAAAAGTGCAAAACATTGTGGCAAAAAGAGAAATTGCACGTTTTGTGCAATTTCTCCTTTTGTCACTATGTTTTCAAAAAGCTGTCTACTGCAGATGCGTCAGAAAGCGTCTATATGGGGGAAAGGGTTAAATAAAACAAGACTGAACAAAGGAACTGTTTTTGAGAATTATCATTACAAGTTTATGAAATGCACTAAATAATATCTGAAGACCTAGTGTTAGTATTTAACTCTGGACGTGTAATTAATTGTGTCATTTTCGAACATCTGCATACTCTGGCTGAAAATACTTAACCCTTTCCCGCCTGCATGCACATTTTGATGCATCTGCTGCAGATAACTTTTGAAAACATTGTCACAAAAAAGAAAATGCTTTTGTCAAAATACTTTCAACTATACTCAATTATTATTCATTGATTTATAGTGTTTACAAATGGGTTTTTTAAGTTGTCTGCTTCAGATTTTCAAATATGTGACAAGATAATTAATTTCAACGGATGATCAGTAGCTTTAGACAAAGTGCTTTCAAAGTACATGCACAGAAGGCAGACTAAAAACATCCAGTGGCAGGCAGGAGTCTTTTCCTTGGTCAGTTTTAAATCGATCTCTTATATCATGACAGGTGATGGATTAACCCTTTCCATCATCAAAATACAATACATCTGCAGCAGACTAACTTAAATTTTATTTATTTATTGATTGGGGTTTAACGACGTTTTTTTACAATTTCTCAGTCATATCACGGCAGCCAGTTCACCTATTCATGTGTTTCCTGGTTTTCTCACACCAGTAATCCACACAACTATCTTCCCAAGCAACTGGCTGCTTTTCCACATAGACTTGGCCCATTGGTGGAAGACGAATGACGCATGTCGCAATGACTTTTGTCAAACATCGGAAAGAAAGATGGCCGAGCCGGGATTCAAACTCACAACCCCTGGATTGACAGCCTGTGTCGTTACCGACTGAGCTACCAGGACTCGACAGACTACTTTAAAACACTGGGCACAACTATGGACAAATTTGATAGTATAATACTTGAAAAGAGTTGAAAACAATGTGACAAAAGAGAAATGTCTAGTCATGAGCAATTTCTCCTTTTGCCAAAGGTTTTCAACAGCACAAACCCTTTCCTTCATGTAGACACTTTCTGACGCCTGAAGCAGACAACTTTTGACGACTTTTGAAATTATAGTGGCAAATGGAGAAATTGCTTATGATGAACAATTTCTCCATTTGTCACACTGATTTCAACTCGATTTAGTAATCATACTATCATTTAAAGAGCTTTTCTGTATTTCGTACTTCATTACGTTAAAGTTGTCTGCTAAAAGGCTTTTGCATAGGCGACAGTGTTTACTTACTTGTGTGATCTGTGTAGTTTAGCTATCTGTGATAGTAGGTCCCTGTCCTGGTGGGGTGCAAACTGAATGTCCTTCAGATAACCTGATCCGCTGCCAAACTCCTCCACTTCAAAGTCGCCCATCTCCGACTGGGCAGTGAATGACCCCAACAGGGCGTAAGTTACTGTGGAACATGGAACCCTGAAATATATAACAATCACATGATTGTTTATGCCATTTCCAACAGTTTTCAGTATTATCACAGCGACAGAAAACTTGTTCAGGATCCCAGGGTAACGAACCATACCAGTCATATGAAGTGAAACATCTGTTTATTTTATCTGGGCTTCAAACTGAGGAGGAAATTTCATGTTCATAAATTATTTTTTTGACCCTAAACCCTTTTCCACATAATTATAGACGCTTTCTGACACTTCTACAGGAGATGACTGTTGAACACACTGTGGAATATGGAGAAATTGCTTATAAATGAGCAATTTCTCCTTTTGTCACAATGTTTTCAACTCTAAAATTTTAGAGATTTTCAATAATCTTGTCTGCTGCTAATTTGTTGTATGTGGGAAAGATTTAAAACCTATGTTATAAGTACTGGAAAGAATTATAGGTCTCGCCAACACTGAGGCTTTATACTAAAAGGAGATTACAACAAGGTTGAATATCTGAGTGCTGTTCCAAGAAAACAAACTTTCACTCATAAAGACGCTTTCCGACGCCTCTGCAGCAGATGGCTTTTTGAAAACATAACGACAAAATAAGAAATTGCTCAAAACAAGCAATGTCTCCTTTTTCCACAATGTTTTCCACTTTTAGTCATAGGTTATCCATTGAATTATAGAGATTTTCTATTTTTTGACAAAATATGTTCAAAGTCGTCTGCTGCAGAATTGTCGTATGAGGGAAAGGGTTAAGCCTACAATACATGTGTTAAAAATATCTGACTGCGCTTCCATACTAAAGAATTCAAATGGATACTGTTTACCAGAAGTTTCCTTAACCCTTTCCCACATACAGCAAACTTTGGACATAATTTGTCAAAAAGTAGAACATCTTTTTAATTGAATGGATAACCTATGACTAAAAGTGGAAAACATTGAGCAATTTCTTCTTTTGTCACTATGTTTTCACAAAGCTGTCTGCTGCAGAAGCATCAGAAAGCGTCTATATAAAGGAAAGGGTTAAGCCTTCTGTTACTTTTTGACAAACAGGGCGGAGCCAGATCAGTCTCCAATTCCACCAACGTTACTTAGCGGTAAGTAATACTTTTAATACTTAAAAGCCATTTCATCATTTTTGTTTTCATGATAAAAATGCCAAAATATTTCATTTCTTAACAAGTAATGTTAGTCAGCGAGGTAACTATTTATGTCAACTTAGTCATTAATTTAAATATATTCGCCCATTCATGTTTTACAAAATATAAGGGAAACAACAAGCAAATTCATAAAATTTATATCCCCCGCTTGCAGGAAATATTGTAGGAATAAAGTCCGCCGAAAGTGACGATCGAACTTGGCCTAGCTGTTAAGGCATTTAACCTTGTTAGAAAGTTTAAAAAAAAACGGTTTACATTTGTGGCAGTAATTGCACGGAAACAGCAACAAACAACATTTTTTGTTAATCAAGGGGCCATAACTCCACCGAATAAAGACCGCCGAAAGCGACGATCGAACTTGGCCTAGCCCTTGAGCCATTTAACGTTGTTACCAAGTTTGAAAAACAAAAGGGCCATGATGGCCCTGGATCGCTCACCTTAATTATACAATGTACTGCAATGCAAAGCACATCAAGACAATTATTCTGAATGCAACCTCCACAGTGTTAACAATATTTTCCTTCATTTGGCCTAGAGATCTATATTTTTTTACCTGATATGAGCCATATTCCAACATGGACTAGATATCATCAAGACAACATTCTGACAAAGTTTCAACTTGCTCAAAGTAAAAATGCGGCCTCTGGAGTTTGATCAATATTTTCCTTTATTGACCTAGTTTCTGATCCAATATGACCCATATTCGAACTTGACCTAGATATAATTCAGACAAACATTCTGACCAAATTTCAAGCTGCTGAAGCAAAAAATGTGGTATCCAAAGTGTTCACAAGAATTTCCTGCAATTTGATCTAGTGACCTAGTTTTTGACCCAGTATGACCCATATTCGAACCTACATATCATCAAGAAAAACATTCTGATAAAGTTTCATCATGCTGAAATTAAAAATGCAGTATCCAGAGTGTTAACAAGATTACCCTTCAATTCGACCTAGTGACCTAGTTTTTAACCCGGCATGACCCATATCCAAACTTGGCCTAGATATCATTTAAACAAACATTCTGACCAAATTTCAAGCTGCTGAAGCAAACAAGAGGGCCATGATGGCCCTGGAATCGCTCACCTGTTTTTTTTTTTTTTCACTTTAGCTATATAAGCCCCGCCCCCTGGCATCCATAGTTTCCGACCAATCAACTTGGTTTGAAGGAATCTGATAGAGGGTCACCCTAGGAACATTTCTACAAAATTATTTGAAAATCGGCCAGACACTTTTGGAGGAGAAGATTTTTTAAGTTTTCACTATAGCCATATAATGCAAAATAGCCCTGCCCACTGGAGGCCATGTTTTTTGAACAATCAACATGGCTTGAAGGAATCTGAAAGTGGGTCATCCAAGGAACAATTCTACAAAATTATTTGAAAATCGGCCTGACACTTTCGGAGAAGAAGATTTTTTAAGTTTTCACTATGGTAATATAAGGCAAAATAGCCCCGCCCTCTGGCGGCCATATTTTTAGACCAATCAACATGGCTTGAAGGAATCTGATAGAGGGTCACCCAATGAACATTTCTACAAAACTATTTGAAAATCGGCTGAACACTTTCGGAGAAGAAGATTTTTTAAGTTTTCACTATAGCAATATAAGGCAAAATAGCCCCGCCCCCCTGGCGGCCATTGTTTTTTTTACCAATCAACATGGCTTGAAGGAATATGATAGAGGATCACCCAAGGAACAGTTCTACAAAATTATTTGAAAATCGGCCTGACACTTATGGAGGAGAAGATTTTTTAAGTTTGCACTATAGCTATATAAGGCAAAATAGCCCCCCCCCCCCCTGGCGGCCATGTTTTTCGACTAATCAACATGGCTTCAAGGAATCTGATAGAGTGTCACCCAACGAACATTTCTACAACATTATTTGAAAATCGGCCTGACACTTTTGGAGGAGAAGATTTTTTAAGTTTTCACTATAGCCATATAAGGCAAAAAAGCCCCGCCCCCCCTGGCGGCCATGTTTTTCGACCAATCAACATGTCTTAAAGGAATCTGATAGAGGGTTACCAAAGGAACATTTCTACAAAATAATTTCAAAATCTGCCAACCAGTTTGGGAGAAGAAGAATTTTGAAGGTTTTTTCGTATCGTTGCCATGGAAACCAGAATTCTGCATGGATCCCACAAATTTGAAGGAATTCTGGTGAGGTCATTGAGAGGATGCTTTCTGTGAAGTTTCATCCCAATTGACCCACTGGTTACTGAGGAGAAGAAGTTGACGCACGCCGGACGCCGGACAAAAGGCGATCACAATAACTCACCTTGAGCAAAGCTCAGGTGAGCTAAAAATGCGGCATCCAAAGTGTTAACAAGATTACCCTTCAATTTGGCCTAGTGACCTAGTTTTTGACCCGGCATGACCCATATTCGAACTTGGCCTAGATATCATTCAGCTCAACATTCTGAACAAATGTCAAGCCGCTGAAGCAAAACATGCGGCTTCTACAGAGTTAACAAGATTTCCCCTCAATTTGGCCTAGTGACCTAGTTTCTGACCCAATATGACCCATAGTTGAACTTGACCTAGATATCTTTAAGACAAACATTCTGACCAAATTTCAAGCTGCTGAAGCAAAAAATGTGGTATCCAAAGTGTTAACAAGATTTTCCTTCAATTTGACCTAATGACCTACTTTTTGACCCGACGTGACCCATGTTCGAACTTGACCTACATATCATCAAGACAAACATTCTGATAAAGTTTCAACATGATCAAGTTGAAAATGTGGCCTCCCGAGTGTTAGCAAGATTTCGCTTGACGCACGATGGACGGACGCCGGACAAAATGTGACCACAATAGCTCACCTTGCACTTCGTACATAGGTGAGCTAAAAGAGGTTCACATTTGTGGCAGTGATTGCATGGAAACAGCAAAGAACGACATTTTTTGTTAATTAAGGGGCCCTAACTCCCAACAAATAAAGTCCGCCGAAAGTGACGATCGAATTTGGCCTACGTTGTTACCAAGTTTGAAAAAAAAAAGGTTCACATTTGTGGTAGTTATTGCACGGAAACAGCAACAAACGACATTTTTTGTTAATTAAAGGGCCATAACTCCACCGAATAAAGTCCGCTGAAAGTGACGATCGAACTTGGCCTAGCCCTTAAGGCATTTAACCTTGTTACCAAGTTTGAAAAAAAAAAGGTTCACATTTGTGGCAGTTATTGCACGGAAACAGCAACAAACGACATTTTTTGTTAATTAAGGGGCCATAACTCCACCGAATAAAGTCCGCTGAAAGTGATGATCGAACTTGGCCTAGCCCTTAAGGCATTTAACCTTGTTACCAAGTTTGAAAAAAAAACGGTTAACATTTGTGGCAGTTATTGCACGGAAACAAAGTGTGACAGACAGACGGACAGACGGACAGACAGACAGACAGACAGAAAAACCCAAATTAATAACTCCCCTTTTTTCTTCGAAAAAGCGGGGGATAAAAATGATGATATATAGTAGGTTCTACGAATACCAAGGTGTTTACTTTGTTGCGCGCGCACAACTGGATGCCGTATGATTCCATCAGGAAACCTCATTATCACTACTTTCAAATGCTACAATATTTTTTTAACAAAAATCAATATTCTCAGAAATTACGATACATCATGATTGTTACCCATAATAAAAAGAAAATCCTACATGCCCTGATCCCTCACCAACAAAATCGTCATTTTTTTAGTAGAAAACCTGTTGTTGATTTTTTTCTGTCACATTTGAACATGTTGTCTGTCTATCAACTGCTTATGACATCATAGGAATTTTAAGTCACATGATTAGCATTCCGTGAAGTTTTCTAGACTATTGTGGTAGTTATAAATTTTAACATATGCTATTTTTAAACTTCTAAATCATATACTGTGTTACAAAAAATAATAATGTTATTATAAGGACTAAAAAAATAACAAAGAAATGGGTCGTTTTTGGAAAATATGATTAAATTGTGCCAATAAGAAACTTTAACAAATTGATTCTGAAAATATTGTGTAAATAAGTTCATAGTTTGGAACAGTTAATAAATTAACATTTAAATTAAATATAATTGTTCTAGTGACAAATGTTTTATAGGATAATCATTTTCACATTAAATCTCACAATCTTGTAAAGAGTTGATACACCAGGACCACCATACTAATGCTTTTTGTAATTACACCGGTGAGTGATTGCCTCCCTTGAATGTCAATTTCAAAATGGGTGCGGTTGGACTTAATTTTTGGAACTTTGCACAGAAGTGAATGATTATTTTGTGTAAGTTTATTAACAAGGACATATAAAGGAACGAGTGACACTGGATATAATTTACAGTTAAGTTTTCTTTATTATTATTTTTTCAAAAAAAACGTAGGTACACCGATAATAGGGAGTCCCATCCTATGCTTTTAATTATTTAAGTATTTCTTATTTAACGCTTAGTAAAGTTGGTAGAATTGAACCCAGACTGCGTAAATGCCATTTGGTTCGTTTTTGCAGCATGCAGCCAATAATTGCACCGTATTTTTCTGGTCAAAACTGTTCATTAGATTCTAAGATGCTTCTTTGATTAAATGAGATTTTTCTTGAAAACATTATAGAGCCAGATCCACGCAGTCTATTCAAGATCTGCACAGTGCAAATATCATTTAGCTTCTGTCAACATTTGAAGACGGTTCTGAGCGTACATTGTTCAGAAATGTCAACTTGTACCTTTTTCATAGAGAGCATTTAATGGCAAACAGGGAAGAACTGGTAAAGACAGCATGATATTGGTCTAGGCTGGTCACAAACTCCGAAAAATAGTATCTGATGACAAAGCTCATAAGGTTTTGTTCATTAGTACATGATAAGTCCATTGAATATATAATATACACTTTATACCCTTGAACCTTTGATAAGGGAATTTTATCCATTGTGTTAATTTTGCCAATGTAGAAACAACCAAATACATGAGTGTGAATTTGTCATAACTCTGGAAAATCATTGGGAATAATATATGATCAGTCAAAATTAAACATTTCATAAGATGCTTTCTTATGCCTCTGCAGCAAACCACTTTGAAATCCTTCTGGCAAAAGGAGAAATTGTTCCTAATGAGCAATTTCTCCATTTGCCACAATGATTTTAACACTATTCAATATTTATCTGCTGCAGATCTTTTGTATGTAGAAAAGGATTAAGAAGCAATGCTGATGTTGTTATCATGAAGTGAATATTCGTCGCAACATGAGTGGAGACGTAATACTATGACATCATTTTGTATCAAATGATATTATTTCCCAAGTGAATCATTCTTAATAGGAAATCGATTTCTCTCTTCACCTGTATATTCCTATTAAATCTTGGAAGTACATGTAGAGAAGACTATATAGGGGGAGTAAACTAGTATTGTTTCTACAATATCTCACAAATTACTCAACCAAACCCTATGTTTTGGTTGCTCAAAAGAATCGTCTCACTGAGACGATTCTTTTGAGTACCCACAACATAGGTTTTGTGTGTCAAATATGGATTTCAGAACATGAAAAAACCCTTATCTAGATCTCTGCATCTTTAAGTAATATATGGATTCCATACCTTTCGTTGACTATGTCTCTGCGTATCTGTAAACAAAGTTGATATCGTGTAAGGTCCTCCACCATCTGCAAGGGGTCACTTGGGTAAAACTTTATTTCGAAACACAGATTCCATGACTGCAGACCTAAAATAAATTGTACATACATATGTGTAGACTAGAGAGAGTATAACCTCTTTTCTCTACAGTATATCAACATTTTCTACAATATTGAACCCTTTAATTCATTTGTTGCCACAATGTTTTCAAATAACAAGGTGTCTATTGCAGAGGAATATCAAGTTACCTGTATCAAGAAAAGGGTTAATAGTTCTTTAACCCTTTCCCTCATATAGACGCTTTCTGACGCCTCTGCAGCATACAGCTTTTTGAAAACATAGTAACAAAAGAAGAAATTGCACAAAACATGCAATTTCTCCTTTTGTCACAATGTTTTCCACTTTAAGTCATAGGTTATCCATTCAAATATAGAGATTTTCAATTATTTGACAAAATATGTTCAAAGTCGTCTGCTGCAGAATTGTCGTATGAGGGAAAGGGTTAAAGCTCAAAGCTTTTTCTTCTTCATTAAACAATTTTAACTATGCCTGGCTCTGTTGCTCATATGGACCTTGAAAACTAGGGTGAAACTTCATTGAACTCTTTCTTCCCCACTTATAGAAGCTTTCTGATAGACGATTTTTGAAATAATTGTGGCAAAAGGAGAAATTAGTAATTTCTCCATTT
This sequence comes from Serripes groenlandicus, assembly GCA_031761405.1. Lineage (NCBI taxonomy): Eukaryota > Metazoa > Mollusca > Bivalvia > Cardiida > Cardiidae > Serripes > Serripes groenlandicus. The sequence goes on along the minus strand of JASEVX010000002.1, from coordinate 82,899,226 downwards.
GCCAGGATGATTTCAACTCTATTCAATAATCATACTATCATTTAGAGATTTTCTATATTTTGGATTTTATAATTTTCAAATTTCTTATGCATATTTATTATTTATGTTTTGTTCAGTCTTGCTATTAAGAAAGAGAACATAGAACCTAAGAGCGGTTGGATTTGTATGACATAAATAACAAGAGGGCCAAGATGGCCCTAAATCGATCACCTAATTGATAGTAAATTAGTAGCAAATATTTAACTGCAAATATCTGGGAAAATTGTATCAGGGAGTGCAAATGAAACTGCAAAGGAGTGGACACTTCTCAAGAAACAGCTTATCAGTAAAGGCCATTTATATCTTGAAATCTAACAAGAACTTTAATAAGAATGGAATTATAAAGTTTTTGTCATTTTGCACCTTTCCTGATGCCGCCTTGCTGCCCTGTTTTTCAACGAAATCAATATGGCTTCAACAGTTTATTTAGAGGGTCACTTAAGGAACATTTCTACCAAATTATCTTGCAATCGCACAAGTAGATTATGGAGGAAAAGGATTTTAAAATTTGGGTATTTTTCTCACTTTCTGATGCCGCAGCAACCAAAGTTATCAATGGAATTTAAATCTTTGAACAATTTTGAAAGAGGACCACCAAAGGAACATTCCTGTGATGTTTTGTGGAAATTGGTCTATTGGAATGGTAGGAGTTGGTTCTCATTTGTAGCTAAAAGTTCAATTTACCCCTTTTGTGATGACGCCTGGTTGCTATGTTTGTGTAACCAATCAAAACGGCTTAATCAAATTAAATAGAGGATCATTACAGTAAGATTCATATTATATTTTCTTAAAATCAGACAAGCACTTTCATAAAAATGGAATTTTCAAATTTTGTCATTTTGCCCCTTTTTTGATGCCGCCTGACTGCCATGTTTTTCAACCAATCAGTATGGCTTGAACAATTTTAATAGAGGGTCACCCAAGGAACATTTCTACCAAATTATATTTGAATCTGACAGGCTGATTCGGAGGAGAAGATTTTTAAAGTTTGGACATTTTGTCCCCTTTCTGATGCCGCAGCAACCAAAGTTCTCATTGGAATTTTAATCTTTGAACAATTTTGAAAGAGGACCATCAAAGGAACATTCCTGTGATGTTTTGTGGAAATTGGTCTATTGGAATGGTAGGAGTTGGTTGTCATTTGTAGCTAAAAGTTCAATTTACCCCTTTTGTGATGACGCCTGGTTGCTATGATTGTGTAACCAATCAAAACGGCTTAAACAAATTAAATAGAGGATCATTATAGTAAGATTCGTATTATATTTTCTTAAAATCAGACAAGCACTTTCATAAAAATGGAATTTTCAAATTTTGTCATTTTGCCCCTTTTTTGATGCCGCCTGACTGCCATGTTTTTCGCCCAATCAGTATGGCTTGAACAATTTTTATAGAGGGTCACCCAAGGAACATTTCTACCAAATTATATTTGAATCTGGCAGGCAGATTCGGGGGAGAAGATTTTTAAAGTTTGGACATTTTGTCCCCTTTCTGATGCCGCAGCAACCAAAGTTCTCAATGGAATTTAAATCTTTGAACAATTTTGAAAGAGGCCAACCAGAGGAACAGTCCTGTGATGTTTCACGGAAATTGTCCTTGGAGTTTGGGAGGAGATGATGTTTAAAGCTAAAAGTTAACACCGGACGGACGACGGACGACGGACAAAAAGTGATCAGAATAGCTCACCTTGAGCCTTTGGCTCAGGTGATCTAAAAACCATAAGAATAGGTAGAGTGAAAAAGGGCATTTTAATCATAAATGCCAGAAAGAAAAGAGGCAGAGTGAAAAAGGGCATTTTAATCATAAATGACAGAAAGAAAAGAGGCATTTTATCTTAAATGCCTAATGTACATTTCCAAATAATATGAACATATTTATGTCATATCTGGGCGACAAAAAACCTGCCTGCACACAAGACTGACCAACAGATCCATGTTGGTAAGAAATGTGAGAAGTGATAGCGTGGAACATGGCTTTTTAACGGAGTGTAAAAAGGCGCCCAGATATAAAACGCATGTAAACAAAATAAACATGTGAATTAAATAAATGTGTGAAAGTGAAGACATAGAAATAGTGAACTTTCAACTATGAGTTATCATAAAGTAGACGTCATTTTTCCTAACTTACAAATGAATTAGAATGAAAAATGAATGGGTATGGCAAATTGTATACATTTAGAGGAGGTTGGAGCACGGGAGGTGGTGGTAAATTTCCAAAGCGATGAAATGCGATTCTCGATCCAAAGAGATAAGGTGAAGGCTGTCCTCGTATTCCCATTGGTCAATACTTGTCGGGATACTAGAAACTGCCGTTAATGGGGATCGAGAAACTAAACTAAAGTGTAACCTGCGGCTCCTAGAGCCAACTAGAGTAAACTCAACAAATACATAAAAGATTTTATGTTTGCATAAAATGTCATATATGGGAGAGGGTTAAACCAATAAAAACTAGAAATATCACTGAAGATGATAAATACCCCCAAAACAGCACCTTGACTCAAAATATGGTTTACGACCGACCAACAAAAGGGCCATAACTCTGTAAACAAGAAAAAGTAACAAAGGGCAATAACTCTGTATTTAGATTAAATAGAGTTATGGTTTCTGTACACTGCACTTTCTCTCAATGTGTTGTATCATCCTATGAAGTTTTATTAAATTCCAACAATTAGTTTTAAAGTTATGCTCCGGACAAGACTCTACGAATATGAAAAAGTAACAAACGGCAATAACTCTGTCATTATGTAAAGTAGAGTTATGTTTCTTGTACACTGCACTTCCTCTGATTATGCTCTACCATTATATGTAGTTTTATTAGATTCCATCTATTAGTTATTAAGTAATTCTACGGACAAGAAAAAGTAACAAAGGGCAATAACTCTGTATTTAGATAAAATAGAGTTATGGTTCCTGTACACCGCACTTCCTCTCAATGTGTTGTATCATCCTATGAAGTTTAATTAAATTCCAACAATTTGTTTTAAAGTTATGCTCTGGACAACTCTACGAATAAGAAAAAGTAACAAAGGGCAATAACTCTGTAATTATGTAAATTAGAGTTATGGTTCTTGTACACTGCACTTCCTCTGATTATGCTCTACCATTGTATGCAGTTTTATTAGATTCCATCTGTTAGTTATTAAGTAATTCTCCGGACAAGAAAAAGTAACAAAGGGCAATAACTCTTTATTTAGATTAAATAGAGTTATGGTTCCTATACACTGCACTTCCTCTCAATGTGTTGTATCATCCTATGAAGTTTTATTAAATTCCAAACAATTAGTTTTAAAGTTATGCTCCGGACAAGACTCTACGAATAAGAAAAAGTAACAAAGGGCAATAACTTTGTATTTAGATAAAATAGAGTTATGGTTCCTGTACACCGCACTTCCTCTCAATGTGTTGTATCATCCTATGAAGTTTCGTTCAAATCCTATGTTGCATTGTAAGATATGGTCCGGACGAAATATGGCTCCTCCGACCGACCGACCGACCGACCGACCGACACAGTGACTCCTATATACCCCCCCAAAACTTTGTTTTTTGGGGGTATAAAAATGCAGCTTCTGACAAACAAGAGTTTTCAAAGGAAGATGCATTTACACCGACGAAAAGTCAGCACTTACCTTTTACAAAGACTAAAAGTGACGGCAGAAAACAGAGAAGTGATCCCCCAAGTGATCATCTGGCCTAACAATTTAGGACATGAATATGTTACAATTTCTGAACAGTCTATGACATGAATATGTTACAATTTCCTAACAGTCTAGGACATGAATATGTAACCATTTCCGAACAATCTAAGTCATGAATATGTAACCATTTGCTAACAGTCTTGAACATGAATGTGTAACCATTTGCTAACAGTCTAGGACATGAATATGTAACCATTTCCTAACAGTCTAGGACATGAATATGTAACCATTTGCTAACAGTCTAGGTAATGAATATGTAACCATTTCCTAACAGTCTAGGACATGAATATGTAACCATTTGCTAACAGATGAGGACATGAACATGTAACCATGTTTGCTAACAGTCTTTAACATGAATGTGTAACCATTTGCTAACAGTCTAGGACATGAATATTAACCTTTTCCTGACGGTCTTGACCATGAATATGTAACCATTTGCTAACAGTCTAGAACATGAATATGTAACCATTTGCTAACAGTCTTGAACATGAATGTGTAACCATTTGCTAACAGTCTAGAACATGAATATGCTATAATTTCCTAACCGTCTAGAACCATGAATATGTAACCATTCCTAACAATCTAGGACATGAATATGTAACCATTTCCTATCAGTCTAGAACATGAATATTTTACCATTTCCTAACAATCTAGGATATGAATATGTAACCATTTCCTAACAATCTAGAACATGGATATTTTACTATTTCCTAACAGTCTAGACATGATATGTAACCATTTCCTATCAGTTTAGGACATGAATAATTTACCATTTCCTAACAATCTAGGATATGAATATGTAACCATTTCCTAACAGTCTAAGACATGAATATGTAACCATTTCCTAACAGTCTAAGACATGAATATGTAACTATTTCCTAACAGTCTAGGACACGAATAGGTAACCATTTCCTAACAGTCTTCCTAAAAGTCTAGGACATGAATATGTAACCCTTTCCTAACAATCTAGAACATGGATATTTTACCATTTCCGAACAGTCTAGGACATGAATATGTAACCATTTCCTAACAGTCTAGGATATAAATATTGTACCATTTCCTAACAATCTAGGACATGAATATGTAATCATTTACTAACAGTCTAGAACATGAATGTTTTACATTTCCTAACAATCTAGAACAGTCAAGAACATGAATGTTTTAACATTTCCTAACAATCTAGAACAGTCTAGAACATGGATATTTTACCATTTCCTAACAATCTAGGATATGAATATGTAACCATTTCCTAACAATCTAGAACATGGATATATTACCATTTCCTAACAGTCTAGGACATGAATATGTAACCATTTCCTATCAGTTTAGGACATGAACAATTTACCATTTCCTAACAATCTAGGATATGAATATGTAACCATTTCCTAACAGTCTAAGACATGAATATGTTACCATTTCCTAACAGTCTAGGATATGAATATGTAACCATTTCCTAACAGTCTAGGTAATGAATATGTAACCATTTCCTAACAATCTAGAACAGTCTAAGACATGAATATGTTACCATTTCCTAACAGTCTAAGACATGATATGTAACCATTTCCTAACAGTCTAGGACATGAATATGTAACCATTTCCTAACAATCTAGGACATGACTTTGTAACCATTTCCTAAAAGTCTAAGACATGAATATGTTACCATTTCCTAACAATCTAGGACATGAATATGTAACCATTTCCTAACAGTCTAAGACATGAATATGTAACCATTTCCTAACAGTCTAAGACATGAATATGTTACCATTTCCTAACAGTCTAGGTAATGAATATGTTACCATTTCCTAACAATCTAGAACAGTCTAAGACATGAATATTTTACCATTTCCTAACAATCTAGGACATGAATATGTAACCATTTCCTAACAATCTAGGACATGAATATGTAACCATTTCCTAACAGTCTAGGACATGAATATGTAACCATTCCTAACAGTCTAGGATATGAATATGTAACCATTTCCTAACAGTCTAGGACATGAATATGTAACCATTTCCTAACAGTCTAGGATATGAATATGTAACCATTTCCTAACAGTCTAGGTAATGAATATGTAACCATTTCCTAACAATCTAGAACAGTCTAAGACATGAATATGTTACCATTTCCTAACAATCTAGGACATGAATATGTAACCATTTCCTAACAGTCTAAGACATGAATATGTTACCATTTCCTAACAGTCTAGGACATGAATATGTAACCATTTCCTAATAGTCTAGGACATGAATATGTAACCATTTCCTAACAGTCTAGGTAATGAATATGTAACCATTTCCTAACAATCTAGAACAGTCTAAGACATGAATATGTTACATTTCCTAACAATCTAGGACATGAATATGTAACCATTTCCTAACAGTCTAAGACATGAATATGTTATCATTTCCTAACAGTCTAGGACATGAATATGTAACCATTCCTAACAGTCTAGGACATGAATATGTAACCATTTCCTAACAATCTAGGACATGAATATGTAACCATTTCCTAACAGTCTAAGACATGAATTGTTACCTTTCCTAACAGTCTAGGACATGAATATGTAACCATTTCCTAACAGTCTAGGACATGCATATGTAAC
>JASEVX010000002.1:82845505-82892693 GCA_031761405.1 Serripes groenlandicus | reverse complement strand
TAGAGGTTTTCCCATAATTATGTTTACCAAGATGTTTTCAAAGACCTTTGCTGCTCATAATGAGCATCTTTTCCCCTTGTGTCACAATGTTTTCAATTTAATTAAATGAATACATTCTTCCATCTAAATAGCGGATTTTCTCCCATCTTTTCCAAAATGAGTTTCAAGTCGTCTGCTGCAGATATATTGTAAGTACATGTAGGAACCTGTTTTACATAGGAAGTCGGTTTAATTCTAAATGTAACGGTCTCCGTTTGTCTCGTGGATCGAAAACCTTCAGAATTTCTGTTTCTTGTGGGTTTCTTACACCCTTTCCCTCATACGACAATTCTGCAGCAGACGACTTTGAACGTATTTTGTCAAAACATAGAAAATCTCCATAATTGAATGGATATCCTATGACTAAAAGTAGAAAACATTGTGACAAAAGGAGAATGTGCACGTTTGTGCTATTTTTCTTCTTTTGTTACTATGTTTTCAAAAGGCCGTGGCTGTCTGCAGAGACATCAGGAAAGCGTCTATATGAGGGAAAGGGTTAACTACTTTCCCACTTACTACTAAAGCTTAACCAGACGACATTCAAATATTCACAATAACATATGGGAAATCTCTATAAATGACGGTATCATTATTGAAAAACAACTTCTCACTTTGCCACAAATGATTGTCAAAGCTCATTGCTTCAGATGCGTCAACATGCATTTCAGGGTTAATTAGTAGACAGCTCTAAAATATCCCATCAGATAAGCGGTTAGTTTGTGCCCATCAATTAAAATTTTGATACGTTTCTTTCATTTTGTCTTCAACGAGATCAAGGAACGCAACTTCTAAACGTGTTTTTATATGTGTTTAAAACAGTTATTTCCCTTGTTTAATAATATCCATATTCTCCGTATGTATACATGTACCTTGATAGTGAACGGTACGCTTAATAAGTTATTATTAGATCGAGTCTGTAAACCTTGACCAAGTTGCTTAAGAAACGAATGTTTTTACTGTCCCACGAAACAAACAACATTGTAAAGTATTCGACCCGGATCAGCCTAGGCTGCGCGCGGGATAACCCGGACGGACAATTTTAGCCTCCTGTGGATTTTCTGTTTCAGGAATCATTAATCTATACCTCTAACCCCCTGAGACGGAATGTGTCGGCCAGAATTAGCCCGCGCAGGCTGATATGGGTCGGTACATTACACGGAGACCATAATTGTTGGTTTTCTCGTGGAACGGCTCAATATATGAGTCCGTCCATTGGAAAAGGTAGACGTTTGCATGGTCTGAACAGTGGGGGTTCTGATCTCCCTGTTCACCTACACCGTTTTACCAGAATATACACGAGTTGATTGTTGATTGATTGGTTGATTGTGTGTTTTACGCCTCTTTCAAAAAAGTTTCAGTTATATCACGGCAATTTCCTGGTTAAGATTCCAAGACTACGTGTCCACTCATCCTGACACCCAGTCAGTAAGTCGTGGCTGAAGCCCTAAGCGCCGAGAAGGACAGCCATAACCACAATTTTTTAAAGTAATTTTGTAATGACCCGGCCGGGGATCGAAACCACGGACCCACACGCACTAGAGGCGGGACCCTCTACCACTACACCATCGAGGCGGACCCTCTACCACTACACCACCGAGGCGGTTCTACACACACTAGAGGGCGACCCTCTACCACTACACCACTGAGGCGGTTCTACACACACTAGAGGCGGACCCTCCTACTACTACACCATCGAGACGGTTCTACACACACTAGAAGGCGGACCCTCTACCGCTACTCACATCGGGCGGTTCAACACACACTAGAGGCGGACCCTCTTCACCACTACACCACTGAGGCGGTGTCTACACAGCACTAGAGGCGGACCCTCTACCACTACACCCCCGAGACGGTTCTACACACACTAGAGGCGGACCCCTCATTCCACTACACCATCGAGGCGACCCTCTACCACTACACCATCGAGGCGACCCTCTACCACTACACCACTGAGGCGGTTCTACACACACTAGAGGCGGACCCTCTACCACTACACCACTGAGACGGTTCTACACACACTAGAGGCGGACCCTCTACCACTACACCATCGAGGCGGTTCTACACACACTAGAGGCGGACCCTCTACCACTACACCACCGAGGCGACCCTCTACCACTACACCACCGAGGCGACCCTCTACCACTACACCACCGAGGCGACCCTCTACCACTACACCACCGAGGCGACCCTCTACCACTACACACACTAGAGGCGGACCCTCTACCACTACACCACTGAGACGGTTCTACACACACTAGAGGCGGACCCTCTACCACTACACCACCGAGGCGGTTCTACACACACTAGAGGCGGACCCTATACCACTTCACCACCGAGGCGACCCTCTACCACTACACCACCGAGGCGGTTCTACACACACTAGAGGCGGACCCTCTACCACAACACCACCGAGGCGACCCTCTACCACTACACCACCGAGGCACTACACCACTGAGGCGGTTCTACACACACTAGAGGCGGACCCTCTACCACTACACCATCGAGGCGACCCTCTACCACTACACCATCGAGGCGACCCTCTACCACTACACCACCGAGGCGGTTCTACACACACTAGAGGCGGACCCTCTACTACTACACCACCGAGGCACTACACCACTGAGGCGGTTCTACACACACTAGAGGCGGACCCTCTACCACTACACCACCGAGGCGGTTCTACACACACTAGAGGCGGACCCTCTACCACTACACCATCGAGGCGACCCTCTACCACTACACCACTGAGGCGGTTCTACACACACTAGAGGCGGACCCTCTACCACTACACCACTGAGGCGGTTCTACACACACTAGAGGCGGACCCTCTACCACTACACCACTGAGACGGTTCTACACACACTAGAGGCGGACCCTCTACCACTACACCACCGAGGCACTACACCACTGAGGCGGTTCTACACACACTAGAGGCGGACCCTCTACCACTACACCACCGAGGCGGTTCTACACACACTAAAGGCGGACCCTCTACCAGTACACCACCGAGGCACTACACCATCGAGGCGGTTCTACACACACTAGAGGCGGACCCTCTACCACTACACCACTAAGGCGGTTCTACACACACTAGAGGCGGACCCTCTACCACTACACCATCGAGGCGGTTCTACACACACTAGAGGCGGACCCTCTACCACTACACAACTGAGGCGGTTCTACACACACTAGAGGGTCCCACTACACCACCGAGGCGGTTCTACACACACTAGAGACGGACCCTCTACCACTACACCATCGAGGCGGTTCTACACACACTAGAGGCGGACCCTCTACCACTACACCACCGAGGCGGTTCTACACACACTAGAGGCGGACCCTCTACCACTACACCACCGAGGCGACCCTCTACCACTACACCACCGAGGCGACCCTCTACCACTACACCACCGAGGCGACCCTCTACCACTACACCACCGAGGCGACCCTCTACCACTACACCACCGAGGCGACCATCTACCACTACACACACTAGAGGCGGACCCTCTACCACTACACCACTGAGACGGTTCTACACACACTAGAGGCGGACCCTCTACCACTACACCACCGAGGCGGTTCTACACACACTAGAGGCGGACCCTCTACCACTACACCACCGAGGCGACCCTCTACCACTACACCATCGAGGCGACCCTCTACCACTACACCACCGAGACGGTTCTACACACACTAGAGGCGGACCCTCTACCACTACACAACTGAGACGGTTCTACACACACTAGAGGCGGACCCTCTACCACTACACCACCGAGGCACTACACCACTGAGGCGGTTCTACACACACTAGAGGCGGACCCTCTACCACTACACCACCGAGGCGGTTCTACACACACTAAAGGCGGACCCTCTACCACTACACCACCGAGGCACTACACCACTGAGGCGGTTCTACACACACTAGAGGCGGACCCTCTACCACTACACCACTGAGACGGTTCTACACACACTAGAGGCGGACCCTCTACCACTACACCACCGAGGCGGTTCTACACACACTAGAGGCGGACCCTCTACCACTACACCACCGAGGCACTACACCACTGAGGCGGTTCTACACACACTAGAGGCGGACCATCTACCACTACACCACTGAGGCGGTTCTACACACACTAGAGGCGGACCCTCTACCACTACACCACCGAGGCGGTTCTACACACACTAGAGGCGGACCCTCTACACTTCCCACAAACGCAAGCGTGTACAGTTACCTATGATTGATTGAGCTTAACGCCGTTTTCTGTCAGATCATGGCGGCAAGTTCACCAATTTATGTGTTTCCTAGCTTTCTCACACCAGTCTCCACAAAACATACTTTCCAAGCAATTGCTTGCTTTTCCACATAGACTATCAGCCCATTGTTGAAAAATGAATGACGCTTGTCACAGTGACTTTTATTAAACGTCGGAAAGAATGTTGGCCGAGCTTGGATTCGAACTCACAGCCCCTGGATTGACAGCCCTCGTTGCTAACGACTGAGTTAAATTTTCCTATGGTCGGACTCATACAATAAACATTTAGCCGTAAACATAACTAAACATTATTAAACATAACTAAACTAAATGCTATTGAATTTCGACGACGTCAAACTGCAGTCAATTATACGCACATCTTTATATAATCATTTGGTTTTAAACTCCTTCCCACATAAAACAAATCTGTTACAGACGATTTTGATAACATGAAGACAAAACATGGTAACTTTTATTCTTTAAATGTGAATATATTTATTGAAATGAGATGAAAACAGTGTAAGGAATTATTGCTTATTATGACCAACAACTGGCAACAATCCTTTCAAAAGTCGTTTGCTTCAGACTGAATGTTGTTGTTCTTTCGTGTTTGTTTATTGTTCGATTGTTGTTGATTGGTTCCAGTGGGGCGGGGAAGAGCTAAATTACCGTGTCAACATGTGTGTTTTGGCGTCACATAACCAATACTAATATTCCATACAACATTTTCATCAAGTATATATGTCTACTTTTCTTCATATAAAACTCAATACACCGTTTTTCTAGCGTCAAACGACACCGTCCGCGATGACCCTTCGCGTTAGCAACAGTATATCGAGGCGCGATAGAAAGACTGCGTTGACGTTAGGGTGATAATTAGTTTAAACTTATTTATTTTACATCGATTGCGAAACAAGCTTTCAGAAAGCTTATATCAATCACGCTCGATGTCTGCTTCACGGAGACTATCCAGTACTCGCGACATTTGTGTGGAAACAATCCCAAAGTGAGAACCCGCACATGACTCGAATCCGGTACCTTTGGTTTGAGAGACCGGGTCTATAAATCTGCACTGTCTTCCACAAAGGGTAATCATTAGCGCGTTTACGAACTTGATATAATTTACGCTGTCTAATAACGACACAGTACCGGTGGTTTCTCTGTATACATCAATACAATAAGTTACCTATTTATGGATCTGAACTGTGGGCTTGACAGTTTGTTTGTATTACAGTACACCAAAGTTCAACAAAAACACGATTCATTTGATATATGGATAACGTCCAAGGATAGCGAACCAAACAATGGTTAACTGACGATATTCTATGGGTTTGGAAACCCTAATCAAACATCGCATCTATGAGAAAATGAAGACGTCATTAAGACTGTGATAAAAGCTTTATTAACTAGCAGAGTTTTAATGTCGCCTATACCGTTAACAATTGCGCTAATTCGCAGAAAAACTATCCATCGGTTCTTAAAAACATTAAAAAAAACGTTCTCGTTAGGAAGAAAATTTCGTGTTTTTTATCGTTTGTCTTAAATGTTAAGATAGTATTGTCATTAAACCCAAATACAATTCGTCTACAGTAATTTGATAATATGTCAGGTAGGGGACACTTTTCCCCTTTTTAAACAATTCAAAACATCGCCGGTGAAGGAACAATTGCACGCATACGTTTCATATATCTCTGTATAATGTTTCAATATTATACTGTCGATTTTAGGGATGGAAGTTGTTAAATAATCTAGGCAAAAATATGTAAGCTCTATGAATTAAAGGGACTGAATCCCATATGAGGAAAAAAGCGAAAAAAAAAGAAAATTGTTAAAAATTGCTATTACCTTGATGTTTTTGCATGTAAGGCATTGGGATTTGCTGACTGATGTACTACAATATATGCACACTATTTATATTGCGGAGATTTTTCGTTATTTTGCATTGTAAAATCTACTGGGTTAGTAACCCAGTAAATCTAAAAATATCGCTGTATATTTATCACGTGATCACTACAACCGAATTGACAATCTCCTTCCCAGAGTTGTTGTTCCTTACACTCACGCATACATGAATGTAATGAGTCGATAGTGTTAGAGAATGCCGAATTGAATCCACAAAATCAAATGAGCAAGAGGAAATTCCACGGTATTTTTAAACGGGAAAACACGGAGCGGACGTTTTTTTAACTGCTTATTTCCTATGAAATAATGAAAAACCAGACTTGAACAACCTTCTACAACATTTCGTTACATATATGTCGACATATTTTGGATTAATTAGAATAAATATAAAATATAACGATTTTGGACCATTATGGTGTTCAGTCCCTTTAAAGTCAAAATACGTCTGCGTGTGGGGGAAAAGGTAAAAAGTAAGCAAAGATAGACAACGATTACATGACTTCTCAAACCGTTATCAATCCTTACATCTATGATAATATGGAGATGTGACAATCGTTTAGACTATGTTTTCATGTTGCTAGTAATGTTGACAATTAGTATAGATTACAGGAAAACATGTTGACAGGTTGAGAATAGCTTCATTTAAATCTCGGTCATCGTTAAAAATTCGCGCTAGTTGGCTTCTAGGGTGGTTTCAATATGTTTCCCAAGACGTCGAACGATAAAGTCAAAGGAGACACACATGGCTTACCCTGACGGAAGTTACATTTTTGTCTCAATTTAAACAAACATGGCGGTTTAACATATACAGAAGCTTCACCATATTTGTTTGTTTACATTTTTCAGTTGCCGAAGTTGATGAAGCAGTCATTAGTGATGCCGTGCCGATTATTCGGGTTATTTTTAGTCTCATATTATACAGTACCGTGTTAGTGGTGTAGAGAATCCGCCTCTTATGCGAAATACCCGCGTTTAATCCCGGGCAGAGTCATTACAAAAAGAAAGAAAAGAAAAGAGAAAAATAGTAAGGGCTTTTCTTCGAGGTGGTTATTCGGAGTAGGTGAGTCCGATATACAGTACCGTCTTAGTGGCGTAGCGCTAAGAGCATGCGCCTACTAGGCGAGTTGGATCCCGGATAGAAGCGTGGTAATTACCTTTCTTCGCACCCGCTTTGTGGGAAAAGTTATTCATTGGTCGAGTCAAAAGAACGAATTTAAAAACAAATCTAGAAATAGTTTCTCTTTGATTATTGTGAGAATATTACGAATGATTCACTATTGTCGGGATATAAACTTACCAGTAGTTGTCGCAAAATATCCAGAAAAAAAGCTATGCACTTTTGGTTAATGTATAGTTCTGCACCTTGCATGACAATGGTCGACTTTGCATTGAACTAGATAAGAAATTCTGACGTTTGACATGATACGGTTTGAAATGTACCGCTTATACTGTTATGCTTATAAACACATATTGATCAGAAAGTTTGGGTCTTGCTGTTTATTCTTATAATCCTGTAATTAACCCGTATCAAAACACACACAATTTGCAACAAGACGACTTGGACAAATAATCTGTATTTTTTCTTTAAAAAGTCTCTATAAATGAAAGTATGAACATTGTGGCAAAAGGATAATTGCTCATCATGATCATTTTGTCCTTTTTGCCTGGTTAAACAATATGACTGCTGCAGTTGCGTCGAAATGAGTTTGCAAATGGAAAAGGCTTAATTAAGCGTTTGTCAAGGTAATAGAATATTGTTTTCTTGGTTTGATTAACCCAGATAACATCAGGTAACTATAGGATCTCCACATTAAACCACATTCAAACACTTTGTGGAACTACGCAATTACCGTTTTAATATGCGTATACAAGATGGAGTCTCGCAAAGATAGAAAACAAAATCAAGCTTGTTTTATTCGGCTAGAAAGACCACGTGTTTTTACCGTTTACCTCATGTGATATCGTTAGAGTCGTCTGCTTTGAAAAAACATATTAGGACAAAATATAGAGAGGACTAGATACTGAGGAGTGAACTGGTCTTTTCCCAGATATATTTCTCTTATACTCAACCATACCGTATGTTGTGGGTACTCAAAAGAATCTGCTCATTGACATTGGGGTTTAACGCCGTTTGCAACAGTAGTTTACTTATATCGCGCCGACCAGTTCACATAACGTGTTTTCTTGGCCCTCTCGCACCAGTACTCCAAACAACAGTATTACCAAGCAACTACCTACCTTCACTGGTGGAAGACGAATCACGATAGTCACTATGTCTTTTAACATCAATCATCGGACAGAATGAATGGACGAGCCAGGGATAGAATCCGCGACCCCTGGATTGATAGCCCTCGACATTACCGACTGAGCTATTGCCTCTCTATACGACATTTTTTATAACATACATATGTTTTAGTAGTGTTTCAGACGAATCTTAAATTTAACTTGTATCTGTCTGATGCTTGGCAAACGTCAGTATGACTAGAGTCATTTGTCTTTCATCAATGGACTAACTAAAATAGTCTAAACGGTAAGGTATCGAGTTGCCTGGGTATAGGGGTGTGTGGAAAACATTTTCGAGTTGCCTGGGTATAGGGGTGTGTGGAGAACAGTTTCGAGACTGCCAGGAAACAACCGCTATGTAAACTGAATGTTATAATATAATTAAGATACCGTTGAAAACGGCGGTAAGTTCAAATCATTCATACCATGAAGAGATGTGTGTTTCCGAATAACATATCAGTTGGGTTGTTTTCTTTTACCGAGGTTTGTCCTGCGAGTATTATACACAGTGTCATATTATAGTATACATAGTCCACGCTATTTCCCAGAAAACAATGGGTGTAATTCAATGAAATTATATGAAGTTGTGTACCTAGATGATCAAATCCTTATGACATTTAAGATTGTTATCTCTACTGGTTTGTTGGCACCTTGCTTATAAAACATGAGTATACCCATGGCCAGACCATGAATGGAATACATGTTTAAACCCATGAACAGATCATGAATGGCATACATGATTATACTCATGACCAGACCATGAATGGCATACATGATTATACCCATGACCAGACCATGAATGGCATACATGATTATACGCATGACCAGACCATGAATGGCATACATGATTATACTCATGACTAGACCATGAATGGCATACATGATTATACCCATGACCAGACCATGAATGGCATACATGATTATACCCATGACCAGACCATGAATGACATACATGATTATACTCATGACCAGACCATACATGGCATACATGAGTATCCTCATGACCAGACCATGAATGGCATACATGATTATACTCATGACCAGACCATGAATGGCATACATGATTATACACATGACCAGACCATAAATGGCATACATCAGTATACCCATGACCAGACCATAAATGGCATACATCAGTATACCCATGACCAGACCATAAATGGCATACATCAGTATACCCATGACCAGACCATAAAAAGCATACATCAGTATACCCATGACCAGACCATAAATGGCATACATCAGCATACCCATGACTAGACAATAAATGGCATACATGATTATACCCATGACCAGACCATAAATGGCATACATGATTATACACATGACCAGACCATAAATAGCATACATCAGTATACCCATGACCATAAATGGCAAACATCAGTATACCCATGACCAGACCATAAAAAGCATACATCAGTATACCCTTGACCAGACCATAAATGGCATACATCAGTACACCCATGACCAGACCATAAATGGCATACATGAGTATACTCATGACCAGACCATAAATGGCATACATCAGTATACCCATGACCAGACCATAAATGGCATACATCAGTATACCCATGACCAGACCATAAATAGCATACATGATTATACCCATGACTAGACCATAAATGGCATACATGATTATACCCATGACCAGACCATAAATGGCATACATCAGTACACCCATGACCAGACCATGAGTATACTCATGACCAGACCATAAATGTCATACATGGTTATACCCATGACCAGACCATAAATGACATACATCAGTATACCCATGGCCAGACCATAAATGGCAAACATAAGTATACCCATGACCAGACCATAAATGGCATACATCAGCATACCCATGACTAGACAATAAATGGCATACATGATTATACCCATGACCAGACCATAAATGGCATACATGATTATACCCATGACCAGATCATAAATGACATACATGATTATACCCACGACCAGACCATAAATGGCATACATGATTATACCTATGACCAGACCATAAATGTCATACATGATTATACCCATGACCAGACCATAAATGACATACATCAGTATACCCATGGCCAGACCATAAATGGCAAACATAAGTATACCCATGACCAGACCATAAATGGCATACATCAGTACACCCATGACCAGACCATAAATGGCATACATCAGTACACCCATGACCAAACCATAAATGGCATACATGAGTATACCCATGACCAGACCATAAAAAGCATACATCAGTATACCCATGACCAGACCATAAATGGCATACACATCAGTACACCCATGACCAAACCATAAATGGCATACATCCGACTTTCACCAAAGGGCTAAATAGTCATCGTGGGGTGGTTGACAGTTGCATGTGAAGCTAGTTGTGTGCAGGAATGGTGCCAGAAAGCCAGGAAAAACGATTTACGTCTCTATATATATTAATGAAATAATTATAGTTAACAAAGTTTAACATTTTGATGCAATGAAACACGTATCTAGTCGATCCACTTTCTTGCATGATTGCAATATTTTTATAATTAAAATAATGTTGTTTCCATACCAACTATTTAACTACAATATCCCCCGTTATTGATTGTTTTACCTTAATTTTGAAAGGAGGAATATGAGGAAATCTTTTTTTCAAAATCAGTACCGCCTCGTTTGTGCGGTGGTGGAGCGTCCGATGCGGGAGGTCGTGGGTTCGACTCCAGGCCGGGTCATACCAAATACATTTAAAATGGTAGTAATGGCTGTCCTCCTTGGCGCTCAGGGTTTCCGGGTTAGCATCACGACTTACTAAGCTGATGTCAGGATAAAAGGACCAGTAGCTAGCACTGGTAACTTACCCAGGAACCGCCGTGATATTACCGAAACATTGTTGAAAGTGGCGGTAAATACCATTCAGTCAAAATAATTTAGTCTTTTTTGACGATTGGCCGTTTTTATGGTAATCTCTGCTTGTCAAACGATTAATTCCACGCGGCGAGGGTACATTGTAAAAAACAAGAGGAATGAATAATTTGTAAATCTATTGTTAATTATATATGATGATAGAACACGTTTAACCTTTTCCTACAAGCAGACGATTCTTGGCACCTCTGAAGCAGACGGGAATTTATAAAACATTGTGGCAAAAGGATAAAGTGCTCATTATGATAAATTTCTCCTTTTGCCACAATGTTTTCAACTATACTCAATAATGGTACTTAATTTATAAAGATTTCAATATTTTGATTCGCTGTTTTCTAATTAGTCTGCTTTAGATTTCTTGTTTGTGGAAACAGGTTAATGGAGGACAGATAAAAGGTTTTTAATAGGAACTACATGTACATCAAAAGAGACCTCTAATCGCTTTGGATTCGAATCCTGGTCTGTGAGGAAGCCGTCTAGCTGGCTTGCGATAGGTTCGTGGCTCTTCCTTGGTGTCTTTGTGCACTCGGGATCTTCCTCCGTTATTAATTAGCTGGACGTCGCTGTATGACTGAACTACCGTCGCGGTGACGGTACACTATAACATCAAAAGGTCCAATTTCACGCATTGACACAAATGTGTAGATCCTGTTGTGCTTCATAATCCGCTGTTACGACAGAACTATCGAGGTATGGAAAATAGATTGAATAACCCTTTCTTATTTGCAGACATATGCTGACGCTTATGCAATAAACGACTTCTGCAAACATTTTAGTTCTAGTTTTGCCTCAAATTTCTAACCTTATTAAAAAAAATATCTTTAATTGATAGAGATTTTCTCTATTTTGTCGATACATTTCAAAGTCGTCTGCTACAGATGTGTTGTATGTGTGAAAGCGTTAAGCGAGGTAACACGAAAACAAACCGTCGAGGAATTCTAAAAAGTAGTTATTACGATCTAATTGCACAATTTTATAATTAACTTTTGGTTTCGGGATATTTGTACAAGTAGATGAAGGACAAAGCTGATGTAGATTATCGCTGGTCTTTAACCCGTTCCCACATACAACAAATCTGCAGCAGACGACTTTTGAAATGTCTTGATAAAAATATGAAAAGTCTCTTTTAATGAGACATTGGTTATTAAACATTGTGGAAAATGAAGAAATTGCTCATTATGGGCAATTTCTCCATTTGTCACAATGTTTTCAGAAATCGTCTGCTGTAGGTGTGTTAAAATGCGTATTTATGTGGAAAGGGTAAAACACAACAACAAGGTCGTTTAAAGCGTGAATTTATTCATTTCTATCATACAAAATCATGATGTAGATCTAGTTGTTTCACTGTCTGTATTGAATGTGGCTGCTCCTTAGCGAGTAATATGATGTAAAAAGGCCGGTTTCTACTTCTGAACGACTTTTTAAAGTTATGGAGCAATGCAACACCAGACATCAAATCCCGTGAAACTTCTACACAACTTTTAACTGGAATGCAAATGTCTTTTACAGAAAAAAATAAAATGTGTATTGAAAATCGAATTCAAAACTAATATGAATCTATTGTCGAAACTTTGACCACAGCTGAACTGGACACAAGAAAAGTGAAATAACTCGATATACCTTGGTAAGTTACCAGTACTACTGCTACATTTACCTGACACCAGCGTGTCAGTCGTTACCCCACAGTTCTGAGCGTCAAGGACAAAATGCCATTACTACCATCTTTGTTATTTAGTATGACCTGAACATGGGTCGAACCCGCAAACGGACGCATTACCACTATACCAGCGAAGCGGCCACAGTTGATGTTGCATCATCACGCTTTCCAACTTACTGACGAATTCAGTGCAACTGCAGCAGACGACGTTTGAAAACATTGTTCAATCATTTATTGAGATGATATACATGTATGTTTGTCTAAATGTTTTCAAAATCGTGTGCTGCAGATTTGTCGTATGAAGAAAAGTATTAACATAACGTCGGGGTGAATTTTTCTAGCGACACGACTGAATGATAATGATGACTCCATTTGTCCCATTATACGCCAATCTAGCCTCATTACTGTAGAACTACTTGTCCGTTAGTGCGCTGATTGCCGGCCTCGATTTACGGCTCTTGCTTCCTGAACGTATTTTATAGGCGATATTTTACGGGAGTTTAAGTATAATTCCATTAACTTGTCGAGCGCTCAAGAAGTTTGTTATTGCGAATTTTGTCCCTTAATGAATGGATGCTGTTTAAATACAGAGAGACGTTAGTTTGTATTAGTTTTTTAACCCTTTCCCACATACAGCAAATCAGAAGACGGCTTTAAAGACATCTATAGATAATCTCTCTAAATGACAGTATGGTTACTGAAAAAAAGGTGAAAACATTGTGGCAAAGGGAGAAATTGCTCCTTTTGAGCAATTTCTCCTTTTGTCACAATGTTTTCAAAAGTCGTCTGCTGCAGAGGCGTCAAAACGCGTCTGCATGTGGGAAAGGGTTGAAACAACGGTCTTGTTTTTGTTCTTTTAGTATTTTTGCCGTTTAATTACTTTACACCAATTACCTGATACGGTCTCCTTTGAAACGAGATGTGAAACACGAGATGTGAAACACGGGGCATCTGGACAGTTGGAATCATTGCTTTAAAACAGAGTTGAAGACCTTTGTGAGAAGAGAAGAAATCACTCAATGCTGCGAGATATGTCTTTTTTTCCAACATTGTCTTCTTGGGACGGCTGTGTTAGGAAACGTACACACTACATCTACATCTGTTTAAAGGTTGGTGTCCATAAGAGGTTTATACCAAATACATTTTGAAATGGTAGTAATGCCTGCCTTCCTTGGCGCTCAGGGTTGCGGGGTTAGCACCACGACTGACTGGCTGGTGTCAGGATAAATTGACCAGTAGTACTGGTAACTTACCCAGGAAACGCCGTGATATAACTGAATAATTGTTGAAAGCGGCGTTAAAGCACCAAACAATCAACCATGTAAAGGAATTTATCCTTTTGCCACCATGTTTTCGGTTTTATTAAATAATCATCATTTCTTTAATTGGAAAAATAACCATCCTTTGCCTATATGTTTTCAAACTCGTTCGCTGCAGATTTGTTAAACGAGGAATTAGGTAACCGCAAAATGTTTTCGTCACAAAATGTTGTCTTTAAAGAGGCTTATATGGGTAAGAATTTTTATGTTGGCCCAGATATATAACCCTTTTCAACATAAAATGAAAGAGTTATTAGTGAATTAAAACAGACGACTTTTGAAAACATTGTGGCAAACGAAGAAATAACTTATCATGAGTTATTTCTGCGTTTGCCACAATGTTTTCAAATGTCGTCTGTTGTAGATGTGTTAAAATGCGAATATATGTGGAATATGGAGAAATAGGGACATCTCGATTTAAAAAATAAAACAACAACAGATAAATGTATCCATATCTATCCACATCTACATGTACATGTCTTATTACAGCAAATCATCTTCACGACACATGTTCGATCAAATCGCAGGAGATGTAGACGTTTATCCTATTTGCAGGCTATTATAGGGGCAGGTAAATTAAAGATCAGGAGGCTGTGTAGTGGCCCTCTCTACGCTTGTGATTCTTTTATAATCATCCCCCGGCAGTTAGCACATTAAATACAATCCAAGAAAACACCAGCCTTCGACATAAAACAACGCTAATACGGCAAGGTTATTGCCTGGATTGGGAAGATAAAATATATTTTAGGAAAACAGTTTTTGTTGTCAGCTATATATCTTTCTGTTTGGTTATATACAGCGCTCCCTTTTCCGACAAAGGTTTTTCCTATTTCAAGTCAACATCTTAATAAAGATGTATGTGATATTTTATAGAAAGTATTAACAGGCTTTACTATGTTTGCTAGTATGGTGTTTTCCAGTTATATATTAAAGGAAGTTTCGTGGGTAAGTTACTAGTATTACGATTCTGAGTGCCATGGAGGGAAGCCATTACTACCATTTTAAATTCAATGCAGGGGATTTAATCGGCGACCTCCCACACCCGGCGTGGACGCATTACCCCTACACCGCGGGGTCGGTCAAATGAAAGCTTTAACAGAACCGCATCCGCGACCTTACCACTACACCGCGGGGTCGGTCAAATGAAAGCTTTAACAGAACCGCATCCGCGACCTTACCACTACACCGCGGGGTCGGTCAAATGAAAGCTTTAACAGAACCGCATCCGCGACCTTACCACTACACCGCGGGGTCGGTCAAATGAAAGCTTTAACAGAACCGCATCCGCGACCTTACCACTACACCGCGGGGTCGGTCAAATGAAAGCTTTAACAGAACCGCATCCGCGACCTTACCACTACACCGCGGGGTCGGTCAAATGAAAGCTTTAACAGAACCGCATCCGCGACCTTACCACTACACCGCGGGGTCGGTCAAAAGAAAGCTTTAACAGAACCGCATCCGCGACCTTACCACTTCACCGCGGGGTCGGTCAAAAGAAAGCTTTAACAGAACCGCATCCGCGACCTTACCACTACACCGCGGGGTCGGTCAAATGAAAGCTTTAACAGAACCGCATCCGCGACCTTACCACTACACCGCGGGGTCGGTCAAATGAAAGCTTTAACAGAACCGCATCCGCGACCTTACCACTACACCGCGGGGTCGGTCAAATGAAAGCTTTAACAGAACCGCATCCGCGACCTTACCACTACACCGCGGGGTCGGTCAAAAGAAAGCTTTAACAGAACCGCATCCGCGACCTTACCACTACACCGCGGGGTCGGTCAAAAGAAAGCTTTAACAGAACCGCATCCGCGACCTTACCACTACACCGCGGGGTCGGTCAAATGAAAGCTTTAACAGAACCGCATCCGCGACCTTACCACTACACCGCGGGGTCGGTCAAATGAAAGCTTTAACAGAACCGCATCCGCGACCTTACCACTACACCGCGGGGTCGGTCAAAAGAAAGCTTTAACAGAACCGCATCCGCGACCTTACCACTACACCGCGGGGTCGGTCAAAAGAAAGCTTTAACAGAACCGCATCCGCGACCTTACCACTACACCGCGGGGTCGGTCAAATGAAAGCTTTAACAGAACCGCATCCGCGACCTTACCACTACACCGCGGGGTCGGTCAAATGAAAGCTTTAACAGAACCGCATCCGCGACCTTACCACTACACCGCGGGGTCGGTCAAATGAAAGCTTTAACAGAACCGCATCCGCGACCTTACCACTACACCGCGGGGTCGGTCAAAAGAAAGCTTTAACAGAACCGCATCCGCGACCTTACCACTACACCGCGGGGTCGGTCAAAAGAAAGCTTTAACAGAACCAAAATAAATTTCGTATTGCCAATTTGTAAGTTGGTTAGACTTTTGATAAAAGGGGTCTGGTTGTGTGTGATACAGTGACGATTTGGATAATCCTTCGCTTCCGCACAGTTTCACCACATTATACACTATCTGCATAACGCGTAACCCCATTCCAACATAGAGAGGATTTCTGATGCCTCTGTAGCAAACGACATTTCAAAACACTGTTACAAAACATGACATTGCTCACAATGCGCATTTTTTCCTTCGTCACACTGTTATTAACTTTATTCAATAATTGATCTTTCATTAACAGAGAGATTCCATTGTTTTGTATATATGTGTTTACTGTCGTCTGCTGCAGATTTATTGTGTGTGGGGAAGGTTTAAGATGTCAACTTCTTACGTATGAACTGTGCTATACGAAAGCCGTAAACCCGTGACCTTTGACCTGACACTTCACTGTTCGATCATGAGTTACTGGGAATGTCAAATGTTCATTATATCCCTACACCTTGATATTATATTCATGCACTTTCAATTTGATCAATATGAGTCGTGTTCCACGAGAACACCAACAGTATGGACTCTGAGTAATGTATCGACCCAGATCAGCCCGCGCAGGCTATTCCGGGCTGACACATTCCGTCTCAGGGGATAGAGGTATAGAGTAATGATTCCTGAAACAGAAAATCCACAGGAGACGAAATGTGTCTGTCCGGATTAGCTTGCGCGGCATTCTTAGGCTGATCCGGGTCGATACTTTACGCAGATTCCACAATATTGGCTCAATTAATTATTTGTAAGGAAACTAATCAGTAGTGAGTAGTGGATTTTCGCCTGATTTACATAACGGTTAATTATTACATGTAATTACTGATTATTTTTTGGGACTCAACCCTGGCTTTGTTAAAATATTTTAAATGCTGTCCCTTTTATTCTTCTTTCTTCTCTACGATTAATTAATTTTGGAAAATAACCATTGCCAAATGTTCAACGTTTTGTCAATATGCTGTCTTCTTATCAGAACAAAATGATATTTTAAATTGCCAAGTATTTACGAGATGCATTTAATATTCTTCATGAAACAATACAGACTGCTATTACAACATGATCTGCTGCCAGTTAACAATATATCAGGTTCATAATATAAGATCATGAAAGGCATTATCAGAATGTACGTAAATATTGTTTGTATGTTTTGTACGTTTTCTTGTTTCTTCTGCCATATATGTTTCATTGTTAAAATTTATATTGGTCAAAAGCGTGTAAAAGCTGATTTTGCCGAATAAAATTGAATGAGGCTTACAGGGTCCTCATTCAATAAGAGACGTGTATAGAGCATTTAAATGACATTAACCCTTTCCCTCATACGATAATTCTGCAGCAGACTTTGAACATATTTTGTCAAAAAATAGAATATCTCTATAATTGAATGGATAACCTATGACTAAAAGTGGAAAATATTGTGGCAAAAGGAGAAATTGCTCGTTCTGAACAATTTCTTCTTTTGTCACTATATTTTCAAAAAGCCGTCTGCTGCAGAGGCGTCAGAGAGCGTCTATATGAGGGAAAGGGTTAAATAAGAGACGTGTATAGAGCATTTAAATGACATTAAAACTAATGTTTTGCTCAATAATTGAATTATTATATTCTAGGTTTGTATTTCATTGTTTTACTAATACTAAAGTGTTGTGACAGTGGAGTGACATAGAGATATGAAACAGTGAAGACATAAACAATTACATGTAGTGTATAAAGCACATGGATGTTCCATTCGTTGTACAAAGGTGTCTTTTTCACACATCGAGGTTAGTATTGACTTTAACAAAGTCATTGCATTAGTCAAATATTACCAACTCTTTTCCCCTTGCCATTAATATTATAAGAAGAATATAGACAACAAATGAATAAAGATGTTGATTCATTTAAATGAGTCGCATCTAGTGTTAAGGGAGGGCTCCGAACCCTTTCCAACATACAACATTTTTGGAGCAGACGACTTTGATAACATCTGGACAAAAATGTGAAATATCTCTGTAAATGAAAATATTATTACTTAATCAAGTTGAAAACATTGTGGCAACAGGAGAAATTGTTCGTTTTGAGCAAATTCTTCGTCTGCTGCAGAGGCGTCTGAATGTGAGAAAGGGCTAATGCATCTGCGTTAAGTGAAGAGTCTTCATATGTGTTATATACACATAAATGCACCTCCTGACCAAAAACTGGAAGTGAAGCACTATATATAATTAATTTGGATGTCAATGATCTCAAAGGATGTCATTAAGGCCCCAAATCGTCCCCGGCTTAAATGTTCGGCTTGTTCGGCTGCCACGTCTCATACTGCTTGTTTTGTGTCAACTTCAACAGTATTGAAGTTATAGCACGGCGACTTCTCTGTGTATTACCAGTTATACCGGTAGTATGTATCCCGACACGACTGTATCAGTCGCCGAGTTATTCATGTAATCCTGAGTGCATTGGAGGCACGACGTTACTACCATGTTTTTAATCTTTGGTATGAGCTGATCGAGGGCTCAAACCCTGGTCTCCCGTTCCCAAGCCGGCCGCTTCAACCACTTCACCATGGAGACGGTTTATGCTCATATGGTAGTTATACAGACTGGTTGATTGGCGGTCGATGCCTTTTTGAAAAGTTTTCAGATATATAACAATGGCCATTTCACCTTTTCACCTGTCTCGTACTAGTACTCCAGACAACATCGTTCCCAGGCAACTGGCACCGTTCCCATATCGACGAATGACGGAAGTCACAATTGATCATTTAGTTATCAACGTTATGTTATAATCTCTACGAATAAAATACTAATTAAACCAGAAAGAAAGTGTCCAATTTCAAAGAAAATTCAGACAACAAATGTTTAGCAGACGATTTTGAAAACATCTTGGCAAAACTGACGTAATGAATGAATAGTGTTTGAACACATCTAAACAAAAGAAGAAATTGCTGAACATTATTTTGTCACAGTGCTAACATAAGACGTTTGCTGTAGAGGAGTTAAATCTCGTCTGCAAATGGCTAAAGGTCAACTTATTGTAAGTGAACTATGTTTTACGGATATTAATTTCCCGGGAAAACTTCACACAAAACCTAGATGTTTTTAACAAGTAAACCACGTCTTACAACAACCTACCATCGGGCCTCTGCGACCAGCAAGACCCATATCATATTGCACATATGCGCAATGTGCGATTGCCTGGTCGCGATCTAGTTACACAAGCATCATCCATAGATGACTAAAACAACTGACATGTACTCTCTCGATTTGTGTACAAGTTTGCATCGCGACATACACCCGAATATGTCCTCGAATTTCGAAACTCCAGTGCCAAGGATGTCTTAAAATACACTACAAGCGCTGTAAGACTGACCAAGCAGTGCTGTCACGTTGGGCGCCAATGTCACAGAGAGAGAAAACAAACAGCCAGTCCGGGGCTCGAACATTGGACCTCTCGTTTTTAAACGACGTTTGAAAACAATTAAACGAAAAGAGAAATTGCTGGTTATGAGCAAATTCTCCTTTTGCCAAAGAATTACAACTTTATTAAAACAATATTTTTTTTCAAAGGTGTCTGCAGATTTGGTGTATGTGGAAAAGGGCTATATCAGACTTAGATCATATCAAATGTTGTTAATTATTCTCCATCCTGCAAATATACAAACTAAGTTAACCAGTTCAAATCGTGTACAAAAATGCTTGAAGATAATAAAATTCGAGTTATCGCCGTGTGCGAGTAGTCAGTTTGTTTGTTTGCCACTTTCGTTAGCATAACAGTCGCACACGGCGTTTCCTGTAATAGATACCATTACCAGCGCCAAGGGAATTCACTTCTAGCACTTTTAAAGGTGCTAAACTTGAAATTTGAAATTTTGAATTATTGCTAATAGTGACAACAAAGTAAGTAATAAGTAGTTATAAATAGTAATAAATATTTTGGCAGTAAATATTGAAAAATTGTCAATTGAAAGTCATGAAAATGTTCAAAACTTGGCTTACTGGGTATGTCTACCCAGTAACAATGACGCATACACACTCAATATTTAGATGTTAATGGTACTGGAAAGTGAAATTATTACTCTAATTTTTTATCTCAGAATTAAGATTCTAATATTTCAAGACAACTTTTGAACAGTTTTAAAACTTTGACTATAATACATATTTTCTGGAGTTCAGCACCTTTAAAGGCTTTGGTATGAATCGATCGGGCTAGAACCACGGTTGCCGGCTCTCGATGTGGCCGCTCTTACCAATACATCAATGAACCGGTTTCTTTAAGGCAGACAAAACGAACGGAGTCTTTGTGCAATCGGAAACAACATAGTCTCAGACAACACTCCGTTTGGATAAGCCCTTCGTATTTATACGACATACTGTTCAGTTGTTTTTGCGTATTTTTACGACATACTGTTTAGTTGTTTTTGCGTATTCGTATGACATCAGTTGTTTTTGCGTATTCTTATGACATACTGTTCAGTTGTTTTTGCGTATTCTTATGACATACTGTTTATGTGTTTTTGCGTATTTATACGACATACTGTTTAGTTGTTTTTGCGTATTTTTACGACATATTGTTTAGTTGTATTTGCGTATTTTTACGACATACTGTTCAGTTGTTTTTGCGTATTCTTATCACATACTGTTCAGTTGTTTTTGCGTATTCGTATGACATACTGTTCAGTTGTTTTTGCGTAGTTTTACGACAATACTGTTCAGCTGTTTTTGCGTATTTTTTTACGAAAAAAATGTTCAGGTTACATACAATACACCAACGACAATACTGTTCATGTAATTTTTCGTACTTTTACGACAATACTGTTCAGTTGTTTTTCCGTATTTTTACGACAATACTGTTCAGTTGTTTTTCCGAATGATTACGACATACTGTTCAGTTGTTTTTCCGTATTATTACGACATACTGTTCAGGTGTTTTTCCGTATTTTTTTACGAAAAAAATGTTCAGGTTACATACAATACACCAAACAAATTCCTTCTTTGTTTCCATGTAAATCGATCAGTTTCAGTCCTCAATTGTCACACTTTCTAAGCGTTTATCATGTAGAACACCATATAACATTGAAAAGAGTTACCTCTAAGCTTTAAAACAATCCAAAGAAAATGGGGGTCATGCATTATGCAAGAAATAATTCACCAGGCGAAAATGGTTTCCGTCATTTTGGACCAAATCGGGCCCGGACAAAAAACCGGTGTTATCATTTCCTACATTTATTTTCAAACAAGGTCAAAATACTAAAAGTGATAAAATCAATCATTTCCAGTGCATCCTTTACACATTTACAATGATTTTAAACACAATTTCATACATTCAATGCATTCTAGTGATGGTATACACTCATTTCTACGCAAACAAAGTACTTTTTAGGGACTATTTGTGTGTAGATCAGCATGTCAGCGGATGTATTTCGCGTAATCTGACCTTCAGTTGTTTTTGCGTATTTTTACGACATACTGTTCAGTTGGTTTTGCGTATTTTTACGACATACTGTTCAGTTGGTTTTGCGTATTCTTATGACATACTGTTCAGTTGGTTTTGCGTATTTTTACGACATACTGTTCAGTTGGTTTTGCGTATTTGTACGACATACTGTTCAGTTGTTTTTGCAATGATGATTTTGGTGGTTGCGCTGGTAGTTCTGTCTCCATACAAATAACACCTTCCCTTCTTCGGACGCATCTGAAACAGACGACTATTGAAATCATAGCGGTAAATGGAGAAATTGCTCATAATGAACAATATTTCATTTTGTCACAATGATTTCAACTCTATTCAATACTCATACTATCATTTATAGAGATGTTCTATATTTTAGACTTGATAATTTCAAAGTCATCTGCTGCAGATTTATTGTATGTGGAAAAGTGTTAACAGGATTGTCTATTAGTTTGTTTTTTCCCAAATGAAATGGTTGTTAAACTAAGAAAGTATTACTGACAGCAAACTGTATCCTTAGCAGAGTAACCCTCCGATAGCAGAATAACAATTGTGAGAGTTCTTTTTTCAAATATTTCCAGGGAAATAAGGGCGTCCAAAATATCCGAGAGAAAATCTTGTCGGTGGCAATTTCGCTGCGTGATTTTACTGGTGGTTAATTACCAAAAAGAAAATGTTCTTTATTAAATTGTATTCCCAATACAGAATTTAATTTGTGTACTCATTGCAGATGACAAGATTCAAATTATCTCCAATTCAAATAGACTCTGGTGATGGGCCGTAATTGAGGCAAACCCGCCCCGTTATTAGTTTTTTGTCGGGGAACACAGAGGTTAATAACATTTCTAAGTAACCGTTTAAGGGATAATATTTAAGAAAATTAATGAAATTGTATCGTTTCGTTTACAGCGAATAGGTTTTAGGCTCCGGGGAAGAACCAGTGGAGACGAGAGAAAATTGCTTTGTCTGGCGTTGTCAAATAGAATGTCTTGCTTGCTCTTGTTCGCCTAGAATTGTTCATCATGTCAATTGGCTTACTAATTGTTTCTTCATTGTCAACCGTCTCAATGAAAAAAGTGGTTAAACGTTGTAAACTCGAGATTCGATCAGAATATATCAGATTGATTGATTGATTGATCGGTGTTTAACGCCACTCTCAACACCTATTCCGTTATATCACGGCGTTTCATTGGTGAGTTACCAGTACTACTGGTCCATTTATCCTGACACCAGCCAGTCCGTCGTAATGCTAACCCCGTAACCCTGAGCGCCAAGGAAGGCAGACACTTCTACCATTTTGAAAATCTTTGGTATGATTCGGCCGTTGATCGAACCCGCGACCTCCCGCACTTGAGACGGACACTCTACCACTACACCACCGAGGCGGTATAATATGTAAGACAAATGCAGCCCATTCATTACACAGATGAATTTGAAGCATCTGCAGCACAGTTTCCAAGTTTAATGAAAATCCACATTTTCCAAAGCAGCTGATAGTAAAATAGTCATATATGATACTGAAGTGTTTGGTTTTTTTGCTTCCTTCTTTGACTTTGGAATGGGTGATCAGGGTTCGAACCCCAGTCTGGCTAAACCAAAGAATTGAAAACTACCTCGGCGCTCAGGGTTGCCGGTTGCTAGGATAGCGTTACGACTGATTCATAAACGTCAGGATAAAATACGACCGGAAGTACTGGTTAATTTCTTAGATAACTGATATAACTGAAATGAGCCGTCCCGCGAGAAAGCCAACATTGTGGACTCTGCGTAAAGTATCGACGCGGATCAGTCTAAGCATGCCGCGTAGGCTAACCCGGGTATACAATGTTCGCCTCCTGTGGATTTTCTGTTTCAGGAATCATTACTCTATTCATATATCCCCCATAGACGGAATGTGTCGGCCGGATCAGTCTGCGCGGACAGCGCAGGCTGATCTGGTCGATACATTACGCAGATAGTATTGATATGAGCCGTCCAGCGAGAAAGCCAACATTGTGGACTCTGCGTAAAGTATCGACGCGGATCAGTCTAAGCATGCCGCGTAGGCGTACCCGAATAGATACTTTTCGCGTCCTGTGGATTTTCTGTTTCAGGAATCATTACTCTATTCATATATCCCCCATAGACGGAATGTGTCGGCCCGGATCAGTATGCGCGGACTGCGCATGCTGATCTGGATCGATACGTTACGCAAAGGCCATAATGTTGGTTTTCTCGAATTATGTTGGAAATGACATGAAGCACCATTCACACAGATAATTCGTTGAAAGTCGAGGTATGAAAGAAATTTGTTTTAGAAACGATATGATATAAAGAATACAGCGTTTAATCATCCTTCAGGGAATTACATCGTTAGTGGCCGAATTATGTAAGCATCTGTTTTTAAAACAAAACATGTCATCACGACATTTCCAGATGTTTCTGCGCAAATGTGATCCAAATACACGTTAATATACTCGACATACTAGAATTGAAGTGTTTCGATTTCAACAGTATCATGCAAGTTATAACTAGATAACTCGAATTTATAATAATATATGTAAACGAAAAGCTTAATAAAAAATAAGTTGTGAAAATGAAATTAAAACCCCCAGGACAAACTGACTATCTAAAAGTAAAAGTATGATAGAGAAATATATGTAAGCAAAGTAAAAGTAAAGTGTTTGTTTATTAAAGTGTCACGCCTTCTGAAAGGGCCAGCTACATCCGACTAATGAAACATCTTTGTCCTTAACATATGTTACTTCCCGAGTCCTATCTCAATGCCATGCATCGGGCAGATCGGCTTTCGGCACCAGTATCTAACTAGCTGGCGACTAACCAACCGGCCATATCAGAACGGACACAACTGTCGCCTTGGGGTTCGAACCTCCGATCTCCGGCTACTAAAGCGAATGCCATTACCACTAGGCTTTAGGAAGATATATAAGCAAAGAAAATGAAGAATAAATAAGAAAGAACAAAATAGTGTGGGGTCTGATGCTTTCTTAATGAATTTTAATGACTGCGTAATCTTTCATGTTGAAATGAGAGGTATTTATCTTAAGTATTTGTACCTTTTGCAATACTTGTGATTTTGAGGATGAGTATCATTTTATAATGATGTGCCCATTGTATATAGTTACACGCCATACACGGAAACAATTTATTAGTCAGTTATTTTATGTTAAACCGAGTGTTTATATATTCATTGAACTCATGTCTTCTAACAGTAACACAGATTTGTAGAATCTGGGAAAATAAATATATCGTGCCATTCTATTAAGACAAGCAAATGTCAACACTATTGTATGTATATATAATTAATTAGGACTTGAGTTAGAGTTTCAGAAATATTATTAGTATATGCACGTTGTTTGGTTCACCCTCCATGTGGGTGAATTAACCGAGACAGTATGTGTAGTTTCAGTTTATGGATTGGTTGAGCTTAGCTGTGATTGGGGGGATTCGCATCAGGGCTCAACTAACATATAACTTTACTTTTACGAAATAAAGAGTTTGAATCTTGAAAATAAATCTGTATTACCTGTCTGACATAGTTTTTGGAAGACAGTGGTGCCAAATTGCAAAGCTCCCTGGTTCAAATCCCGCGATGATCGGGTTCTGCATTTTGGATATTTCCACTTGCGTACTATTTTTCTGTTGTTTTGTTACGGTTTCGTTCTTGATTTATATAGAGAATATCAGTTTAACATCTTAACAGTACAAACCATTGTTTTTTTGTGTCTGAAGGAAAGTCAGTTAACCAAGAAAAGGGAGTATCAGAAATATCTTCCTGATATAATGTATAAAGCTGTCCTTTATGCCACTCTCGACCAAAGGCCTTAGACACATCACACAAAAAAAGTGCGAACATTACCTTCATCTGATGCTTGTAAGAAATAATGATCAATGTAAGAAAGTCGATTTTTGGTAGAATCATTTCGAATTAAGCCCTTACCCAACAGTTATAAAACAATATATAGGCAGGGGTTCTGATACTGAGGACTTGTTAATGTCATTCACAGTCTAATCCTAAACTGGCACAGTGCTAATTAATGTCAAACAGAGTCGCTAACAACACAACACGTAAAGGTTCCCCCATCCATATATGACATTTTAACTGGTTTCTTCATTTTTGTATTGACCATAATGGTTATTTTTAAGTTACATGGTTTAATACACTATTCTGATTGTTATTGTCGCTGAATGGATGGCCTTTTAAATGGCATACGGGTGTTGTTGATTTATTTCAAATGAAATAAAAAGAACGATCCCTGCAGTGTCCATCATAGAAGTTATAAACCAACATTAAGACATTGCATATAACGGGGATATTGACATTCCTATTACTTCAGAAAATCATTTGCCAAATTTCGGTGCCCGGTTTACAAAGTAAATATTGAAGGAGTGCGATATCCCACGTTCACGATCTCCTCCCAGACCGACGGCGATCTGAAGACCGTGGATTGTCTTAACGATACAAACAATTAGTGCGAAAAGGATGGGAACGAAAGATTAGATCGTATATAGTTCCTCGTCATGTTGTTAACAAAGTGAAATATAAATATACACAATGTATTGAGTAACTAGCCAAGGATAGAAAAAACAACTAATTGCTTAAACAATTGATAAATGGAGTGTAGCTTAATAAATTGTTAATTGTATCATGAACTGTTATAAGACTTAGATAAACAGCATCCTCAAATAAAGTAGACATATTAGAAATTGATGTAGTATTGTTTCCCAATTCAATAAATTGACAACTAAATCAAAGATACAATCCCAATATTATTAAGAATTAAATGTGAATATGAATTTAGCACATCCGATTTGAAAACATTTAATAAGTCAGAATCGCCTACTCGTAGACTTCGCTGAATATTCTTTCATTATTATGAAAAGAAAGATTTTTATTGGCATAACGTATTGTAAATTAACAGTAGTTAATTCAGATAAAACCCGGACTAAGTTGTTTCGTATTGTGCGATATAATTAGCATATAGTGCCAATTCGATTTTATCGATCCGCAACGACAAAGCGCGAATCGATTACATTTTTCCAATGAAGATGTTGGTTAAGAGAACTACAATTGTTTCGCATTCTAGTATGAAGTGTTTGAATTTTTCTATCACCAACATTATAAAGTGTTTTCCATTTTGGTGTATCCCTATTTATTAATAACTGACTTAAACAACGACAGAGAATTCGTATTCCTTTTTACGTGTGGTAGTCCATTCCAATCGTTTATTACTGAAGGTTAAAATGATATTTTAAACACGTTTGTCCTGCAGTTTATATTTCTGTGATTGTTAGAAGAACACAGATTATAACTGGTAGTGCTAATATATTGTAGATCAAGAGAAGATAGATAGCTAGAGGCAAGACCGCTCATCATTTAAAAAGCCCAATATAAGTGTGTGTTTCCGCATGCTCTCTACTGACGATTCCCACCAGATTCCCTTTGATGGTCTGCAAGAGACACCAGTTTACTGCACCCTGTAACGATCCGTACGTCCTCAATTGGTACTTCATCGAGTTCATCCTTCTGGTATTGAGGAACATTGTCCCAAATAACATCGCCGTATTCAAGAACTTTACTTGTAGAGTTGAGCGGTCAAGGCAATATTTGAGACGTCGCAAAACGTTTACCCGTTTCCAAGCCTTTTCTATAATATCATTAATGCTAGTTCCATAAGCCATCATTAAACATAAAAATACCAAAATGTATGGGGGTTTTTTCAGACGGTATTTCAATATTGGACATAAAACGGTTAGGGTGATCAGGTTTGTTTCGTTTGCGAGATACAATAAGAGATTCGGATTTAGTACTGTAGGACTAATTTTTATTAACCACCTTACCGCCCAGTCATTGATTATATTAATATATGTTTGTAAGATTGAGCCAGTGATATTTGGATTTTCTACAACCATAAGCTAGTGTCGTCTGCGAATAGGTTAATATAAGAGTAAATATTGTTGACTATGTCATTGATATAGACTAGAAATAGTAACGGTCCAAGGATAGATCCCTGTGGAACGCCTGCATTAATCGAACAGAAGTATGAAAATCCTCCAGGAATGACAATCTTCTGTAATATATCGAGGGCTTGGCATGAAACGGTTGTAACTAAAATTTGTATTTTTTTACCAAGATTAATCATCCTGCCATAAAGTCTTTATAAGCGTTAAATCATTTTTCACGGTAAACAATGGAAATTTAGGTGCCATTGCTCGTTCTGAGCAATGGCGCCTAAATCTGCATTGTTTACAAAAGGGTCAAAATTGCCCCTAAACCAAGGTTTTCAAAATAGGTTTTTAGTTACAACCGTTTCACGCCAAGCCCTCGATATCTGATAAATAATCAGACAACAAAGATAAGAGCTACCACCGATACCAGCAGCTTGTAACTTGGAACAGTATACCCTTATTCCAAAACATACCAAAGGCTTTACTAATATCGAAAAAAGTCATACGACACTCTAACCGTTCACCAAGAGCTTTGCATAGTTGGTTATATAAGAAAATATGTGTGTGTTTTAAATGATTAAAGATATGTTTAAAAATTGGTCTTTATTAAACTTTCTTCATAGAAATTTAAAGAGAAACTGGTCTATAGTTTGACGGAAAAGAAGGGGAAAACTCGTTTATCAAGTGATTGATTGAAAAGGTGGCATAGAGAAGAAACTAATTCATTTGAAGATTCTACCAGTATTCGAGTATTAATGCCATCAGTACCAGATGCCTTACCTAAGCTAAGTGTCTGTAAAACTGTTAATACTTCAGCCCATATAATGACAATTTCGTTTATGGTAGGACCGACATATTGGGGATAGTCATTTGTTAGATCTTTGAAGACTCGTCAAGTAAGGATTTACTGGAAAAGACAGAATTAAAGGCGTTAGCTTTATCTATTTCGTCAATGACCAATGTGTCTGTAGAAGCGTCTTATAATGATGGTAAAGAGGTGGATGTAGCCGGTGTCATAATTGACTTAAGGGCTTTCCACCAATCCATTGAAGTTAAAAAACAAATTCGTAGTGAACTTTAACTAGTGCTGTGGAAGATTTGTTCCTTTTGCTTTCCGTTACGATCGTTTTCTCTGGCGGATTTTTCTTTTGATTTTCTTGGAATGATCGGAGAGGTGACCATGGATGGTCCCCATCACCCGAAAAGCGTCCGGGTTAGTCGTAGCAGCATCCGGAAGGGTATTTGGTCCAAATTTGTGAACATGTTCAAAAATATCCACGACCTATCCCGACCAAATTGAAGTCGTGGAAAGTCGTAATATAGTCGATGCGATGTCGGGGTGGTCGTGGTGAGGTCGATACTGGTCAGTACAGGTCGTAATTTACCTTAAACAGACGCAAGACATGTGATTACGAAAGTGATAATTGTATTGCAGTTGTCTTTGGTACCAATAATAGTGCTTTAAGATATATTGACAGCGGGTATATTCTGTTCAATAATCTAAGCTTTATGTATTAATAAACCCTCTTCCACATGTAGACACATTGTGCCGTCTCTGCAGCGCGGACGACGTTTGAAAGCATTGTGGCTAATATATAAAATGGGCGATTTCTCTTTTTGCATCTATGTTTTCGACTCTTTTCAATAATAACATTTTCATTTCTGAACGTTTCGACTTTTGTTGCCTGGATGTTTGCAGCATATTTTCTGTATGCGGGAAAGAGTTGATGCAGACCTTTCCGGAGACATTGATGCCTTGCATCAACTTTCTCTTGAACATTCATTTATAGAGTCTATAGTGTTGTCTACATGCTCTCAGTGTCGTCTCTTATAATAGTGCTGAGTGTGGGAAAGTGTTAACTAGGTCCCACGTTCTAACAAATATGTCGAGCCCCAATAGCTCAGTCGGCTGCGACAAAGGCAATCAATCCATGGGTCGTGTGTTCGACCATTACTTCTTTCTGATGACCGATACAAGTAATTAAAACAAGCGTCATACGTCGTTGTCTGGGATGAACTGGTATGAGAAAGCCAGAAAAAAACACGTTATATTACTATAATACCGTAGAAAACGGCGTTAAACACTAATCAATCAATGATTCAATATAACCAATCGCATATGGACAATATCTTCCGACTGCGAAGTGAATAAGATAGCAGCGGGCTTTGAGACAACTGTTCAAAACCTCACACATTCTATTTTTTTCAGCAAATTACGCAAACTCATAGTAAATATCATCATGATAGCAATGATAAGCAGTATATATGGAACAAGAGAGGAGCCCATCAACCCACTGTATTAACCCTTCCCCATCATACAGACGTATCTTGACGCATCTGCAGAAGACGAGTTTTGAATACATCATGACAAGAGGAGAAGTTGCTCATTCAACGCTATTGCATGATTGAACTGTCATTTACAGCGGTTTACTATAGTTTAAACAAGATGTTTTCGATGTCGTCTGCTGCAGATCTGTTCTATGTTGGAAAAGGGTGTTAACGCACTAAACAGCTGGAGTCAAAGTGGAACAATATTTATCTATAGGAAAACAAAAAAAGACACAAATCAAATACCGTAAATCAAAAAGCCCTGCGTGTCCAAAAGCATTACTATGGCAACCAATTTCTCTCGTGTTTTAACCAAATTATCAATCTTGAGCACCTGTAATGTGATGTTGGATCAATTCAACACGCCCGTACCTAAATCGTGTACAACTATGAAGTTACGCCTAGTTGGCATAAACACATCAATGTTCGAAGAGCCTCGCCATACGAAAAACGATCTATGTGAAGTTTAACCCTTTCCTACGATTCTTGAGCAGGCGAATTTGAAACCAACTAGACACAATTCGGCACATATCTGCAAGAGAAAGTTTGATTAATGAGTTGAAAACCATTTTTTTTGTAACAACGTTTTCAAAAACGTCTGCTTTAGAGGCGTCAAATGCGTCTACATTGCATTGCGTACACAGGGAAATGGCTAAGGTTAGCGGTGATTACATTCGGCCTTTTATTATAAACGTTCTCAGATGTGTCTTGGATTTGTGTACGATAGGATGTCGAACAGGTGAGATGTGGACCAGTCTGTGCGAACGTGCAGCTGATCTTCGCTGGTTGCAATATCGCTTAGGTTGCCTTTCACGTGACGTAGCGAAAATAATTAATCCGCACAGAACATCAGAAAAAAGGGCCGGTTGTCAATTGTAATCTGTTCGACGATGGGTGAATACGAATGAAAATATGTGGTCTGTAAACGATATAGATCATAATCGGAATGCTTATCCACGTATGCTGATTATGTTTATGATGTTTCGCACATAACTTTTTGTGGATATGCATCATTAGTTTATATGAGATTGATTAGCTTATTCAAATTGTGATAATAACTAGAACGTTGATATAACACCAGCTGACAAATGGTCAATGCGGAACGCGATTACGTTCAATGTATCTCTTTACTCTATCAATGGACCTGAAAACATGTGTTTGTTTATTTTATTCTATACTATTTTTTTTTTATTTTTTTTTTATTTTTGTTGCATTCATTCATTTGACAGGTAGGTATTATAAACGTAGGGCGCTGATTTGACAAACAATATCTGTACTGCAATTGTGTAAAGTTCGAGTAACAGTATATACTTGGAGCGTTTGTTCTACTCTTGCAATACTTTAATAGACCAAGAGACCTTTTTCTACATTGTAATGTAGTCTGAAATTTAATTTTTTGCATAATGAACAAATGTTTGCGATTTTCCCGAAGGACAGTTTAGTGCAACCACTGGCGTCCTTTAAGGTCGCAGGCAAAGCAGTACGGCAGGTTGTTTTATTCCAGGTTTGTCTTTTTACCTGTTTTATCCTTCGGCGAAAAGAGTCCGTTTCCTGTCAGGTAAGCCAGGCTTCTT
The DNA here is from genome assembly GCA_031761405.1 of Serripes groenlandicus. Classification (NCBI taxonomy): domain Eukaryota; kingdom Metazoa; phylum Mollusca; class Bivalvia; order Cardiida; family Cardiidae; genus Serripes; species Serripes groenlandicus. The sequence continues at coordinate 82,860,698 of JASEVX010000002.1, read as the reverse complement.
AGAGCGAATGAAAGCATGCAAGCTTCCAATTTGATTATGAAGTCTGAATTATAACTTCCGTTTGGATGTTTGGCCGCTAATGAAATTTTGCGATCAGATTGCGTTTTACGTGGTGGTTTAGGGCTAAAGAGCTTGGAACAAATGTCAAATAAACAATCTTATCAATAAATCGTCTCTTAAGATGGACGGAGTGAAGCATTATGGTAAAATGGACTGGTATCATAATACAATACATCACAATCCGGTCACGTGACTGTCAGTTTTAGAGAAGCTTTTTCTGGGCGTTTAAAGGCGGTTGATTACAATGAATCAATATGGGTAGTGGTGATGTTGTCATCAATATTCTGAAGAAAACACTAAGGTTTCTGTTAATTAAATGGCGGGTTGGTGTTTGTTCATTGTACCTGTAATTTGTCTTTTATAAAAATATCAATTTCATTTAATTGTCCTTTATGTTCTACATTTACATCACCGACTTTCCAGTCTTGATGAGTTCACTCGTTTTGTTATGGTTTCTATTTGTGACAATGTTACCTGTACATAAACACAGGGCAGGCTACATTGATGGAGAAAGGTTAACCCTTTTCCACCTGCAGAAGCATTTTGACGCAATAGCAGCAGACGACTTTTTTGTAAACTTTCTGGCCAAAGGTGAAATTGCTCAATTTCTTTTATGGCCACAATGTTTTCAACTTTTTTAAACAATTAAGCTATCCTTTATGGAGATTTTTCAGGTTTTTGTCACTATGATTTCAAAATCGTCTGCTGCAGATTTGTCGTATGTTGGAATATCACAGTATATATTGGCAATATATTGTATGTTCTATTTTCATTGTATGGATAGTGGCTGTCGCATTTTGTAACGTAACATGTCATTAGGTAGGTGGAACCAGTGATCATGGGTAATATTAACCCTTTCTCATCTGCAGGCGACGACTTTTAAAAGCATGGGGGCAACGTAGAAGTCACTTAGTTTTCAACTTTATCAAATATTTAACTTACATTTGTAGAGATGTTCTATTCTTTGGTCAAGATTATTTCAAAGTCGACTGGTGTAGATTTAATGCAGATCGGAAAGATCAGGTTATAAGTCGACTATCTAATAAACTACTACCAGGGGGTTAAAGCTCCCTTGATTTGATTTGATGGTGAACAGTACATATGCACATACTGATCCTGATCTGTGTATATTCATCCGCGCCGTTGTATTACAAAAAGTAGCACATGATTAACGATAAACACCCTGGTGGAGAAATGGTTAGGGCTTTCATCGTCGAGGGTTTGATCCCTGGTCTTATCATTTCGAGGGCTTGGCGTGAAACAGTTGTAACTAAAATTGGTATTTTGTTTACCAAGGTTAATCCCCTCGCTATTAAGTCTTAATAAGCATTAAATCATTTTTCTCGGTAAACAATTCAAATTTAGGTGCCATTGCTCGTTCTGTCAATGGCACATAAATTTGCATTGTTTACAAAGGGGTCAAAATTGCCCCTAAACCAGGGTTTTCAAAACAGGTTTTTAGTTACAACTGTTTCACGCCAAGCCCTCGATATTAAACATTTACCTTCCCTCCTTAGACAGACACTTTTCGATTTTCTGTTTAAGGAATGATTACTCCATCCCTTCGAGGCGGAATGTGCCCGGCTTAGACTGCGCGGACTATGCATGCTGATCTGGGTCGATATAATACGCAGACACTAGAGTGTTGGTTTTCTCGTGGAATGGCGCAACTACATTTAGCACAGCATTTGCCCGCACCAGAATGATCATAATAGAGTCGAACGGTCGGATGGTCGTCAACAGGCAATATGTTAAACCGTGGACCAGCCTTAGCAAATGAACCTTTTGTCTAAACAACAATTGAGCCGTTCTGCGAGAAAACCAACATTGTGGGCTCTGCATACAGTGTCGACCGGATCAGCCTAATCATGCCACGCAGGCTAACCCGGACAGACACTTTTCGCCTCCTGTGGATTTTCTGTTTCAGAAATCATTACTCTATACCTTCATCCCCCCCTGAGACGGAATGTGTCGGCCCGGATCAGCCTGCGCAGGCTGATCTGGCTCGACACATTACGCAGAGTCCATAATGGTGGTTTTCTCGTGGAACGGCTCAAATCTTGAATAATAGAGCACAATTTCATCAACGACGTGCTTTATTTTTTATTATTTAAAATAGCCTCTAAACGCTATTCAGCAGCCATTTGTTTGACGCCAGGCGTTTACAGTGAAGGCGATTGGAATAGGGTAGCGGTCCAACCAGAATTAACCCTTTCCCTCACATAGACGCTTTCTGACGCCTCTGCAGCAGACGGCTTTTTGAAAACATAGTGACAAAAGAAGAAATTGCACAAAACGTGCAATTTCTCCATTTGCCACAATGTTTTCCACTTTTTGTCATAGGTTATCCATTCAATTATGGAGATTTTCTATGTTTTGACAAAATACGTTCAAAGTCGTCTGCTGCAGAATTGTCGTATGAGGGAAAGGGTTAATGACGTGCCCAGGCTATGGTGATAATTGCATCACCTCATTTTAGCACCACCTGCCAATTATATATACATTTCACGTTGACGATGGTTACTTTTCGAACCAAATTAGGGTACAGTGTATATCCAGTTTGCATCATATAGATGATAAAAAGCAGAATTCCTGAGAAGAGTCGATGATTATATTAAAAACATGATTTTTGTTTTGTTCGCAAACCTGAAACTTTAAGTTTAAATTTAACATGTTGATTAAAGTGTTCATGACCAAGCAGTTATCACCAAGCCCAGTCGGTTCTAACAGATAAACATATCACAATCCAAGAATAATTTTGGGGGAAAAAACAAAAGAACAAAGACAATATCTGTAAATAAAAAAGGGGGGCAATTACTTCATATACAACAATTACTGTGGGACAAGGGGATACTGGTCCTTTTCAGCTTGTTTTTCTATAACAGAACTGTTTCAAAGTATATGTTTATGTTTTAACATTGGAAGGTTACGTTATTCCAAACATCCTTAGGCTTGAGTAGTTTTACGTCGCACTTTCACTTTTGCATCTATAGACGTCCTTTTGTCTGAAAGGAATCCACAAACTACTGTCATATTCTAGATAGGGATTCACTAATACCTTCACTCTTTACAGACGCCTTCTGTAACGGACGACTTTTGAAAGCATTGAGATCAAACGGGAGATTTCTCCATTTACCACAATGTTTTCAACTTTACACACTATTCATAATTACGTTTTAGAATATTTCCATGTTTGTGTCTACATGTTTTCAAAGTCGTCTGCAGCAGACGCCTTTTGAAAACATCATGTCAAAATGAGAAATTGCTCAAAACGAGCAATTTCTCCTTTTGCCACGATGTTTTCAACTTTGTTCAGTATTAATACCTACAATTATAGAGATTTTCCATATTTTCAAAGTCGTCTGCTGCAGATTTGTCGTATGTGTGAACGGTTTAAGTTGAACCCCGTCTTGACGGGGTTCAAACATTTTAAACAAGAGTCTGACGCTTTACCCCCGGGGATTCAAACTTTTTAAACAAGAGACTGGCGCTTTACCCCTTGGGATTCAAACATTTTAAACAAGAGACTGGCGCTTTACCCCTGAATCATTGTCTTTTAGATTAACTTACAATAAGCAGCATTTTGCTTGACGCAATTCAATTTCCGAAGAGATAAGAAGAGGAACTCTAATCAAGGTTGAGCACTGCAATTTGACAGGTTTGAAGCAGCACGTCATATTAAGCCTAGAATTAGAGTGTTTACCGTCATATCGAAACACATTAAGTTTTAATCTGCCACAACAATTTGATCGACGATTAATTGCTTTTAACGAAAATGGATTGATTTAATATTTGTTTATACTTGTGAAATTTTGCATCATCATCTTATCGTGGATCCCGTATCGCCATCTTATCAACCACCTTTCCCGCCTCCAGGGTCTGAAGAGTATCTCAAAGGATTATGAGATATTCGTTACCGAGGAATGGGCAAATATTTACACGACTAAACGTCCCTAACAGAGTCGTCGCGTGCCCAGTGTGTCAGATAAGGGAATTAGATTGAAACAGAGAAATTCGATTACTGGAAAACAAGGCGCGGGATGATGTCACAACCCAGAGGGTATTTTCTAAGAATTCTGCGAAATAAATGAACTCCTCGAAATTTAACAAGAATTTCTTTTTCATTTCCCCCTCTCTTACTGTTCAAATATTCGACACGAGTTACTATCTTTGCTAACGTATGTTCGTTACAAGTATGAAACATCTTAAATGCTGAAGTCTCAACTCGTCGGGGAATTGGTACAGCTCTTCAAAATTGGAATGTAATTTGCAATTATTATATGAAAATGGCTATTTTTATAAGGGTATCTTAATTATTAATTTTTTGTTTGAAACTACTTTATTTAAAGTAAATATGCGTTGTATAAATTGCCAATGTAGCGTACTCTATTGCAAATGTCAAAAGTATATAATGTACGATATATAGAATTATGTCACCCTTTGTCTGCGTACAGCAGGCTGTGTTATGCACACCTTTTATTGACGACACACGCTCATGTTCAGTAACCATGTAACTAATTATCGCAAACAAAATATGAATGGTTTGGATGAAGAAAAAATAGAGCCTAAATTGGACATTGAAAGTCTAATATTGGGCTTTATGTTTTTTCGAATGGCTAATCGAAGGTCTAATGTCTAATAACTAGGTATTTAACCTTTTGTTTGTTTTAATGTCCAATGTCCAATGTCCAACATCTGCTTTGGGCTCTAGATATTCGGATTTTCGAATGTATAATCGAATATCTTACAAGGTATGAACACATTCGGGTTTTTTAAATTAAAAAAAAATAATAATGGCCAATAACCAACGTCTATGTTGGTTCCTAGATATTCGAATATTTCAAATGTCTAATCGAATGTCTTATGTCTAACTAGGTATTTAGACATTTGTTATCTAATTGTCAAATGTCTAAAGTGTATTCTTCGGCTCTAGACGTACGAATTCGCAAATGTCATGTCGAATGTATAACTAGGCATCTAGACATTTGCAATGTTTTGAATGTCCAATGTCTAACGGCTAAGGTGGGCTCTAGACATTCGAATGTGTGGATGTCTAATCGAATGTCAAATGTCTAATGTTTAACTAGGCATCTAGATAATAACAATTTTTAAATGCCCAATGTCTAACGTCTAATTTGGGCTATAGACATTACAATTTACGAATGTCTAATCGAATGTCGAATGTCTAACTAGGCATCTAAACATTAGCAATTGTTTGAATGCCCAATGTCTAATGCTAAGGTAGGCTCTACACGTTCGAATTTTCGAATGTCTAGTCGAATGTCTAACTAGGCATCTTGACATTCGTAATGTTTTGAATGCCCAATTTCTAACGTCTAAGGTGGGCCCTAGACATTCAAATTAAGAATGTCTAATGTCTAACTAGGCGTCCAGAAATTATCAATGTTTTGAATGCCCAATGTCTAACGTCTAATTGGGTTCTAGAAATTCAAATTTGCGAATGTCTAATCGAATGTCTTACTAGGCATCTAGACATTAGCAATTGTGTTATTGCCCAATGTCTAACGTCTAATTGTAAGTTAACTTCACACACGTGTAATATTTTACGTTACTTGAATTGTAGGGTCATGGTAACTCAGAGAAGTTTCTAAATGTAGCATTTCGGCGATTTAAAACATGTTTTGGTCGTTTATAAATGTCATCATGGTGAGCTTTAAGGATCGTTGGATGTCCGTGAGACGTCGTCTGTCAACAATTCCTTAAAATGTCATACTAAACCGCTGACTAATTACGTGACAGTCTTTTAGACGGTTGCCATGACAAAGCCAATTATTGTATTTAAACATCTTTTTGTCAAAAAGCAATGTACCGTTTTGATAATAATTTGACACAAATGTTTCTTGTGTGGCCCTCTACCAAATATGTTCAAATTATTACGGACTCGAACATCTTACATGGTATATAGTAATTACTTTCTTTATATTCCTTGTGTAATCCTTTACCAAGTTTGTTCAATTCATTTCTATCCGTTGACAAATATGGCTGCCAGGACCTGTGTAAGTTAGTTTCCTTGTATGTATACATTAAAAATATTCTTGTAAAAAAGAATAGGCCCGATTTGACAATTTGGCACACATATTCCTTTGGGTAACCCTCTACTAAAAAAATCTAATTTGTTTTACTGCAACAGTGTAGAAACTGTGTTTAAGACATTTTAATAAAGATTGGATCGTTTTATTTCAGGGGTGTATTCAGATTTACTAAACACACTGAACTCGTCTAAAGCTGTAATTGAATTGGTGAATTCGGTTAACAACCGCCTAACAAATCTTATGTTATGTAAATCTGAATGCATCCCTTTGTTATACTTCCCGGTCTTGTATATATGTTTGTAATTTACTATAGGCAAATGTGCCTGAATGTAATAAAATGTATTGTATTGTATATAGAACCAAATTAAGCAAAACACTAGTACATGTAACTGTAAAACCTTGATTTCTGTTTGCACGGAGCTCTCATCCGTTTACATAAGTTTTCAAAAATATCGTTGAAAACTGATTTCTGTACAATCAACATTTCACGAAATGAAATAATCGGATGACTTGATAGTAATAGCAATTAAGGTCAATTTACATACTTGTATGGTTTGCTTGTTTGGTCTTCACGATGTATGATGTGACGACTGAGTGGCGATCTGTCAGACTGCGTTGAGACTTACTTTAGACAGATATTGTGGTTAGACATGTTTTATGCAGTCGAATGTGATTATCGGTCGAAATCATTCATGGGTTTTCGGTTTGCACTAAATCCTCAATGTTACGAATAATTATATCTGTCTGTCTACGTAGAAAGGTTATCCAAAACCCGATATGCAGACATACGTTTCAAGACCCCATACTAACGTGTCAAATAATCAGGACGATAGGCGAGCGGTACCTTAATGCTTTTCCTGCATACAGCAAATCTGCAGCAGACGACTCTGAAAAGTTCACGACGAAAATATGAAAAACAAACCACTGTAAATGAGAGTATAAAAATTAAAATAACGTTGAAAAAGTTTTGGCAAAAGGAGAAAATGCTCGTTCTGAGCATTTTCTCCTTTTGTTACGTTGTTTTCAAAATGCATCTGCTGCAGAGGCGTCAGAAAACATCTGTATAAGGGAAAGGGAGTTAATGCACAATGGCATATATGCAACTATATTCTGTATGAGGGAAAGGGGTTTAATGCACAATGGCATCTATACAACTATAGTCTGTATAAGAGAAAGGGGGTTAAGTCTCAATGGCATATATGCAACTATAGTCTGTATAAGAGAAAGGGGGTTAAGTCTCAATGGCATCTATGCAACTATAGTCTGTATGAGGGAAGGGGGTTTAATGCACAATGGCATCTATGCAACTATAGTCTGTATAAGAGAAAGGGGGTTAAGTCTCAATGGCATCTATGTAACTATAGTCTGTATGAGGGAAAGGGGGTTAAGTATCAATGGCATCTATGCAACTATAGTCCGCAACAATAAATAGTAGAAGGAAAATAAGGTCGTGGTGGCATGTTTGTCAACGAATTAGTAATGAAGTAATGTTGCGATTACATTGTCAAACTCAATAGCCGTAACCATGGTATAGTGGGAGATCATGGTTCGATCCCCCATCGCTTCATATCAAAACTTCTCAAAATGGTAGTAATGACTTCCCTCCTTGATGCTCAGGGTTGCGTTAAGAGCATTACGACTGTTGCACCCGGGTGGCAGGATAAATAATACCGAAAGCACAGGTAATTTACTGGAAATGCCGGTCTATGACTGATATATAGTTGAGAGAGGCGTTAAGTCTCATTAAACCAAACATATATCAGGTATAGGAGATCTCATAACACATTCAGAAAACTGGCGTCCGGGAAGAACAGACATCTGATTGGCAGAAGTGTTACTACCAATATATGGTCGCAGTATAGCTTACTATTTCTGAATGTTCCAGGTTGACAAATTACGGAGACAGTCGTGTTATCCAGTTTACGTTTGAGCCGTGCAACGAGAAAACTAACATTGTGAACTCTGCGTTAAGTATCGACCCGGATCAGTGAAGCAGGCTAACCCGGACAGACACTTTTCGCCTCCTGTGAATTTCCTGTTTCAAGAATCATGTTTTGTCACATATTTAGTTTGTAAACAAAGGTTTACTAATGTCATTGATAACTGCCTCATTATCTGAAGCTTTGTTGAATTATTGCTTCTTTTGAAGGTAGCGTCGGTTTTGTTTTTAGGACACTCAGCCGTATCATGGCTACTATTTATCTATTTTACTAGTACTTTTACACGACATTCTTCCGATAGAGCTGGCTACCCTCCAGCATAAACTTTCCGCCATTTGTTGAAGCCGAAAGGCGAAGACTTTTGCTTACTATTTTTGCTGAATTAAAATGACTTCTTCATAATAACCACTTAGTTCGTGAATGTAATTGAGTATGGGGAAGGGGAAGGAGGAGTCTGGATAGGTAAATGTGTGTTGGTTTGTTAAAACTGTGCACAGTTACCAGCCTACATATCAGCAGGGACGTAGATATCTACGTCCCTGATATCAGTAATCAAAGGACTGCACTTCTAGTTGCTTTATCTAAGACTGTGTGACGGCTCTGGTGAGACTGTTTGGATGCCCATATAAGACCAAGTAGTCACTGTTAGCACAGATAACGAGGCCCTTAAACTGTTTTCTCTACACAAATATAGGCGGACAGTGAATGTCCTGTTAAGACTGTACGTATGTGCAGACTCATCTGCTCGAGGATTCAATGAGATACCATTTTCTCCTGGCGCGACACAGAAAACAGTTTTCTTTGTATGGTGTTTTACACCACTTTCAACATTATTTCAGTTATATCGCGGCCTGAAAATAAATGTAGAATAATACTCTATTAAATGATTTGTTGAGATTGAAATAAGACTGGTTTTCGTGTAATTTTACCAACATTATCTCACATTATTGTTCTAACAATTTACAATATACAACAACTCTGCTGCAGGCGACCTGGAAACATATAGGAAAATACATGGAAGATCTTAATAAATGGAGAAAAAAAATATTAAAAAGGGGCAAAAGAAGAATTTGTTCGTTTCGGGCAATTTCTTCTTGTGCCATCATATATTCAAAAGTCGTCTGAAAGTGTCTGTTGGTTGGAGAGCGTACCATTACCAGGCGAATGTTCAGGATTGTTCTCGCAATATGTACAGTCCTATGGGAAGCTTTAGAGATGTTTGTGGCTTGATCCAAAACGAATGAGACGTTCTATACGCATTTTTAGCAGATGGTTTTTTTTAAGAAAAAAACATATCAATAATTGACAAAATATCGTCCAAATCATAGTATAACAATTGAATAGAATAGTAATTTGAGCAACAAATTGACCGAATACTAATAGAATAATAATACAAAATGGAGAAAAGGATAGCTGCTCTCCAAATGGCTATATAGCTGAGTGCGAGGGTAAACAACGGCAGAAAACAAACAAACAACAACAAGAACAAAAAGATTATTAAAGAAGTGAAGATTGATCGGAATAGAAATCATTCGGATGGTAGATTCATAGGATTAAGAATCTGCCGTGGCCGATTGCTTAGCAACGGGGTTTTTGGAACCAGGCGTCCCGGGTTCGATCTCCAGTAGCAATGGTCATGATGAATGCCCTTGGGAAATACACATTTCCTAGCCATACTGGTTTTGTTTTCTCAGGGGCCATGAATACATTAATACTCGCAGACAAAAACAATCAGATGGCAAATGCTTTTCCTCGGATGTATTAAAAGCAGACGACATTATACATATCATATGAAGTCGAGAGTTGATTGAACATTAATCCAGTCAATTGGCTGACATCGGCCTTAATGATAAGGCTATGCGGGATCCGCTCACAGATTAACGTAGACCCTTCTATATCCATAAATTCGTTTATGATATTAAAGATTATAATCTTATCAAATGTTAGACAACTAACAATTGTATTTGCAATGTTCGTATTAAAGTTGTAATAATTACGTTGTGTGTAAGAAATACGCGGATTAGGATAAACCGAGGCACAGCGGGATTTAGGGTAACGTTACGGCCCGATGACACTTATCTTATTGTTTGGTAAAAATCAGTTAATAATCTATCGGACGAAAATAGGTTTAAATTATGACACTTTTCAGAAAATTAACTAAATCTTGTTTTCGCGTGATTGGTGAATTGAATTAAAACTAATTTGGTTTTGCAATTTTTTTTAATCTTCAGGCCTTTGATTGAACTTGCTTCGTGCGCTATACGTATTCGGCGTTGATTTAATTTCTTCTTTTCATGATATGCTATTATTAGAATCTTCTGCTTTTGATTAATGTTATTTTAAGAGTCGTCTGCTTATAAAACATCCAACGAAAGACGAGTAATTTTGAAATACTGAAGCATCCTATATGTAGCCTACTACAGTCCAATAAAACACATGTATTAACCCTTTCCCTCATAAAGACGCTTTATGACGCCTCTGCAGCAGACGGTCTTTTGAAAACGTAGTGACAAAAGAAGAAATTCAATTATGGAGATTGTCTATGTTTTGACAAAATATGTTCAAAGACATCTGCTGCAGAATGGTCGTATGATGGAAAGGTTTAATACTAACCTATGTAAATATATATCTGCAGCTCATTATAAAAGAAACAAACTTATGCAGACATAATTTAATATATATGCAATTTAAGACTTATTCAATTTAACCAAAATTTAGCATAAACTGTGTTATAGTAAAACTATATTTATAAAATTTAAAATTTAAAATGAACTTGTAAATATATATTGTGTATCACATGATATTAAATATTATGTAAAAATGTTTTGTATGTAACAAAATACATTTATATGTATATGTTAATAAAATTCGGTTCTGTTCCTATTGTAACAGTGAGAAATGTCTCGTTATGCGTATTTTGTTCTCTTCCCACTGCATTAACCCTTTCCCACATACAACAATTCTGCAGCAGACGACTTTGAACATATTTTGTCAAAATATGGAAAATCTCCATAGTTGAATGGATAACCTATGACAAAAAGTGGAAAACATTGTGTCAAAAGGAGAAATTGCACGTTTTGTGTAATTTCTTCTTTTGTCACAATGTTTTCAAAAAAAGTGTGCTGCAGAGGCGTCAGAAAGCGTCTATATGAGGGAAAGGGTTAATAAATGACCTATACATGTACGTGTACGTGTGATATTATCATATGAGCCGTCCCACGTGAAAAACCAACATTGTGGTATCTGCGTAAAGTATCGACCCGGATCAGCCAAAGCATGCCACGCAGGCTAACCCGGACAGACGACTTTCGTCTTCTGTGGATTTTCTGTTTCATGAATCATTACTCTATACCTGTATCCCCTGAGACGGAATGTATCCACCCGGATCAGTGTGCACAGGCTGATCTGGGTCGATATATTACACAGAGGCTATACTGTTGGTATTCTCGCGGGACGGCACAATTATCTGCATTGAATACGTTTCAGGAGAATGTTTAATATCTGGAATGTTGGAAGTATGATTTTGACACAGAGGTAAACATGTGTGGTGGAAAGAGAAGTCGACCATCATGATCAATTTCTCCTTTATTCAGAATGTTTTAAGAATTTCGTAATGGATTATTCCCTAAACCCGAGGATATCGTCCGCTCTTTAGGAGTATCTCTATGGCAAAATAGTTACACGAATCATTTTCCGAAGACCAATGAATTTCTTTATATGAGCGCTTATTAAAGAAAACCATCCTTAGCGTAATTGTTACTCATTTAAACAAATGTCTACCTGGGGGCATCCATGCTATCGAATCCTAATAGAAACTGATTTTCATAAGTTGTCTCTTGAAAAATTCTATGAAGTACTGGCGAAAAGTGTGGAACCAGATCTGGAAAAACATTAGCAGCAAAAGTCTTACAGTTGGTTTTGGAAGAGAACCGTACATTATCAGATATTACCAGTTTTCCATTTTCGTAAACAAATTCTGATTATGTTCTGTCTGCTGAGGTTTAACGCCGATTTCAACAACATTTCAGTTATATCACCGAAACAGTAACTTCATCCTTGATCCCTCTATAACTAATCAGTACTTGGTCAGAAAATGTGCCATGTTCAAGGGCTGTCTACCATGACAGCAACGAGCCGGGATCGAACTCGGCAGATTATGTATCTTTGGAAATGTTATAAAGTGAATCACGGCCAATCTGATACAAATCATTTTATCATTTAGAACCCTTACCCATCTGTAGTTGTGAAAATGGAATCCTCCTTGTTGTTGACATGTGCTTGTTTATCTTTTAAAGCAGTTTTGACAAAATAATAAAATATGAGAAGCGAATAATTCAGACAAATATCAATGCGCATAAATGTGCGCATATATGAGCAAATCCTCCTTTTGCCACAATCTTTTCAAAATGCGTCTGCTGTCGAGGCGTTTAAAGGTGGCTGTAGTGTGGGAAAGGGTAAACATGAAATTGGATAAAGTAAAATATGCGTTGTGCTCTTTTGAACACAAAATAAACGAGCGTAAACGATCCCAGTGAAAGATAACCTCAGCTTTATTAACTGAGCCAGGGACTTCAGGAAAGGGAACCAAGTGGATCTTGCGACCAGTGAAGTACCAGACCATCGTGCACATCCGCGCAGTCTGCCGTATATTCACAGAAACTGTCAGGTAACTTCAGACCAATATTTCATAATTAGATCGATATTTGATCAAATGGATGTATATTCAGATCTTATACCACACTTGTCACAAATAGCCTAAGGTCGAGTTTCCTCTCCAGAACGACACTCAATGATATTAAGACAATATAATAGTATCTATCATTTCCCTCACTCTGTCTACACACGTGGTCTATTTCCTCTTAATTAAGAGGGTACCCAAACTAAATTCATTCCAGATTAAGTACATATATTTTGGAGTGTCAATGTATATTTGTTCATTTATTTAAAATGATAGGTCTCTGTTTACATACCATTGACATATATAACAATAATTGGAGGTTAAATACCATATAACCGTATCCACAGATTAATTTACATGAAGTTAAGTCATTTTGGTATTAAAGCATGGACCGATAACACCTAGGACAATCCGTACCATATGTAGGAACTACCTTTCTCCTTAAACATCTAACTTGTTTGCACAATCGTAGCAAATAACTTGGTCAAACTTTATTGTTGAAAATGTAGAATATCAGCTTTTTCTTTATCCCTTTCGACGTTTTCTTTTCAAACTCAAAACTATAGTGTCATTTGTTAAAATGTTTTGAACTTCGTAAGTTCGTAACATGACATATAAGGTCATAGTCTGGTCTTGTGTCGTCAGTCTTAGCAGATAAATGTCTTGTGTTTAACATTGTAATTTAGATGAAAGATAAACATATAAGGTAAAGCCGCCACATATAGTACAGAATATCATTCGTTTTGAAACGACGTCCTTTTTCATTAAGTTTTTTATTTTTATTTTCCCGGAAAAATAAAATAAACAAAATGAATCATATTATATATTAAACTATTTCCAACATGCAACTTATCTGCACGAGTTTTAAAACATTTAGACAAATATATACAAACTCTCTATAAATTATATGCATAACAATTGAAAATAGTTAATAACATTGTGACAAAAGGAAAAACAATACTCTGTATGAGCTATTTTTCCATTTGCAACAATGTTTTGAAAAGTCGTCTGCTGCAGAGGCGTCAGAAAGCGTCTGTATGTGGGAAATGGAAATATAGTCAAACTGTACACGTGCTAATACCAAGGGTAGGTGTTCGCACTATTTACCTACGGTAGGTAATAATGGAACCTACTCCCCGCTCAAGTGGACACTTTTAATTTTTTCCTCAAACACTTCAGTTTTGACACTTGTTATTTTTACCATAATTCAGTTAGTCACTTTAATTTACATTACACACACAAGGAGATAGGGCAATGGAATCGACACGTCACGGGAATTCCGACCTTTGTGACCTTCGAAGACTCGAACCAGCCTGCGTCGTCGCCGCACAGCGTGGACTGGAGATCTCTGCCCATCATATATCATACAAACATCATAGCAACACATAAACAAACCATACTGACAAAAGGCAGACTGGATAATAAAAATACAATCTGATGATAAGCATTTAAAATAAATTTATAAACATTCCACCAAGGTGGGTTTTTGCGTGACTCCGATTCTTAATGACCCTCAGTGTCAGTCATAGACTTAATTCCATTTGACTTTGAAAACATACCGGAAAAAAATGGAAACTCGTTTTGAATGAAAGTACAATAATTGAATAGAGTTGAAAACATGGTGACAAAATGAGAAATTGCTCGTTTTGAGCAATTTCTTCTATTTTTGCCATGTTTTCAAAAAGCCATCTGCTGCAGAGGCGTCAGAAAGCGTCTAAATGAGGAAATGGATTTTCTTACATTCTTAGACTAGATACTCGTATATTTTCTCTAATACTGACGACCTGCACACAATTATTTATAGAAAAGGATAAATTCAAAGCAAAGACTAAAAACAGTAGATTTCTACAAATACTCTTTATGTGCACTTTTTCATTCTTACTCAATGTTTTCATAAGTCGTCTGTTCAGATGTGTGTGTTTGCGTGAAACAGTTAAAGTGCTAGTAGCGGACCCACTCCTTGTTGGTAAGGAGTGTGGGGAAAGAATGTCAAGGACTCCTCTGATAGTCTAACTTCTGGTGCTTCATTCTTGTAATTTGTATTCCCACTTTTAACAAATATGTAGTAAACGTTTTTGAAATAACCTGGACAAAAATATGAACAATCTCTGTAAATAAATCTTTAAATAATTGAATACAGTTGAAAACATTGTGGCAAAAGGATAAATTGCTCATCATGAGCAATTTCCCCCTTTTGTCACAATGTTGGCAAAAGTCGTCTGCTGCATAGGCGTCAGAAAGCGTATGTATGTGGGAAAAGGTTAATTGACCAAGGCAAATCAGTAAATGAGTTATATTTAAAGTGGTAAAATATCGTTTAGTAACCTAAAAGTTCGAATTCAATTATAAGTTCCCACAAACAAACAAATGGCGATCGTCGCTTTGCAACATTATACCCAAACATATTTCTTAAATTCGGTACTTGAACATCTAAAATACAACAAAAAATGTAAAGTAGTAAA
>JASEVX010000002.1:82819572-82845305 GCA_031761405.1 Serripes groenlandicus | reverse complement strand
ACCATACACATCCGCTTTCTGGAGTCTCTGCAGAAGACGACATTTGAAAAGATTGGGACAAAAGAAGAATGGCTCAAAATGAGCCATTTCTCAGTTGGCACAATGTTCAAAGTTTTCCAGTAATTACACTTTTCATTTCTAGAGGTTCTTCATGTTTTTGCGTAGACATATTCATAGTCGTCTGCTGAAGATTTGTTGTATAGGGTAAATGGTTAAATAGTATGAATGCCAGCTGGGGCTTATTTAATCTGTATCAATTATCAACAGTCTCAAAGGTTGGTGTTTATGGAACATGGCTCATACACTTGTTCACGGTCCGTATCGGACACGTGACTTTGTCAGTTCAATGTGCAAGAGCAATACTTTTCATGGTCATATATGTACATTATTGTTAGTTTTTGTATGTTTGTTTTTGTTTTGTTATACATATGGGTGCTAATTGTGATTTTAACTCAGAATAAATATTGTCTTGTTAAAACCGTATCTCCTTTCTTCTTTTCATGCACAATCATAAAATAGGTTATATAGTGTACAAGCCAAGTAGTGTCCCTTAAAAACCTTTGTTTACGTAGAAATGAGAGTAAATCTGCACCAGGAATGCATTAAATATAATTATGACAATGAGGGTAAATTAATTGTTAATATGTATAGGATGCACTGGACTTTATCATTTTTAGTATTTCGACCTTGTTTGAAAGTGAATAAGAGAATGTGAAAGCCCTGTTTTGTCCTAGCCTGATTGTGTTAAAAAAGGCTGTAAACATCTTCGAATTCGTTCGTGCATAATACATGACACCCTCACACCATTTATTTTGGATTATTGTAATAACTGAGAGGTAACTCTTTCTAATGCTTATAGGGGTGTTCTACCTGTAAATGGTTTAGAAAGTGTGACAATTGAGGGTTTCCATGGAAACAAAAACGGAAACAAAGACGGAATTTGATAGTTGTAATTTGAAAACATAGTGACAAAAGAAGAAATTGCACAAAACGTGCCACAATGTTTTATGCGACATAAAGTCGTGAGTCCAGCGGGACCCAACTATTTTTAAAAAGTGCTTGAAAGAAGACATATCTAGAAATCTCTAAACTAGCCACGTCCAGCGAGTAAGGTCTTAAAGGGAAGACACAGGCGATTGATTGACTGGGGCCTAACGCCGTTTTCGACAATTTTTCAGTCATATCATGACGGCCAGTTTTACTTACTCATGTGTTTTATAGCTTTCCCCATACTAGTACTCCACACAACATACTTTCCAAGCAACTGGCCACTTGTCAAAGTGACGTTTGTCAACGTCGGAAAGAATGTTGGCCGAGCCGGGATTCGAACTCATAACCCCTGGATTGTCAGTGCTCGGCTGGAGACACAGACAAGCCTGTGCAATCGTACAGTATCATCAGAGTCTCAACCGTCCGCATATATACCATACGTACCTAAACGAATATTCTGACAAGACACTGTAAGTATAGTCCTAGTAGCTGAAAGCCAATTTAGCTTTAACCCTTTCCCAATTATAGACATACTTTGACACATATGCAGCAGACGGCGTTTGAAAACATTGTGGCAAAAGACAAAATGCTCATAATGAACGATTTCTCTTTTTGCCACACTGTTTCCAACTCTATTCAATAGTTCATTTCTCATTTTTGGAGAATTTTTTTAAATATTATTGCCACATTATTGCCAAGACGTTTCCAACGTTTCCTTTTCTGCTGCAGATTTGTCGTATGTAGGAAAGGTTTAGATGGTGTCAATATGGAGAGTACTTAAGAACACCAAATCGCTAGTCGAATGAAGGAGGACAGTAACAATGCTTTGAAACTACAGGCTTGTCTGAGATTTCGCTCTACGCACATGCCTTCTTTCTCTTGATGTCGCTCGAATGTCATATTATAAAATTAGTCACAGAAATATCTATATTTGGTAAAAAGCGACTAGCGACATTTAGACCTCCACACAGTGTGATCAGAATGTTCGCCATTCAGAATATCAAGCATGCATTGTAGAAGCTTCAGACGACATTTCGAGGGCTTGGCGTGAAACGGTTGTAATTAAAATTGGTATTTTAAGGTTAATCACCTCGCCACAAAGTCTTTATAAGCGTTAAATCATTTTTCTTGGTAAACAATGGAAATTTAGGTGCCATTGCTTGTTCTGAGCAATGGCACCTAAATTTGCATTGTTTAAAAGGGGTCAAAATTGCCCCTAAAACAGGGATTTCGAAATAGGATTTTAGTTACAACCGTTTCACGCCAAGCCTTCGATTTGAAATGTCTGCAACAGACGAATTTTGAAAAAATTTATGATAAAAGGAAAATTGCTAAAATCCAGAAAAGTCTCTTTTTTCCCACATTGTTTTCGATATAACTCAAACGGGGCCAAACACTTAGTTCGAGTTATAAACGTGTCGATTTATGCTGAATTATCTTATGTTTTTTCATACTTAAGAATTGATTATGAAAAAAGGGACAGTGATACAAATCAGATCAAGAAAATAACACAGCAGTAATTCTGATTTCTCGTATGAGCAATCACAACTGCTGCTATGCTATTTTCAAACGATAGATCCGTTCTAGAAAATCGTTCGAGTTGAACGTAACAGTTGAGTTATCCCATGTTCGAGATATCGCGAGTCCAATGTATCAGGTAACAAGGTAAAGTCTTCTGATCGTCGTACTTCAGTGGGACTGACTCAAACTATTCATTCACTTATAACATAATTAAAGCTAAATGACAGCGCCTCTCTTCAACACGCAGCTGTACAATTATATTTGGAAAGTAAATATTATTTATTTTCCCACATAAGAGTTAATACCATTTACTAATAATAATCAACTAACAGCTTTAAACTCTGTGTCATTTCAACTCCAAGTCCAGTACAAATACTTCAAACTGTATACTTACCCTTGGCAGTAAATGACGTCAAACGTTTTGATAGGGAGTAAAATATATGCTCCGCCCCGGTAGCTTTGTCGGTAGCGACGATGGCTGTCAATCCAGGAGTTACGAGAGTTCGAACCTCAGCTCCGTCCAAAATTCTTTCCGGCGTTTGACAAAAGTCAATGCGACAAGACAAACTGTTGGGGGGGAGTGCTTGTGTGAGAAAGCCAGGAACCACAAGGGTAGATGTACTGGCCACCGATATATGACAAACAAATTGCTCAAAACGCCGCTAAATCCAAAATTAACAAATCATTAGGAGCAAAATGGGGTTTTCTACACTTTTTATTAAATTACCAAACCGAAAGATATCTTGTGGTTACTCAAATGAATCGTTTAACCGAGGCGATTCTATTGAACATAAAAAACATTTATAGATTAAATACAATTTACCATTAAATGCTCCCTTCTTCTATCAAAAAATAAATAAATATTGGATTACTTATTTAGACCGATCTATTAACATGTAAAACAAAAGAGCGGTGCTCCAGAAAAACCTACCTTTACGGTATTATTACACCTGTGGAAAAAGGACCTGACTACTGCTTTACCGAAGTTTGTTCAAACCTCCAATGACTAATAAGCGAACAGTGCAGATCAAGATCAGGCTGCGCAGATGTACTAGTTGATATGGTTATACATTAGTAGCAAACGCCTTACGGTTGATTTTTGCCGAGCACTGCTCAAATAAATAAAACTTATCAACTACGCTCCATATAAAATACTTAACATCTACGTTCCATATAGAATACTTAACATCTACGCTCCATATAAAAGACTTAAAATCTGCGCTCCATATACAATACTTAACATCTACATTCCATATAAAATACTTAACATCTACGCTCGATATACAATACTTAACATCTGCGCTCCATATACAATACTTAACATCTACATTCCATATAAAATACTTAACATCTACATTCGATATACAATACTTAACATCTACATTCGATATACAATACTTAACATCTGCGCTTCATATACAATACTTAACATCTACGCTCCATATAAAATACTTAATATCTGCGCTCCATATACAATACTTAACATCTACATTCCATATAAAATACTTAACATCTACGCTCGATATACAATACTTAACATCTGCGCTCCATATACAATACTTAAAATCTACGCTCCATATAAAATACTTAACATCTACGTTCCATATAGAATACTTAACATCTACGCTCCATATAAAATACTTAACATCTGCGCTCCATATACAATACTTAACATCTACGTTCCATATAAAATACTTAACATCTACATTCCATATAAAATACTTAACATCTACTCTCCATATACAATACTTAACATCTACGCTCGATATCAAATACTTAACATGAAACTGATTTAAAGGTTTAATGCAACAGGAATGATGTGCAGACAAAAGCGTCCAGAATTCTTTTTTATCTTGCGTTATTCCTTTTAGTTCAAACTGAAAACGTATGAATTTTCTATCGATTGCGAATAAACTTTCACTTTCGATATCTGCTTCCAGGGACTTAACCAGTAAATGAATAAATCATATATGTAGGGATCTCTCAATCAAGTCAATGACTGCAAGGAATTTATGCGTCTCTTTCGACTTCCATTTATCGTCAGTCAATTCTAATTCAAAGCGATCGTGGCGAATGAGGACAACATTTAATTAGTGAAATTTTACATTAGTCAAGTGCTTTAAAAACTATTTTATTTTTAGACTCTGCACATTTCATAATTTGAATTAGTTTTGTGTTTGAAAAAACTATATATTGTCAGATTAATAAACTATTTCCGTAACTGATACGTTAATTTGAAATTCACATAGTTTCGTCTGTTTTCGTTGTACACACTGGTCAACGTTTTCTGATCAATTAGTCGGCTATCAAACATGTGTTCTACCCGACTAGAAATGCACTTGCATGTTGTACCGCCATGCATAAAAACGTTAAATAAAATAGTTCCAGACGTAATGCGGCGTATGACAATACAATAGAGCGAGCGTGTCGTTAATTGCTGCATTTCATATATTCTAAAATATGTCAAGCCCTAGTCCTCAATAAACTGCACAGCTTTATCTGAGGTAAGTTTTGATCTGGTTGTCCATTCAAGGTCGCTAATTTTTTGGCACAGAAGTTTAACCATTACAAACTTCCTGGATTCGTTTGAGCGTTTAGATGACACGTGACATCCATACATCAGGATAGAGCTACAGAAATGCTCCTTTTGGCTAAGTACAGAGCAGTCACTAGGGTAAACTGCGGTCACACGAGATGCTGATGAGCCCATTATGTGAATTGTGTTGTTCAGACAAACTCGGGTGTAACTGTCAACGTTTAATACATTCAGATCAGATTGTCTTCGTTGTAAAAAGACTCATAATGAAATCTGATATATACAAACAAAATTGTTATTTAAACAGATTTGAAATAATTTATTCCATTTAATCAAGTGTAATGTTAAATTTCATTTATATTTATTTTATTATCATTTATCAACTCTATTAGTACTTATATTGATTATTTTCTAGTGACTCTTAAGCCATTTGTATGGCTCGGTAGTACCTTTAATAAGTACAATTATTGACTACAAATGTGAATGTAAAACTGTTATATTAATAAATTGTATATGATATTACTTGTATTACGTGTCACGTAAATGAAATATGAAACTACTGATACTATATATATATCGAGAACGCGCAATGCGAAATCAGCTTTCTGAATCTAAAGTGATGAATGTTGAAATTTCGAGGCAAATACAGTTATTGAGTACGTTAAAATAAATGAAAATGTAAAACAGAGGGACGATATATCTTTATATAAAGGGTCAATAGTAAATATTCGATTTAATGACACGGACATGTTATTATAAACTATTAATTGGTGCTTTATATAACCCTGTACTATATACAACATATCTGCAGCAGACACGAACTTGAAAATATCTACGCAAAATATGGACACTTTCTATGAACAAAAGTTAACTAATCTAATCGAGTTGTAAACATTGCGACAAAAGGAGAAATTACTCATCATAAGCAATTTCTTCTTCTTTTTCCACGATGGTTTCAAATACGGTCCGCTACATTAATATTAAGTCGTTAACCCTTTTCCACCTGAATATGAGCCGTCCCGCGAGAAAACCAACATTGTGACCTAAGCATGCCTGCCGCACTGACTTATCTGGATAGCCACTTTTTCACCTCCTGTGGATTTTCTGTTTCAGGAATCAGTACTCTATATCTCTATCTCCCGGAATGTGTCGGCCAGGACCCGTCAGCGCGGACTGCGCTGGCTGATCAGGGCCGATACATTACGCAGAGGCCCTAATGTTGGTTTTATCGCGGGACGGCTCATATGCATTTTGGCGCATCTGCAGCATGAACAAATTGTGGAAAAGATGAAACTGCTCGTAAAGATCAATTTCTCTTTTTGCCAAAATATGATAAATTCTATTTATTATTCATACTTTGCGTTCTAGAGATGTATCATATTTCAAGCTTTCATAGTTGTCTGCTGCTCATTTGAAGTATGTGTGGAAGGGGTGTTATCACGTGAATCTAGCCACCGTTGGAAATGGTGAAAATGCAATGGTTTCTGTACACACAATTAACGACCGCCTCGGTGCGGTAGGTCGCAGGTTCGATAACCGACTACGTCCTACCAAAAACTTTATAAAAGAATAGTAGTAATGTCTTTCTCTGTATTGCGATCAGGATTGTTACGCCTGACTCGCAGGTTTCAGGATAAAAGGACCAGTAGTACTGGTATTGTTACGATTGGCTCGCTGGTGTAAGGGTAAATGGACCAGTAGTACTGGTATTGTTACTACTGACTGGCAGGTGTCAAGATAAATGGACAAGTAGTACTGGTATTGTTACGACTAACTCGCTGATGTCAAGATAAGTGGACCAGTAGTACTGGTATTGGTACGATTGGCTCGCTGGTGTAAGGGTAAATGGACCAGTAGTACTGGTATTGTTACTACTTACTCGCAGGTGTCAAGATAAATGGACCAGTAGTACTGGTATTGTTACGATGGGCTCGCTTGTGTAAGGGTACATATACCAGTAGTACTGGTATTGTTACTACTGACTGGCAGGTGTCAAGATAAATGGACCAGTAGTACTGGTATTGTTACGATTGGCTCGCTGGTGTAAGGGTAAATGGACCAGTAGTACTGGTATTGTTTCTACTGACTCGCAGGTGTCAAGATAAATGGACCAGTAGTACTGGTTTCGTTACGACTGACTCGCTGGTGTCAGGATAAATGGACTAATAGTACTGGTATTTTTACGACTGACTCGCTGATGTCAAGATAAATGGACCAGTAGTACTGGTATTGTTACGATTGGCTCGCTGGTGTAAGGGTAAATGGACCAGTAGTACTGGTATTGTTACTACTGACTCGCAGGTGTCAAGATAAATGGACCAGTAGTACTGGTATTGTTACGACTGACCCGCTGGTGTCAGGATTACTGGACTAATAGTACTGTATTGTTACGACTGATTCGCTGATGTCATGATAAATGGTCTAATAGTACTGGTATTGTTACGATTGGCTCACTGGTGTAAAGATAATTGGTCCAGTAGTACTGGTATTGTTACGACTGACTCACTTGTGTCAAGATAAATGACCAGAAGTACTGGTATTGTTACGATTGGCTCGCTGGTGTAATGACAAATGGACCAGTAATACTGGTATTGTTACGACTGACTCGGTGATGTCAGTAAAATGAACCAGTAGTACTGGTATTGTTACGACTGACTCGTTGGCATCAAGATAAATGGACCAGTAGTACTGGTATTTTTACGATTGGCTCGCTGGTGTAAAGATAAATGTACCAGTAGTACTGATTTTGTTACGACTGACTCGCATGTGTCAAGATAAATGGACCAGTAGTACTGGTATTGTTACGATTGGCTCGCTGGTGTAAGGGTAAATGGACCAGTAGTACTGGTATTGTTACTACTGACTCGCAGGTGTCAAGATAAATGGACCAGTAGTACTGGTATTGTTACGACCGACTCGCTGGTGTCAGTAAAACGAACCAGTAGTACTGGTATTGTTACGATTGGCTCGCTGGTGTAAAGATAAATGGACCAGTAGTACTAGTATTTTTCCCAGGAATCCCCATGAATTAAACTGAAAAAATGTTAAGAGCGGCGTCTTATCTTATAGACAAACAAACAAATCAAAAATCGCATGCCGACATGATGTTCCATTTATAGTTAGATTAAATTACGTCATTGAGTACCAGTTTTTTTTTTAATATTAAAATCATAAAACTTCAATGTTATATCGAACTACGTTGATTTTCGCGTAAAAAAATGCTTATGTAAATGTATGATGTAAATGGCGAGAAACATGTTTTTCTATAAGTCAAATCAAATATCCATCATGACATATCTATCACGATTCTGTGACATATAACGCTTATAACTATTTCAAATCCCCACTTAACACCGAACATTATTTAACCCTTTCCCACATTTAGACGCTTCAAGTTCTGACGCCTCTGCAGCAGACGGCTTTTGAAAACATTGAAACATAAGAAAACATTGCTTAAACTGAGCAATTTCTCCTTTTGTCACAATGTTTTCAATACTATTCAATGATTATACTTTCATTTACTTAGATTTTTCTAATTTTTGCAAAGATGTTTTCAAAGTCGTCTGCTGCAGATTGGTTGTATGTGGGAAAGGGGTTTAAGTATTGACCTATCTTACAAACCAAGAAATGTTTTCGCTAGTTAACTAATGTTGAATGGTGTCGTCATCATTACATTGATAGACAGGATCGAATATTCGTCGTTTTAATGTGCTTAAAAACTAATTTTCTACAATATTCCATGATGAAAGAAACGGGAACTTTTTAACTGGTAACAGAGATTGTGAAAAGTCGTTAATTATGTTTAGAAAATCAAAATCTTGCCGAAAATCAATCACTACTTGATTTAAATTATTTGCGATAAAGATGTACCCTCAGCATGCATCTATACGAGGGTCAGTCGTAAAGTTCCCGGACTGTTCTCATAAAATACGCATGTTTTATTAAATCGTATTAATACTCGGAAATATCAAAATATGATGTTTTATAGTATATGTTGCCACCTATTATCAATACATCACCATATTCCACGGAGGAGTAGATACTTGTTACTACTACTTTAAGACAATTTCTTTGTCCTTATAAATATGTTTTTCTATTTATTTACATAGGTAAAGTAAGAAAGCACAAAAGCAATTATTAGGTAAATAATGCAATGAGCATAAAAGAAAAAAAAATTATACCACCCAAACCTAGATTTTTTTCGGCTTAATCGGCCAAATGTTATGCTTTCGCGCAATAAATAAGTCTTCACAATGAAAAAATAAGCAAAGCATCACATATTTATGTTTTACTGTGTCAAATGTTCATAGAGATGATCAAACTTAATATCTATGCATGATTTTCAGACTTTTGAAGCAAGCAGTATCAGCATTTTCAACCAGTTAGACTGTATCCAAACATTTTTGCAGACGACACAAAATTGACCTATCACTTTTTGGCCTCTGAAGCTCGTTTAGAAACTTTCTTCGCCCTTAGATATCTGTTGTTTGTGTAAATTTACAGAGTATGATATAAAAATGAAAGCAAAATAGCAAATATTAGGACTATTAGGCAATTATTTGCAAAGAGATTTCAATTGTCCTATGCAACCCAAACCTATGATTCGCGGCTTGAGTACGGCAAGTTTTCTGCGCTCGCGCATCATACATGTCTCCGACAGGGAAAAACAGAAACACATAACATTATTAGGTTTTACTGTGTCACATGTTTAAAGAAATGACGAAACGTCATGTTAATGCCTGTTTTGGGCTATTGAACAATCAAAGATAAATTTAAATACATGTAGCTTGAAGGAAAAATGGCTATTACCTAATGGCTGAAAACCCAGATCTGTTTTTGTTTTTTTCTATGCCACCCAAACCTAGGTTTTGCAGCTTTGCGCATCATACAGGTCTCCGAGGGGGAAACAAAAGAAACACATAACATTATTAAGTTGTATTGTGTCACATGTTTAAAGAAATTACCAAACTTCATGTTTATGCCTGTTCTGCGTCATTAAACCACCAAAGAAAAGTTTAAATCGGGCCCGGACAAAACCGATGTTTAGCATTCTCTACTTTCACTTTAACACAAGGTCAAAATACTAAAAGTGGTCTAATCAATCAGTTTCAGTGTATCCTATACACATTTACAATAAATTTATACTCAATGCATTCTGGTGGTGGTATACAATCATTTCTACGCAGACAAAGTATTTTTTAGGGACTATTTGGCTAGATCAGTATGACCGCTGATGTATTTGGCGTTATTTGACCTTTATAACTTAATATAAACAAAATACCGTGAATGTTTCTGTATAGACATATCTTATTGCAGCTCTTTTGTGCAAGACAACTTTTACACGAGGTTTGACCTCTACCATTAACTGATACCTGCTTCAATTTCTACTGTAACACCGCCTCGGTGGTGAAGCGGTAGATCGTCCGCCTCGGGTGAAGGAGGTCGGGTGTTCGATCCTCGGCCGGGTCATAGCAAATACTTTAAAAATGGTAGTAATTTCTGCCGATCTTGGCGCTCAGGGACTGATTGATTGGTGTCAGGCTAAATCAACCAGGAATACTGGTAACCTACCCAGGAAACACCGTGATATAACAGAAAAAAATTTGAAAGCGGCGTTAAACACTGAACAACAAACGAATGTAACGAGAGAAACAATTCCCTTGGTGTGTGTGAGGCGACTCACACTCGCCCCCGTACACAGTCCTCTATTTCTATTACCATGGCGCAGCAAAAAATGTGTACTGTGCCTGTGATAGAATGGTCCTTGCGGTATTGTACATTGATGAGCTGTTGAAATTATTTACCTGGATATTCTTATGTAAGTAAACACGAATAACACACTGATTCTTTTCATGCAAAATGATTTTATTTAATTAAATAGATACAAAGTTCACTAAGGGTATTACAATAATTTCTTTAAGTTTTGATTTTATTAGAAGTCGATTAAAATTTGGTTTACATTTGATGACCAGGGAAGAGTTTTCTTTAAAGATTTGCCATCATTCAGCCTCTTTCTGACGTCACAGAAACTAAGTCTACATGGAACAATGTGTATTATATTTTAGCCCTTTCTGATGTCACAGCAACTAAGTCTATATGGAACAATGTGTATTATATTTTAGCTCTTTCTGATGTCACAGCAACTAAGTCTACATGGAACAATGTGTATTATATTTTAGCCCTTTCTGATGTCACAGCAACTAAGTCTACATGGAACAATGTGTATTATGTTTTAGTTATTTCTGATGTCACAGCAACTAAGTCTACATGGAACAATGTGTATTATGTTTTAGCTCTTTCTGATGTCACAGCAACTAAGTCTACATGGAACAATGTGTATTATGTTTTAGCTCTTTCGGTAGAGTGTCACCTTAGAATCCTTCATTTGATTATTTTTTCAAAGCCGGGCGGTTAAGTTCATAGGAAAATAGTTTCAATGATTGCACTATACAGTTATAGAGTTTAATTATCACAGTTCCTTGTTGTTTTCTTTTTAGTAAATCAATTTCGTTTTAGATGTTCGGTAAGTATCTCCGGATCCTATAAGTGAAATAATTTCAAACTCGGGCCGGTAGTTTCAAAGGAGAATCATTTAACCGTTGATTAGCAGTGTTGATTATAACTTACAGACATCTCGCTTCATACGAGCAATGAAGTTATCTCTGGAATGAAAATGCACTAAAACTTTCACAGTGCATAGGCGTCAAACGAAGCTTAACTTTGTCTGACGGTGTCGTCAAAAACACTTTGCCGAAAAATTTAAAAATTATTATACCAGAAACATTAACACTAAGCAAAGAAAACAGTATTAGAAACATTGCGAAAAATGCTTGATGAGCAACAATAAAACCATATAAGTAAGAGACCAGACACAATTCTACACTATGACTTTTTCAAAGTCAAGACAGTTGTTTTATTCAAAACATTATGCATTCAACATCGAATTAATTACTATAGGGTCTAGATATACCAAATGAATTCCTTATTTATTTCAAGTAAATCAACAAATCTCAGCACTAATTAGAGTCACCTGTCAGCTTTTATAAAAAAAAAAGTGGGTGGGTGTTCTATAAACAATAACGTGTCACTTAAAAGGTGAGAACCCTTTCAGGAACCCTATCTGCCTATCCATACTTTCTCTGTAAGCACAAGGTCAAATTCTCAACAGGAGGGTCACGCAGGCCCTAAATGGCCCACCTGAGTAACTTCAAGGCATTTTATGAAATATCGTATTCTAAATGATGAAATGCATACTCTGAAAACTACATGCAAAACTGTATCCATGGACCTAATTTGATTGTTGTATATTTACATTGAAAAACCACAAAAGTATATCAAGGTCAAAAGGAAAATAGCCAAAAAGAGGACCGCCCGCGGATCGGAATAATGTGAGCAATGTCGGAAGAGTGTCACCCAAGGAACATTTGTTCCATTTTTTTTTCAAATCGGGCCAGTACTTTTGAACAAGATTGTTTACTATATACACAAAAGGGAAGAGAGCCAAACCACTTGAACACTATTGGTCAAGATCCATCAAAGGATCATTTGTGCAAAATTATTTTCAAATCGGGTCTGTATCTTTGGACAAGAGGTTTTTAAGTTTTTAGTTTATATTTGTTGGTTAAAATATCCCCGCCACCAGGTGGCCATGCCGTTTAACGGATCGGAATAATTTGGACAGTCTTGGTAGAGGGTCTCCCGGAGACGTTTGTGGTAAAATTGTTTTCAAATCGGGCCTGTACTTATGGATAAGAACATTTGGAAGTTTTTACTGTACACATAAAAGGAAAAGGAGCCCCGTCTATTGACGACCATGTTCGTTAACGGATCGGAATAATTTGGAAAATATTGGAAGATCCACACAAGGATCACTTATGAAAAATTATTTCCAAATCGGACGAAAACATTTGGACAAGAAGAACTAACCCCGCCACCTGGGGCCATGTTTGTTTAGGGATGGGAATAATTTGAAGAAGATAGAGGGTCACCAAAAGAACATGTGTGCAACATTATTTTTTAAATCGAGCCAGTACTTTTAACAATTTGTTTTTTAAATTTACAGTTATAACATTTATTGTTAGCTCCAGTGATCTAGGAAAGGAATGGACCATAATTGAACATCTTTGTAACAGGACAACCAAAGGATCATTGCTGCCAGGTTTTGTCGGAATTCAACTAGCGGTTTAGAAGGGGATTCATTTAAGGGACGACGGACATCAGGCCATTACAATAGCTCACCATGAGCACGATATGTTCAGATGAGCTTAACAACTCAAATACTAATAGGGTTTTGATCATCTCAGTCCCAGATGTATTTGGTACCTATGAAGTTTCATCCCAATTGGCGCACTTTACGGAATATTAACATAAGTATCAAACCAGGATGAATTCAGATACATATGTATACATAAGAGAGAGGTCGCTAAGTGCCTGATATGTCTACGATAATTGTGTGTGGACATTGCAACCTATGTGTGTATCTCAAGTTTGTCCATAGTACAAAACAAGCATGGAACAAATAGCACTTCCTGTGTTTTAAGATATATTTCTGAATAATGAATCGACACCTAATGGTCAACAAGTGTAGAGTGGTCTAACTACCGCTAATTATAATAACTTCGAAGCAAACATAGATGACTTCTCTGAATGTTTGTAAAGTTCATTCTAAAGATATCGCGTTTTTTTTGGTTCTCAATAAGGAAGAGTCGCAGTTTCCGAATAAGCGTATATTTAAACAATCACATATGTGAGGAACACGTGCGAATGTATCACAACTCGCAAATGTTACATATACGTTTGACTCTTTGTGGGGTTGCTGATACGAACGTATTTGTCACATTAATATATATATTAACTAGACCATTCATGTGGAGTGGTGGTTACGTCTGCGCGTATATATTTGATAGTCTGATTTGATAGACGTCTTATTTACATGAGCTTCATTGTATACATCAGTGGCGTACCCTTGAATTGTACGTTCGTAAATTTGACGGCATGTCGGCATGTTAAGATTTATTGTTAGTTCATTAATCTTATCTTGTGGAATTAGAAATCCCCTTTAATTGTGTTGAATAACATAAAGCACAGGCTTTGTCACTCGTATCCATTTTTGATTTGATTGATTGATTGGGGTTTAATGCCGTTTTTAACAATTTTTCAGTCATATCACGGCGGCCAGTTCACCTACTCATGTGTTTCCTGGTTTTCTCACACAAGTACTCCACACAACAATCTTCTTAAGCAATTGATTTGAGAGTTATTGCCTAAATCTTAAACATATTTGGGCTGGTCCTGTCTCGGGACGGTCAGTATACCTCCCCATATCAACTTGCCGAATATTTATCAGATATGCAAGCTATATTACGACATAATTCATCACATGCAATTCTAGGAAAGTCACTACATTAAATCATTTTAAAGAACAAGGTTCAATATATACAGTCCCGAAACAGTTCGATAACACACAAGTTAAGTTCACATAGTGAGAATATTGTGTTATACTGAACTTTTGAGCTGAATTTAATTGTTAATGTTATGTTCGGAAGATTACGTCTTTTAAAGTTAAAGCTGTTCAGTCAAAGAGCAAAACCCCATTTACTCATTTAGTTATGCATGTTGTTGAATTGTCGGCATATAATAACATAATGAAGCGTGGCGACAGTTCAAACTAATTTGCTTATACATTTATAAGCTGATTGTTCATTATCGGTAAATAATCAATACATTAGGTCAAGGTCAATGTGACCTTAACCTTAAATTAGTTTAAGCCCAATGATTGAACAAAATTCTGCCATATTACCCCAAGGCGTATGGATTATTGTCAGTACCTGACCCAGTTGAATTTAAATATCAAGGTACAATGCTTCGAACTATGATCTTTAAACTTGATTGTCTGATTGTTTATTGTCAGTATGTGACACTTGTCGAAAAGGGAATCACTGGGTCGTGGCGGAAATGGATTATGCAGTTAATAAGATTCTCCGATATACACGTTTGTTTGCAGACCATATGCACAACTAGGCTTGGTACTAAGTTAGTAAGTCAATATTTTAATATATTGACATGTGACAAAACAAAACATAAACATATAACAAAATATAAAAATGAAAAAAACACCCGGCCCCACAGGCCTATATGTCACTGTTAATTAAAATATATATTTACACAGTGAGTACATTTCACTGTTCCACCGGATAAACACATATATCAACATAAGTACACAAAACACAGTCGATCCTACCGTTGGTATGTTTCCTAGTACAAAGAGTACCAGAGCCATACCCATTACGCGGCTGAATTCAATCGCAGAATGAAAAGCTAAGCTCGTTACTCTCAATACTGTAGGTTTTTCAAAATCCAGGCAAACAACTGTTTCAAGTGAAATATATGTGTATATATATGTTTATAGCATTCCCTGAAAAGTTTGAAATGCCTTCAATTTTCACAATGGTTGATATCTTTCACTACTTAAAATTCTTCAAGGGACTTTGAAATTGTTAGCACCGTCAAACAGCCGGACAGATAGACGGATGACAATTTTAAAACCAGATTGTCTATATATACCTGTTATTGTATTATGGATAATACAATGTTGAAATTGCAAAACAAATTGAAAATTCCAATTTGTACAGGTGAACCAGGTTAGGAATAAACGTTTTATATTGCAGTCATGAAAATATTTTTTGATTTTTATTTCGAAATTTATTCCGTTTTTATATTATTTGTGCTTCTCTCTTTTTCCTTTATATGTATTGTATTCTGGTCATTTACATTCTACTCTATTCTATTCCATTCTTCCGACTCGGTGGTGTTGTGGTAGAGCGTCTACCTCGGGTGCGGGTTCGATTCCCAGTCCGTTCTTACCAAATACTTTTTAAATGATAGTAATAGCTTTCCCTCCTTGGCGCTCAAGATTGTGTACTGTAGTATTATGACTTACCCGCTGCTGTCAGGATACATGAACCAGTAGTACTTACAACATAGCAATGAAGGGCTGATTGTTGAAAGCCTCGTATGTATAACAGCAAACAAAGGAAATTACATTCAATATTACTATATTCTATTATATTCTATCTTATTCTATTCTAGTCTAGTCTAGTCTATTCATTACATTAGGCCCTCTTCCGTTATGTTAAATGATATTGTATTATGTTCTATTCTATTCTTTTTCATTATATTATATTATATCCTGTTCTTTTCTGTTCTGGTGCTATATGTAATGATATTATGATTTACAAAATAAATGACAATATTTCGCTGATTTGTAGTGGAAGTAGAGCGGTATGAACAAACTTCATTATGTAGGGCCACTTGTTCCTAAATTTTATTTTCAGCAGAAACACACATACACAAATATGAATCTGCTGTAGGGTAATCTGAATGGAGTGCTTGAGACTTGATACATTGAATCTTCATGCAGTGGTAGTTTCTATGAAAACATTTCGGGGGATCATATAGTCCCAGTGTGACTGTCTGTCAGTTCGTTCCGCGTATGTTGGCGCTATTCACATTAACAAGAGGAGATCTGCATATTTTCACAATATTCTGGCTGAATTATTTTTCTCAGAATTATGGCCCTTTTAATTTCTATATAGTATGATATATGAGAATTCCTCTCCGGGCTATTTCTCTGCAACCACCAGTCGGAATTCAATGATACTTAATGGGAAGAGGAGATGTGCATCTTATCACCATGTTCCGGCTGAATGTTGTTTTTAAGAATTATGGCCAATTGAATATTTACTATATAATATATTACAGCACCGTTCCTGTGTCCTCGCTATACTTAGGAGAGCATCCAGCAGTTTCACCGATATTTTGTTTTAGTCCTTTTGTTAAAGTATAGTTATGCACTCTATTTTAAATGTATATTGAATGCTGGGCAGAGGAGCTGTAAATGAAATGGGACTGCCTGGTAATCAGCATTATCCAGCTTAGCTTAGCTTATTTGACTACTGAACACTGCTGTGCCCTGTATGTTGCTGTAACATGCTGATGAATTCCTCAACTAGGGACACATGATCTAGACACTATACTTAATGTTTACGATTTTAATGTCAGGGAAACTGTAATAGATAAGTACAACTCCTGACTGAACAACTGTAGTGCTTTTGACATATATCATCTATTAAAGTTCTCTTTCTGGTGGTTGGAGTATACATAATGTATTCTTTAATTGTACAGTTAAACAACTGAGAATATTTATATTAAAATATCCAGCTATAATAACTGGTGATATCGTAATATGTTTGAATAGGTCATCTAGTTTCTGGCAGAAGACACCGACTGGAAAATCTGGTGGTCTGTACACACTAAATACAGACAAATGTGGTGATATGATGACAACACCAATACACTTTATATTGGCTGCATATGTGTCAATCAAACTTTGTTGGAAATCTTTGTGGACAAGTATGCAAACTCCAACTCTAGAGTGACAATGATTGGGAAGTCCTGTAGTTGGCCTGTGCTTTATCTCAATATAATGAGCTTGCAGTGCATTCTCGGTATATTCATGTCATATCTGCTTTTATGAAGAAATTAGTATGTGTGCCGAGTTAAATGGTTACATGATTCATATAGTCAAGATACATTAAAACAATTGAGACATCACAAACAAGATACTAACAATTACATAGAGAACTACACACTAACTACCTGAAAATGTGGGTTGACATCCTTGCGGTTTAGGAGGTTTTAAAGTTTTCACTATATATACATATAAGGAAATCAAGCCCCAACCCCTGGTGGCCATGTTTATCAATATTTTTGTAT
Organism: Serripes groenlandicus; assembly: GCA_031761405.1. Taxonomy (NCBI): domain Eukaryota; kingdom Metazoa; phylum Mollusca; class Bivalvia; order Cardiida; family Cardiidae; genus Serripes; species Serripes groenlandicus. Next base: position 82,827,484 of record JASEVX010000002.1, on the reverse strand, counting down.
AGTTTGAACAATTTTAGAAGAAGGTAAACCAAGGAACACTTGTGCAAAATACTTTTTTAAATCGGGCTAGTGCTTTTGTACAAAAAGATTTTACAGATTTGCAGATAAGATAGTTGCTCACTGAGACAAAGAATCTTTTCTATTCTTTCAGGTAGAGCATCATGTTTAACGATGTTTATTGAATAAAATCACTTAAACATTAAAATCGTTATTTGTCTGTCTTAAACAGTTGGTAGAATAGTGAAAGAATGGTAAATACAGACGCAGATACATGTCGAAGAGGTCAAGCAGAAGATCCGATGCAGGATACAGCACACATACCGGCATATAACAGCATCAGCAACTATTCGGGCGAAGGCATAGGCCCAAATAGCGAAAGAACCCCGTGAATTTGTATTCACAGAAAAGGCTATTTGGAAGCAAAAGGCATTGTCTGTAGTAGCAGAGATATTTGCTAAGAGAAGAGAATCACGTACACAACTGGAACGAACTTAAAGTAAGTCTTTGTTTGCTGAAGCAAGATCGAACAGGTGCGGGTGCAGAAGCTGAGGCTCAAGTTTATGAAGAGTACGAACAATTGAGTTTGATTGGTATTTGTATTACAGACAGATTTAACACTTTAGACTCTGTAGAAAGAACAGTGAAATCACTAGAAGAATTTGAAATTAACTCCATCTTTTATAACCAGCAGTAACATGTGAATGTTCAAATAATCATAGGTTTAAATATGATAGGGCTATACCTGATGTTCATTGCCAGGTATATCACATGATAAGACCACTCTTAAAGCTCATGATCACGTGTTAGCACATCATGGGGCTACTCCTAAAGGTAATGGTGTCAACTCCTAAAGCTAATGTTCTTCCTATTATTTCCTAAATCTCATGATCCGATGTTTTTACATGATAGGTCTATGCCTGGAGCTCATGAAACAATGTTTCCACGTGACAGGGTTACACGTAAAGCCGAACCTGTTCACACAGCAGCTGAAAATGTTTGCAACAACCATTCTTATTGGTCTCGTCAATGATGGATATGTTAAAAGCCTACCAAACACTGGTGATATTGCAAGATACGTAATGAGGAGTCTCCGAGACTTAGCTATTACTAGACTAATTGCCGTTAATGATCCCCTGACAACTACCAGTCTTAGAGAGGTAGTTTTAAATGTGTGATATTGGAGACAGGTATTTTTAACTTGTTTGATCCAAGCATGCACTTCCATGACAGGTAGTTTAAGGAGTGCTAACATTACCAATCCTGTACTAGGTCTGCAATATTTATGGAAAATGCTTCAGTGATTTGGTAGTTCCCAGGGCATTGAAGCTTCCCTGAAGAGAAAAGTTGATAGGTTCCCAGGAATGACACATAAATTAAACTTTGTGAAATCTAATGAAAAATTAAAATAATGTTGCAATAATTCTTTTAACAGTTTTAATCCTTCTCGTATATGGAAATTTGTCTTTAACAAGCCTATTTAAATTTCCTCGCACTGTTAGATTGTTTGTGCGAATGGTGTTTTGTTTTGCTTTCAACAGTATTCTGTAAAATTATTTCATAGTCTCATACTTGATTTGTTCAGTATAAACACACGAAAAGTATTAATGTTGAATCATTTTCCAGATTTAAGAACATGCAGAACAATTTCAGTCTGCACGTTCATTCAGTCGGATGATCTTGGTCTACATATGCTTCACTGCTCAATTATAAATAGTTAACCATTTGCAACATACAACACATTTGCAGAAAATGACTTTGAAAACATGTAGGCATAACTATTGAAAATCTCTATTAATAAACTTAAGTATAAGTAGTATGCCCCTTTGAAGTAGAGGGGGTCAAATACGTTGCGCATATCGTTCGGTTCGTCGGTAAACCAAAGCTTTTACGATTGATAACTGGATAATGATTAGAAATACAGTACTCAAACTTAGCAGGAAGGTTGATTGTGACCAGAAAATGAACCATTTTGATTTGCAGCTCATCCATCCACCTAGGGAACATTCATGTGAACATATTTTTAAATTGTTGTATTGGTTTATGAGGAGGAGTTGTTTGTAGGAAACATGAAGAGACAAACGGAACGGACAGACAACGAAGGACACCGAACAGTAAGTGATCTTAATAGCTTAACCTGCTCAAGTGAGCTAAACAAGACGACCATGATGTCACTGGATCGCTCGACTAAGTCATGTAATGCAATTTGTCAACCAAAATATTTTGCGTTCAGGTAAAATAATACAAAATTATCACTACAGCTTCCCTGGCACAAGGCTAAACAAACCCGACCTATGTTGTCTGTCTTTTGTAAAATTAATATGATTCGAGGATTAATAGGTCATCAAAGAAATGTTAAATGTACCGGTAAGTATTTCAAAATCAGACACATATTTCTGAATGTACACTGAATGTAATAATTGCCACCTTTTAGTTCATCCTCAGTGACTCAGGCTATGTTTTAGGTAAACCCGAAGAACTCTCGTTGTCATGAATACGTATGTAGCCGTTTTACTGAATGCTTCACAAGTAATGTTAGATGAACTATTAAATCAATAACAAACAGTTTATATTCATTACTAGTTTTCATCCAAACACCTTGACGTCATTAGCGATTTTGTTTATTGCAGTATCGATGCATCCCTAAAATGATTCCGAAGTATGACCGATTGTGCACGATGATCAGCAATTAACTCTATAATGCTCACGGATAATTGCAAATATCAATCGCAAATAGCTTCCTTATTTACGATTTCGGGTTCTCGCAAAGTAAAGCGATTATTTGTTTATAGTTCGTGTCGCTGACTGTGGCCACAGGCACTCAATGGTATGTGGGTGTAAAGTGTTATATGGCGCATCGACAGCTAAGGTCATCTAGCGCGTGTATACAATCGGAACACTCGACAATCACCGCCTGTCTTTATCGTTTATTGATATGGGTTATCTTACCTGGTTTATACCTAAAGATATTTCGATTGGCTGACGCAACAAGTATGAGGCAAGTCATCAGGTATACAAGCTTGAGCAGTTTAGGTCTGGTTTTAATGAGATTGCGTTTATTTGACAGTTAATATAACTTGTAGAAATACGATTTTCAAATTTGTTTAATAAAAGTGTCCTCCTTTCTACTGTTTACATGCTATCCAATATAAGAAAAGAACTTTATAAATAAGAATCAACATTAAATCATTTCAACATTTTCATTATGCAACTGTACTTATTTATATGTTCATGTGATTTTCATACTTTCATTAATCAAATTTAATAATGATACTATTTATTTAATCTTTACTCACATCCTATATCTATAACACTTTAATCTTTAAATCGTAGTTTCGCTTGCCATATTATAATGTATATTAATAGTGACTAATTGGTCCGTCGGGCCGGGTGTATTTATTTATATGTTTTTGTATATATGTATTGAATTCATTTGTACACATGTCACTGAAATAAATGATTTACTTACTTACTTACTTACTTACTTACTTACTTATATCTACATGCTGAATAGACCATGAACTTTTGCAGGTAAATTTGTTCTCCGACAATTCACGTAGAAAATTGGAATAAGCACCAAATGCTCGAAAATGTTGGTTTTCATTATTTACCCTTTGGGCGACTATGAAAACTTCTATGCAAATATATGGACAGTCTATTAATGAAAGTATAATCATTGAGAAGAGTTGAATCATTGTGGGAAAAGAAGAAATTGCTCATTATGAGGAATTTCTCATTGTGGCAAAAACTGTTTTAAAGTTCGTCTGTTGCAGAGAGTTCTGAAAGCGTCTGTATGTGGGAAAAGACCAACCTGCAGAGAGTTCTGAAAGCGTCTGTATGTGGGAAAATATCAACCTGCAGAGTGTTCTGAAAGCGTCTGTATGTGGGAAAAGATCAAACTGCAGAGAGCTCTGAAAGCGTCTGTATGTAGTGAAAGATCAAACTGCAGAGAGAGTTCTGAAAGCGTCTGTATGTGGAAAAACGAGCTGCAGAGAGTTCTAAACGCGTCTGCATGTGGGAAAAGATCAAACTGCAAAGAGCTCTGAAAGCGTCTGTATATGGGAAAATATCAAACTGCAGAGAGCTCTCAAAGCGTCTGTATGTGGGAAAAGATCAACCTGCAGAGAGTTTTAAAAGCGTCTTTATGTGGGAAAAAAGAGTAAATAATTAACTTTGTTAATGATTGGCACGAAACATTGTGATAAGCGGCATTAGTCTACGCTATGTTGTTTTGAGAAGAAGTGCGAGCAAGTCCGAAAACACATGTTTAATAGGTAAACTGGCCGCCGTGACATACGGTTTAAATCAACGTTAAACCCCAATCAATAAACAGGGGTTACATAAAACATACATCAACTCACGTAGTTAAACTTGGATTCACTAGCCAAATGTGACATCTACAGGAAACCCATTATTCCGGTAGTTGTGACAGGCGTGGATTAAGATTGCCTGTGTATGCATGATAATATAACTACATGTATAAAGCCATTGCTAGTCTTTGTATTAACAGAGTATTCTTAGTTACCTAATAACTTGTGTAGTTTTGTTCATATAAGCTATTCAATTTTAGTTTACTATGATTGTCAAAATATCTTCAAATTCAGATGTGATCCATCTACGCTGACTAAGTAACCATTTTACAAACGTGAAACATAATCTGATGCTCTCATATATCACAAACCCAAACATCTCAAAACAATTCATGTGTCGACGATTGCGATAGTCTACTTCTATTACATGGCACTAATATCCTGATCATAACCGGGTTCTTAGCTCGTCTGTTTTTCGAAGCAAAAAAGTCGTGTATTTTGATACCCTTGGCGTCGTCGTCTGCGTCGTCAAAAGACTTTAACCTTACCTCATAACACGAAAACTGTTCATCTTTTTCAAACTAAACTTGGTACACATGTTCCGAGGAACAATACGCATATCTACAACAAGTCACATAACTCTAGCTTTAATAAATATTCAGTAATGCCCCCTTTTTCGACTAAGAAAACAGTAGACGAGCATTTGCGGTCGCTTGCGGTGGTCTTATTTTGAAAATGGTGACATGAGTGATACTCCAGGAAAACCAACATCAAAAGGACCTGCCTTCACACTACTTGTGACTGCATGTGACTATGTTAACATGATCCAAATCAGGGGCGTAGCTCCCTTTATGCACTGTAGGCACGTGTCTACACATTTTTTCTAAAACTGCCCCAAAATACAGCTGCGGCGATACACATCTGCGTAATGTATCGACCAGATCAGCCTGCGCTGTCCGCGCAGACTGATCCGGCCGACATATTCCGTCTAAGGGGCGATAGATAGAGTAGTTATTCCTGAAACAGAAAATCCACAGGAGGCGAAAAGTGTATATCCGGGTACGCCTGTGTGTCATGCTTAGGTTGATCCGGGTCGATACTTAACGCAGAGTTCATAATGTTGATTTTCTCACGAGACGGCCTACACATTGATTATTGCCAAGCTACGCCCCTGCAAATAGATACTGCTGTACCGAAGTTTCTTTAAACCTTCTATAACTAACAATGCAATTCAATTTCTTTATTCAAGTATTAAGGCCTCTGGCCAATATGCATTTATATTTACAAAAAATACAATAATAATGTCACAATTGGAATGAGTTACATTACAGAAATAATACAATAATAATGTCACAATTGGAATGAGTTACATTACAGAAATAATACAATAATAATGTCACAATTGGAATGAGTTACTTAACAGAAACAGTTTCGTTAAGAGATATTCTTAAATATTGAAATTGTGGACAAATAAGTTAGCTATACAGTTTTTGAAGATATCATTCGGGTAAAAGATCGTTATATAAGCCATATAAGACTTTTCGGATTATCTGAATTTACTCTTGTCCTAAATGTTTAACTGCTGGTTTTCCTAGAGCACAGCTTGTATACTGTATTATGAAGAGATACATATCATTTCGTGCAAAAAAAGTGGATTGATTGCTGAGTAGTTATATTGTAGAATAATCGACGCACAATATAAATATGATGGAAATACAAATACGTCAAATTATAAATTAAATTTGCTTAAGGAGCAGGTCAATTATGGTCAAGTAATACAGAGAAAAATGCCAATGTCAGAAAACGTTCTTTCTCTTGCAATAGATGTGTTGTATAGATACAAGATACTTTTTGTGCATCTCTTATCCTTTCCTACATATAGAAGCTTTCTGACGCCCTCTGAAGCAGACGACGTTTTGAAAAAAATGTGACCAAAGAAGCAGCCGCTCAAGACCAGCAATTTCTACTTTGGCACAATGTTTTCAACTTTATTCAATAATTGCTCTTTCATTTATAGAGAATTTCATGTTTTTGACTAAATGTTTTTCGAAGTTGTCTGCTGCAGATTTGTTTTATGTGGGAAAGGGTTAAAGCAGAGTCTCGATACATTTCTATTATGTCCAATGTGTAGGGATAACAAAATAGCACAGCAGGACATGCGTCAATAACAGAGTGACTGTATTTACTGCTTATAACACATTTAACACATTCCACTTTATTTTAACAGTTTGGCTTGGTTTCTAATTCGACGTGTTACTGTTAATGTCACACACGATTTAATTTTTAATACTAATGTAATTGTATTGGCACAGCAAGTTTAAACCTTTTTCCACATACAGACGTGTTCGTAGGCCTCTGCAGCAGACGACTTTTGAAAACATTGAGACGAAAGGAAAACGTTTTGATTAAGCGAATTGTCACACCTTCGCCTAGCTAATTCCAAAGCTATCTGATGTAGATTTATCATATGTGGGAAAGGGTTAACGAATAAATACATATTTTCTTTGTTATTCTTAGAGAATCTTTGTATTGTCTTTGTTGATATAATAAATGACAGTTTTAACCCTATTTGTGATGCACCCGTTTTTGCATTGTCGCCGCAGGAAAAACTACATACAGTATACGTATTTGTGACATGTATAGATAAATAACATCCATACATTCAAACTAACTCGAGACGTAGTGGTAATAGAGTTCCGCCTCGGTGATGTAGTGGTAGAGTGTTCCGCCTCGAGTGCAGGTTCCATCCCCAGCCGTGTCAAACCAAAGACTTTAACAACGGTAGTAATGGCTTTCCCCCTAGGCGCTCAGGGTTGTGGGGTTAGAATTACGACTGCCTCTTTTGTATCAGAACACAGAGACCAGAAGCACTTATCCGGGAAACGCCTTGATATAAATGGAAACTACTTGTACTTTACAGCAGTGTAAAACCATCATGCAAACAAAGGCTGACTCGTCTTAAGACGCTCATCCTGCTGAACTGCTGCAACTAGTACCAGGACTAGTACCAGGACTAGTACCAGGACTGTTCATGTTTATGCACATATGAGCCGAATTACGAGAAAACCAACAGTGTGTAATCTGTGTAAAGTATCGACCCGTATCAGCCTAAGCATGTCGCGCAGGCTAATCCGGGCAGACACTTTTCACCTCCTGTGGATTTTTCTGTTTCAGGAATCATTACTCTATACCTCTGAGACGGAATGTGTCGACTCGGATTAGGCTGGCTGCGCGGAATGCGCAGGCTATCTGAGTCGATAAATTACGCAGAGTGCATAATGTAGGTTTTCTCATGGAACAGCAAATATATGGGGTAGACTCAATATGTAGCAAACAGTGCAGACCTAGTTCAGACTGTATGAACGTGCATGCTTATCTTGGTATACACACTACACGATGGAGCCGGTCACCCGCTTGAGGCAACCATTGTCTGTAACATATAGACTATTGGAAGTTTGTACAGCATAGTTTTCTGTTTTAAATTTTTTTTCAATATGAGAAATTGCTGTCACATGGAATATTTTTTTTCCTTTTTCCAGAATGTTTATAAAGACGTTTGTCCGAATGGTAATGCATCCGCCTTGGTAGCAGTAGACCAATATTGG